>OV049926.1:111985006-112585006 GCA_920104205.1 Eupeodes latifasciatus
TGTTTTTTTTTTTAATCAATATAAAGTATGTAGTTAGCACCTCACTCAGAACCATAACAAATAAAACAAACAATATTCTTTCCTATGAAATTCAAACTTGAGGCTAGCATTGTCCATGAACTGATAAATTCGTACGGACTTTTAAATATTATAGATATTCTTGTCCCAAAGACATGTAAACTAGCCGATTTACGAAGGTTTCATTCAAAGGACTACTTAGAATACTTAATGAAAGCCTCAAAAGGTGAAATCGACTCTGAGGATGAAGGAAGTGTGGATTTTGGTTCAGGTGATTTCATATACCTAGTTCAATTTTGTTTGTGCTGTGGGCTAATCATTTATATTGTATTCTTAAGGTTTTGATTGTCCAATGTGGGGTGGTGTATTCAATTATGCCGCCTGTATTGCTGGAGCTACAATGACGGCCTGTGACGAACTCTGCAAAGGCTTGGCTGATATTGTTATCAACTGGACCGGTGGATGGCATCACGCACATCGAGATAAAGCTTCAGGATATTGTTACGTCAATGACATTGTGTTAGGAATCTTGGTGCTTAGAAAGAAATTCGATAGAATTCTGTATATTGATCTCGACGTTCATCACGGTAAGTCAGTGTATTGCTTTAGTTCTAGGTTGGATGCTTAGTTCATTTTAGGTGACGGTGTTCAAGAAGCATTCGAGACAACTAAACGAGTATTCACACTGTCTTTCCATCAGTACGAAGCAGGATTTTACCCTGGAAGTGGTGGTTGCGAGGATTGTGGATTTGCGACTGCTAAAGGATATGCTGTTAACTTTCCTTACAAAAGTGGCATAATCGGTTCTCAATTTGTTACATACTTTAAGAGGTATTTTAAAAGAAATCGAGGCATTGGTATTTGTTTTAGTTTCTATCAAATAAAATGTTTTTTTTTTTATATAGAATAACCACTTTAATAATAAATACATATAAGCCACAAGTATGTGTTATACAATGTGGTGGGGATGTTATAGCGGGAGATCCACTAGGTGGGTCAAATTTATACCCCAAGGACTTAATCGAATGTATCAAAATTGTTATGCAGTGTAATTTGCTTTTGATCTTGCTCGGCGGTGGTGGTTACAACTTTGCCAATACAAGTCGCTATTGGACGGAGATTACAGCTGCAGTCTGCCAACAAGAATTGAGTGATGACATTCCAGATAAGAACGATTATTTTTTAGAATTTGGACCAGATTATACGATCCAAATAGAAAAGAGAAGAATGGAAGATTTCAATACCGAAGAATACTTGGATGGATGTGTGAACAAAATAGAAGGTACCTTCCTACTTAAAGATCATTTGAGTTTTTTTTCTCCAATATAAATGTTTGCTTCTTTTTTCAGAAAATTTGAAAAAATATGATGTAGGATCATTTTGAAATTTTATAAATGTACAAATATATTCCTATTCAGTTTTTGTAATGCAGAACAAACTTTTGTAGAAACTTATACCGTTATTCATTCGCAATTAAATATAAAATAAAATAGAAATTAAAATTTAATATTCTTAAAATGTATGGTGTTTTGTACCTAACTATATTCCAAGTAATGAGGATTAATTTTCAAATGTAAGTACAGTCAAGAATGCAAACTAGTGTCTTAGTGCACTTAATTAATAAATTAAAGACATTTTTTTCTACTTAAAACCATCACTTGTAGGTCACAAATAAATTTGTAGGTACGATAATCCTTAATGTTCAAATCAAATAAACATTTAGTAGTGCCTCATCCTTCATATGTATATTTTAGGGAAAATCGTTTTATAAAATGTATTATGAACAATTCGATTAAGAACAGTTTCGTATTTTTTACAATTATCTAAATTATGTTATTCTATTGTTTGCATTTACAATTATTATCCTTTTGAAATTGTACGCATTTTATACTGAATTTTGGGAATTCTAGTCAATCCTTTTTAATCACATAAGCGATGTCGGCAAAATATCCGCAAGGTGTTTGAATTTTCTTAGGCGATGCAAGAAATATTTCACTCCTTCTAATCTGTCTGTTATCTAAAAGACTTATTTCCGTCCAAACCTTGAGTATAACTCCCATCTCTGGGCTCCTGCAACTTACTTAAGTTTGATGATTACATATATTTATTTACAATATTATTAACTAAATGTTTTAAAGCGTTAAAAGAAAAAGTGTTTGCTAAAATTACAATAATAAAAGTATGCAATTATAATTAAAATTTTAATTTAAAAATAAAGTAATTATTTTAAATTTGAAAAGTTAATGATGTTGGTTATTGGTGTATATTTTTAGTTTCGTTGTACCAATTTGTGATAGATCGTCACTACATCTTTTATTGGGTCGTCCTGCTGGTCTCCATTTCGTTAACTTTTTTGTCCATCTTTGGTCCTGAAGTCTAGATACATGTCATTGTTTGTAGTTCGTAATTAAAGATCGGATAGCAGAATCGAAGATATATTTTATTGTGTCTGCACTTTGGTTTAATTGTAAAATATGTTTAAGGCTCCAGAATTGTTTCCAGCTATTTGTGATCCGTTTGGTAATTTCTATATTTTCTTGGTCCTTAAATGATTTTAGCTGACCCAAATACAAATGTAATATTCTACGTAATCAATTTTTTTTTCGTCCAACGTAATGTCGTCTTTTGTGTGATTTGTCATGACTTTAGTTTTAGATTTGTTATTTGAAGTCCATAATTTTTACACAAGTGGTTAGGTCTGTCAACATTGTCTTGAATGTGTTTTGCTTTTCTAGAAATGCATGCAAATCTTAAATTGTTAAGAACTTGTCCACATATTCTTATTCGATATTTTGTCTTCCAATTAGTTTTTTTTTTAAATGTCTTCCAGAACTGAACTACATAGAGGTGGTGAAAGCGAATCTCCTTGTCTAACTTCTTTTGTTATATTAAACTTGCGTCCTATATTCTCTGTTTTTATTTGTGCTGTATTATTTTTGTATATATTTGTAATCGCTGCTACTGCATTTGGGTTCAGGTTTCGATTTTTCAGGGAGGACCATATCATTTCGTGTTCAACGGAGTCAAAATCTTTACTAAAGTCAATAAATAGAAAATAAACCGGTAGTCTAAATTCACTGAATTTTTCTATTAGCTGATTCATTGTCTGTAAGTGATCTGTTGTTGAGAATCCTTCTCTAAATCCAGCTTGTTCTCTTGGTTGATTGTTATTAAAGTCTTCTTCGATGGTCGTGTAAAGCGTTTTGGAGAAGAGCTTGTAAATATTTAACGTAGAGCATTTAAATTGATTGGTGAAAATATCATCATAAGTTAATTTTCTTCGCTTGAAAATCGTCGTAAGACTCTTGTCTATTTGTTTACCGTTATTTTAAGCTGCTCATCAGTATACCCTCGAGTCCAAATTTGATCGTACTGTCAAATACAGAGATTCGTTCTTTAGCCGTACTGCGCGAATATGGAATGCCTTACCGTACTTTGTCTTTCCTAGTGATTGCAATATTCAGGAATTCATAACCAATGTGCACGGACATCTTCTTTCAAACCCTCTTTCCTTTTCCTAGTGCTCACAATGTGTCTGCATAATAAGTGTAGTAATATGCCCTTGAGTGTAAGCTTATTAAAAAAAAAAACAAATCAGGCGTATAGCAGAATACATTAATCCAATCAAAATCTAAAGCATCTAATTTTGTGTTTGATATTATTTCTTTCAATTTGTCTGTTAAAGAATTAAACTTTGTGTTAAAGAATGCTGCACTTTCCTCAGATCGGCCAAAGAAAATATTACAATTTTGAAAACAAAAACGAGAGGAATTATTTTGAATGATGATGAGTTGCTTGCTGTATAAAACTGTGAAAAAGGATGGAATGTTCTGAATAGTTACGTTATTGCTGCACTACATTATAGAACATCCATAGTCCATGAAGACTTTATATCATAAACATATATGTATATAATAAATTAAAATATTCTTTTTTTTGCTTTTTGTTCTATTTAGATTCAAATTATCAGTCTTGTAGATGGCCACTGGCAAACTATTAAGACTATTTACTTAAGTATACAATGTATGATCTATTATATTTTAGAATAAAGTCAATAACTAATTTCTGATAGATATGATTTTATAAGATTGCTTTTAGTTAACAAATCATATAAAATTTAGAAATAGATTTCTTTCGGGAATAAAATCTTACGTAGTTGTTGAGCATATGCTTTTTAAAAGTGACAAGACTGTATTTTTCCTTTCAGTACAAAATAGTCCTTCATTTAACACATTTGTATTTTTATTATATATTCCATGAACCAAGTAGTGATCTATAAAATGCACCATAAACGATTCAGGCGACTAGGATTGGAGTGCCACTATTTCTTCCATCTGTATATCGAGTGAGTGATATTAAAATCACTTTATCATTGAGAAACTGAATACAATTATTATAGAATACATAAAAAAACATAATTAGTTGGTTCTAAGTTATAAATACATTTCTTTTTTCTTTATTTTTTGGAATTCATACTCGAGCGCCTATAACTCTTCTTTACTTGATTTATCTCCCTTGGAATGTTTTTCTACAATGTCATCATTGTTTTGTGGAGCTGCAACTTCGGATAAACATTTTTGGTCATGTTTTGGAAGCGCCTTTTCTTCACACAGATGCTGTAAAAGGGGCTTTATTTCTTGGTGCTTAAAATACCAGTCTTCAATTACGTCTTCATATTTTTCTAAAAGGTATTCGCATTGTGTCTTCATTTGAGTAACTTCTATTGGTGGTCTATCCCAGAGTTCATATGGAATTCCCAAATCAACTTTTACACCCTTGTCTACAAGACCATGTAGGGCTTTGAACGTCTGAGGCATACCTTTGGCAAACCGGGTGCTGTCTTGTCGCTCTTTGTGAAGATTATATTCTAAAATTCGATCACATACGTTTTCAATGGATTCGACAAGCCTTAGTTCACTGCGACGATATTCGGTTCGTTTCTTTGGTTTAACTTCGTCTAGAGAATAGCTAAAAGAACAAAAAAAAAAAAACAATCATAAAATGCAATGCAATACATTTCTTAAAACTTCTTAACACGAACCCAAGTTCAAGAACATCATGAGATTTGCCGGTCTCACTTAATCTATCCTGTAGTTCAGTTGCCAGAATTTTACAGGTTTCGCATTTACTAGCGAATTTAACTCCTTCATCTTCTTCAGGACCACTTAAAACAATACTAGCGAGGCCAAACACAATAAATATTTTTAGAAACATTTTGTTAAATTAAATATTTCTTGTTTTGCGGAAGTTATAAAAAAGAAACAGAAACCTATCCAAAAATCGGACTTTTGAGTTCTATCTTTGCATCATTGCATATACATATACATGATATATACACTGGACTTGAGTATTTTTGCTTCTGTGTTTAGTTACTACAGATTTATTATACGAAGATAAGAAACTCACCATGGCTGCCATTTTTGTTTCAAGCTATCTTAATAAAACAGCTGACTATGAGGGGCTAGTATTTTCATATAGTGTATAAGCATGATACAATTAAAACAGATAGCGCATTCGCTCGCGTTTCTATTTTTGTTTCGTTCTGCGCATCTACGTCACGGACACTCAACGAGTTTGACGTTTATTATTCAGTATGTGAATGTGAAATCAAAACAAAACAATGGCACTAATTTGTTTAGATATTTTGTTATTATAATAAAATGTTAATATTTCTAATATTTTTCATTTAGGTAAATGGTTAATATTTGTGTTTATTCGTAAGTTAAAGAACATTTGTGTGTTTGAGTGAAAGAAATTAATAAAAAATCGAAGTAAATGAAGAGTATGGTGTATTTTTTTGTCATTTTCATTCGGATGCAATTTTCTCTATCGAATCTCGTGGAAGATTGTTTAATTAGTGATAAATGGTTAAATAAAAGATATGATGGTCTTTTTAAATCATTGGTTTTTCAACCTTTTATTTAATAAATAATTTGTTTGTATTTTCTTTTCCTTGATAGTTTGTTTTCCGTGATTTGTCTGTGCAGTTTTCACATTCGGAAGTATATACAAGTACGACAACGAAAGACAAGGTTCATAACCTTTTCATCGCATTCGATCGTTGCTTTCTCGGCAACTTCAAGTAAATGCTGTAGTTTGCACAGATGTAAATGCCTTCACCTTCTCCATTTACTGCATTAAAAAACATTTTGTAATGCAGCAAAGTGAGCCATCATTGTGGGATTTGCTTAAGACAAGCCTCTTTCGTCCAAATGATTTACCCAAGAGCTTTCGTCTGGTTCAATTTGTTCCAGGTTTGGTATGGTGTTTTTAAAACGATGGCAAATATAGCCAGTCAAGTTTTCCAAACCATCGTAAGTAAATGGGAGATTTTCTTCTGGCTCAGAAGCAATAGGCATGCTATTCTCGACTTTGTCAACGACAAAAATCCTTCCTAAAAAAGCGAATGTTGTTAAGATGAATCGATTATTAGATTGTGAGATCAAACCTGGTCTTAGTCCTTAACTCTGCTTTGAGTTGCTCATTTTCTTCGCGTAAGGTTTTTCTAAAAAGTTTATAAAAACAAATTATTTTATACAATTTCAGAATGCATGGATAGTACGATTATGATTTTGTTCCTATCATAAATGCCTACAAATATTATTAGATATGTAGGTACTTACAATTGTTCAATTAACACTTCAAATTGATCTTGTTTTAATTGTGGATGTGAAATATTTTCCATCAAGTTATCATTTTTGCATTGCTGTTCAGGCACGTTTTCATGCTCCAGCTCAATGGGAACCAGCAACCCACTCACTACATCTTTTTGCTTTTTCAGCTCCATTCTTTTCGAGCGCTTTGTTGTGTCAGGCTCAGACGCTAGAGGCAGTTGCTTTGCGTAAACCGTAGGAACTGCATCTGGTTTCAAAATCCGATACCGTGTGAATCCTATTGATATAAATCTATTTCAGATTTTTATTCTGAACTACTTTTTTATTAACTTACCCATTTCATACTTTGTATTTTTTATATAAACTTCTCGCAAAAAGTGGAGACTACAAATTCTTGCAGTTAGAACATTCATTTTTTCCTTGCGTTTGGTGAACAAAGTCCACTGCTTCGAGAGATTTAAATTTCCTTTTGGAAATTTATGAAAGCTGGAATCTCTCGTTATCTTATTTCTTTCGTTGTTGTTGCAGTCAAAAACAGATCCAACAGCCATGTTTATTAATAAATGTTTTTTTTTATTTAGTATAAATTATAAACAATACCACTTTAAATAACTTTATTGATTTAAAAATTTGAAAATTCACTTCCGTTAACATTTACAACAGAAAATAGAGTGAAATTGCACCAAAAATACTAACTCTCTTCAATTGATTGAGTGTTCGTGACGTCACGATAGTTTGACAACCAAAACCTAACATGCGCAATGCGCTATCTTTATTAGTTGTATCATGGTGGTGTATAAGCAAGTTTTGACAGCTGCTTTTTCAATGAAACAAATTTCTGTTCCGAGACAAAAAAGGATTTAAAAAAGATTGAAATAATTTATTATTTACATACAAATGAAAAACGCCAGTTAAATTACCTTCAAAATAATTTTATTACAATTCTTTTTGAAATCTTCAATTTTACATGTAAAGTTGCAATAACTATTACTAATATTCATTCAAATAATTATAATCGGTTTCGAATTGTGAAATATAGGGGACAGTTAGATCGTTACCCAAAGAAATATATATTAAGGGTTTGTTTGTTGGTATTCATTCTACTTTTTGCTTCGTCTGCACTTGATTCAAATCAAAGATATCAAAGTACAGTCACACTTCTTTATAACGAACGAAGGCAATTCTTCCCATAGCGAACTTTATTTTGATCCCCTTCGCCTTTAGAAATAACCTAAACGAATTAGATTCTTTATAATGAAATCAATTGTTTCCTTATAAAGTAATGTCAATTTTTAAATTTAAAATTGTGAATTGTTTTAACAAAGATTGGTTTGGTACTTTTGATAATTAGTCCGATGAAGACTCAGTTGCATTGTCAACGATAAGATCATTAATAATCGAGAAAAACTGCAAACTTTAACAAAGTTTTACCAAGTGATGGATATGTTGCTACCATGGACTTCCTCCATACAAACAAATTTTGAATGTTATTACATCTAAGAAATCGGATTTATCAGATGACAATGCTAAAATTAAATTTATTGGAAAAAACAACAATAATGATATAAGAACTGCATTTAATAATTTTCGTAGTTTAATTGAAACACGAGATGAAACCTCAGTACTAATCGGCAGTCTGATCTGATCAGACACTTTTCTCTGTGCGGTACATATAAAAAGCAAAATTAACAAAAGAAATCGATCTTCACTTTCACTTCACCTCTAAGTGGGAGAAGTGAAACTTTTGATTTCAAAAATGCTAATTGGGTTACATTTAAACGACAAATGAGAGCAAAGCTGAGTAATATTCCTGATATTTCAAATGAAAATTTTGATCAATCTCAAATCGATCAAAATATTGCATCATTCACATCTGCTATTGTTGAAAGTGTTGAAAGCTCTGTGCCTAAAAAAAAATTAAACTTGGAAGTAGTAATGTCTTACCTAGTAATTTACTGGAACTGATTAAAATACGGAATAGCTACAGAACCAGGTGGATAAGAACAAGAAATTGTTTCTATTTTAATGAAATGAAGATTCTTAATGCCTTGATTAAAGAAGGCATATCAAGTTTCAGAAATAAGTCCTGGAACCAAAAACTACTAGGAATGGACAAATCCAGCAAACCTTTTTGGAATATAGTAAGAGTGATTAAAAAACGTAATTCCCATATTCCCGCACTCAAAATAGGAAACCAAATTATGATCATGATGTCGGGCACTGAAAAGGCAAATGCACTAGCTAAAACATTTTGTAATAATCAATTGTTGACTAGCAGCACTACTGGTAACATTTCTGTTGAATCTCTAGTTTTAAACTCAATTAATTTGATTAACACTAGTGCTGCTAATAATAACATAGATCTAGTTACAACTGACGAAATAAAAGATATTTTGATTTCTTTGAAAACACGAAAATCTGTTGGTTTTGACAAACTGAAAAACGTGTATTTAAAACATCTTCCCAGATCAGGTTTTAGATTTTTACAATCATTGTTTAACTCATGTCTTCAGCTTGGGTATTTACCAACTGAATGGAAAGTTGCTAAAGTTATTCCTATTTTAAAACCTGGAAAAATTGCAACTATGCCGGTTAACTACAGACCAATAAGTTTACTAAGCTCCTTAAGCAAGTGCTTTGAAAAAATAATTAAAAAAAAAATTATGATCTTTATTGACCGAAATAATATTTTACCCCCCGAACAGTTTGGTTTTCGGCCTTCTCATAGCACTGTTCATCAAGTCCATCGTATTACAAACCATATCAAGAGAAATTTTTGTAGTGGAAAAAGTACAGGTATGATATTGCTTGATGTAGAAAAGGCATTTGATTCTGTTTGGCATGACGGACTTCTTCATAAGATGTTTGTTCTTAATTTTCCCATGTACCTGATAAAAATTGTAAAGTCCTTTTTGTACTCAAGAAAATGTATAGTGTCTGTGAACAGTTTTGTATCTGATATGTTTACTTGTGTGGCAGGTGTTCCTCAGGGTTCTGTTTTGGGCCCAATACTT
The DNA here is from genome assembly GCA_920104205.1 of Eupeodes latifasciatus. Taxonomy (NCBI): domain Eukaryota; kingdom Metazoa; phylum Arthropoda; class Insecta; order Diptera; family Syrphidae; genus Eupeodes; species Eupeodes latifasciatus. Next base: position 111,994,653 of record OV049926.1, read on the forward strand.
TACACTGTTTTCACTCATGACTTTCCAAGACTTCCAAACTGCGAGACAGCTATTTTCGCTGACGATACGTGTATATTTTCCACAGATTCAATTGCTTCCATTATTGAAAATAATTTGCAATCTGCAATAAATATAACTCAAAACTATTTTCTTGATTGGAAAATAAAGATTAATGCTTCTAAGACTCAGGCCATCTTTTTTACTAGAAAAAGAAAATCCTGTTTCTTGCCAAGCTCAATGATCTCTATTAACGGTATAGGCATCGAGTGGGAATCTTCTGCAAAATACCTAGAAGTAACACTAGATACAAAACTAACCTTTGGTTTACATGTCCAGGAAATAATAAAAAAATTAACTTAACAATTAAAATACTCTATACATTTATTAATCGAAAATCTAAATTGAGTAAAGAAAATAAGCTTATAATTTACAAAGCTATATTTCAGGCAATAATGTTTTATGGTTCACCAGCATGGGGTAGTTGTGCAATCAGTCATATTCGTAAATTACAAATATCGCAAAATAGAATTTTGAAAATGATGTTTAATCTTCCTTGGTATTTTTCAACTTCTGAATTACATGCATTAACTAATATAGAAATGGTATCTAGTCGAATTGTTAAACTTAAAGACAAATATAACATTTCTTGCATATCTTCTGACAATGCCTTGGTATCAGATCTAGCGTCATAGACTCAGCACTTTAGTTATTAACTCTTCTATTCTGTATAATATGTATATTTTTATTTATGGAATTACTTATTTATTTATTTATTTATTTATCTAACTCTATGTATATATTTATTTATTATTTTATTTTATTTATTCATTTATTTATTTATTTATTTATTTGTTTATTTATTTATTTATCTGTTTATTTAATTTTGTATTTATTTATTTATTTATTTATTTATTTGTTTATTTATTTATTTATTTGTATATTTATTTACTTATTTATTATTTTTTATTTAATTTCTATTTATTTTATGTAATTATTCATTTTTGCTGTAACATGTTTTTCTTATTATTTATCTGTCATTGCATTGTCCTTACTGTTATTTATTTATCAATTTTCCTTTTCATTTGAATACTACTTAAGATTTCTGTTTTTGTTTTCTCTCTCAATTTAAGACTGATACATGTTCAATATTTAGTTACTTTAGTTAAATCACTATTATAATGTATTTATTATCTGTAAAAATTATTATGTAAAAGGCATTGTTAGATGTTCTATTGTGTGTAACCCCTTCTCTCATTTTTCTTATTACACGCTTTATTATTGTTATTATTTATCTTTTTGTTTTTATTTTTTTTTTGTTTAATGAAGGTTTTTAATCGTAGCTTTTCCTTCAATTATATTTGTATTTGTAAAAAAATACTGATTAAAAAACTCATTATTTGGCAGTAGTAAGATAGCGTATATCAATCTCTGTAAATTGTGCAATATAGGTAAGAAAGAAATGTGATATTTTGGCTACAATAAAAGAAAAAAAAAAAAAAAAAAAAAAAAAAACGAGTTGAAACCTCAGATGATGCATAGTTTCACCTTTCTTATTTTTATAATAAAATAAAAACTAAAACTCTTCATGTATAATCGAAAATTGATATGTTTTTAATTAAAAAATAATAAGAGATTAATTTCTTCAAAATGAGTTCTTTTTTGCATTTTTTGTTTTGAAAATATAAAAGAATACCTGTAGTGTTAAAAATAAATTAAATTGTCTGTATAACAAATTTCTTATAAGGAAACGATTTTGTGTTCACTTCGAAGTTCGTTATACAGAAGTTATTACTATCATTTCGCCCTATTGAAGATTACTTTTCACCGACCCACCTTCATGCCTTACAGTAGCTCGAGTATGCTTATGAGGAAATTTTTAATTTGCTTTCCGCTATAAATGTATTCTTTCGTCTATCCTTTTGTGGCTGAATCACAAACACGCTTCAGCTTCGGCTTCGCCTGACGTTTACGAGTTCAGCCATAGGAATTCAATACATGCTATCACAATGAAGCTTCGACCTCACGTTTCATTTGACAATCGTAAGGAAAAGAACGTAATGTAACGTTATGTGACTCCAAAAGGAAGCTCTAGTTCAATTATCTGAACATTTGCTTTGTCTGACAGCTCAACAGCTGTAAAAATTTCAACAAACAAAATATTTGCTCTTTGGAGGGATGAAATAATAGAAATGTCAATCAAAGCAACCTCGAAGCAGGCCCACCGTAACGCAGATGAAGCTGAAGCGTGTTTGTGATTCAGCCATTAAGGTTAAATTTGGTTCAGTCCGTAAACAAAACCTAATTTATAATATCGTCACTGCCCGTTCACACGATTCGGTATTTTCGCCGTATCGGATATTTTCTCGATTCGGTGTCTTTCGGTTGGAGTGTTCAGGCGGTACGGTAATTTAACCGTACACCGTACTCAACCCTACACCGTACTCGGTGTAAAACACAAAAACGACTATATACTAGCAATACATTATTCCACAGTAGCCCAGACGAAAAATGACGCACTTTCGGTCAAAATACCGAATCGTCTGAACGCACTGTATATAAATACATTGCCACTATAAACCGAATCGGTTATTTTGCCGTACGACCGAAAACGATTTGCAGAGACAAAACCGAATGAAAAAATCGACCTAATCGGGTGATTTTACCGCATACGGTTAAATGCCGTATCGTCTGAATATACTCATTTAAATTATATTGCCACTGGCTTATACGGTAAAATCGCCGATACGGCAAAACCGCCGATTCGGGATCGTGTGAACGGGCTCTCAGAGGGAAAAAACTAATCGTGAGAGTCAAATTTCCTCGTCTCCGTCACTTCGAAACCTTTTGCTCTCATTTTTTATAGCGGGTTGAATTCGTATCGGTGTATACATGTTTTCACCTCGGAAGAGAGTACACAAAAAAACATCAGTTCTGGGATTGCGACATTTCTCACTTTTGTTTATTGATAGCCAAGAAGGCTATGTTTTTAAAGTCTCATTATAATATGTATGTATTTTTAATTCTCATAAATTTCTTTCTCTGACTTTATTAACATCTTGTCGTTTTTATATCTAGTAAAATAGTAAATATAATTCAAATTAATTCTAGCAAAACATTTTTGTTTGTCAATAAATAACGAGAGAAGTTATAACGGTAGATCGTGGTGAATTTGTTTTTCTCTTCTTTTTCCCTAAGTTACAGATAGATGGCAGGAACAACCAAAACAAGAAAGGATGTGTGCAGAAAGAGTGTTTTTTAGACTAGACTTTATTTGTATATACGAGCGAGTAAATATTTTTCATATATTTATGTTATATTTATTTCAACAGTAATATCTTAACTAATAACTTAGCTAATGTATTATCTAAAATATACTGCATCGAATTATTTATATGTGTTACTATAAAAAGCCAAATTAATAAAGTTCTACAATTTACCAGGAATACTTACATATATAAAATATCCATATTTTTTTTTTATTGCGGTATCAATCGAAATTTCCTGGACGATAATGTTAACTTAACATTTATTTGTTATGAATTACTTTTTATGCTTTTTATTTCACCAAATAAGAAATCGATTGTTGGAGGCTTTCAATTGTCTCTGAGCGTTAAAAACCGAAAAATGAATTCGGATGACCAAAGATATGGGCGGTTTACCCCCTTACAGTGTCTTTCTGATTCTGGTAATACCAATGATTGTGAAGTGGAAGAGGTTATACTCCCTCCACAAACAAAAAAAATCAAAATATCATCTATTTGTGTCTTGCAAAAATCTTGTGAAAATGTACATTCTTTGCTCAATGAAGCACACATTAAAGATTATTGTATCAAAAAAATGTCAATTGGAATTAAAATTAATTGTGAAACTCGTGAAGATCACACGAAACTGTGCTCTGTATTAAAATCAAAAATGTGGTAAATCTTTACCCATGACCTCCCGTCGACCAGGTCTTTTAAAGTTGTGCTCTTTGGACTCGACGAGATTCCAAATGAAAAACTTAAAACTGAACTCATTTCACTCGGTTTGAAGTGCGTTAACATAAAAATGATCAAAAAGCAGTATAAACATTTTACTGACATATTCTATATTGTGTTTCTTGAAAGTGGTACAGTGAGACTTGCCGATCTTAAAAAAAACATAAAACCATTGTTCAAGACCCAAATTAAATGGGACTTTGCTCGGCGGCAAACAAAAACAGTTACTCAATGTGAGAATTGTCAAATGTTTGGTCATGGAGAAAAAAATTGCAATATAAAAACACACTGTGCTATTTGCTCTGAGAATCACGAAACCAACAAGTGTGCCAACTGCAATGAGACACATATATCAACCGATCTCGATTGCCCTAGTAGAAAGAACTTTTTCGAAATGAGAGAAAAACTATCCTCTAAAAACAATAAACAATCTACGATTATCCCACTCAAAACAACACATCATACTTTTGCACCGGTAATGAGTGACTTCCCTCCCTTGCCTCCTCGTCGTCAGAACCCTAATCATGTCATGCCGATAACAAATGCATCAAATGCAAATGTTATTGATTGCAATGCTTGGAAAACCAACAACACTAACAACGACATCAACTTTAACAGCAACGCTGGACCAACAAACACCAACGAACTCTTCTCCATGGAAGAGATCAATGCATTGACCGCCGAGATGATTACTCTTCTTGGTAAATGTAATAATAAAGCTGATCAGTTTAATACCATTGCGCAATTAGCTATTAAATATTTATATAAATCCAAATAATGAGTAGCACATCTATGAAAATAATTAGTTGGAATGCTAGAAGCATTCGATGTAAATTAATCGAATTTTTTGCTTTTCTAAGCAAGCACAAAGTAGATATAGGATTAATATCCGAAACTTGGCTTAATTCTAATGATAGACTATCAAATACTGATTATTTTTGTTATAGATAAGATAGAGATGAGAGAAGGGGTGGTGGTGTTGCCATTGTAGTAAAAAAAAGTATTCGGCATAAAATAATTCCAATTATAAATACTAAATTAATTCAAAAATAGGTATCGAAATTCCATTCTCTAATGGTTCCACATTAAAAATATTTGCTGCATACTTTCCGGGTAGTACTGCAACCTTTGTATATGAAGTGGAATAGTAATATTATGAAGAGGAACGAACGAAGCGACGTCTGGCCTAACGTCAATGAACTAAATCTGCAAAGTTTGTGCAGAATTTAAATTGAGGAAATTAAGAGACAATTTGACAATACAAAAAGAGAAGAATGAAAACAAAAGAATCTATGGTTGGAGGGGACAATAAAGAGACATTTTTTTGTTTATTTATTTATGTAAAGCAATAATAAAGACAAATACCAATAAGCCAAATACCAATTCAAATTTAAATTTTGTAACTGTTGCCGGTTAGCCGATTGCCAATGAATACAACAAAAATACGTTGAAATACCCATTTTCAAAACAAAAAGAAAATAGGTACAATGTTTTGTTTTTCTTAGGTATATATGCATCTGCATATGTATATTAGGTCAAACGAAAGTAGGAATTATTATTATTGAAATGAAAAGAATACGCTATCAATACAGGTATGTAAGTATATTTGAAAAGAAGACAAATAAAAGTCAATGGCGGATCCAGGGGGGTTGTTTAGGGGTGATGACACCCCCCTGGAAGCTATTTTTTTCATTTACTTAGAAATTCCGTTGAGTTCAAAACTTATAGTACCTATTGCCGTAATGGATTTCACACCTCTTAAGTTAAGTTGCATAATTAAAGACTTTATCTAAAGATTTTTTAGTAATTTAACGATATTTACCAAAAAGCGATTTGAAGCAAATAAATATTGTAAGACATTCTTAAAGTGTTTTTTCTTTCAAAATGGATTTCCTATTAAATACAAAATCTTTTAATATCTTAAAAATGAAAGAAATCTACTTTTTGAAGTGAATTTGCTTTGGAAGCTCTAGAACTAAGAAAAAAGTCCCAAAAACATCAAAAGTGACACTTTCGTCAAACTAATGGCAAATTGAAACACGTAATAAATTTTTCATATCTTTTAATCTATCTATCTATATCTATATATATAAAAATCAATGCCAATTTTCGTTGTAATGTTATAACTCAACAATGCCTTTACCGATTTGGCTAATTTTGGTCTTGAATTATTCGTGGAAGTCCAGAGAAGGTTTGTACGTAGAGAAAATTTAAAAAAATCTTGAAAAAGTGTAAAATCAACATCTTTCTATACTCCCATATACAAACAATTTGTAATAATACTTAAAAGCCAATTTGGCAAAACAATCGAAGACAAAAAAAGTGACGTTAGTTCTGTCAAACAAATTTAATGTCATCATATGTCATTTCATTTTATCAGCGATAATTATTGCTTTGTTGTGTTTATATTTTCCAAAATATTGTTGAGTTATTGCTTTGTGTTTATATTTTCTAAAATATTGTTAAGTTGTTTAGTGGGCAAGACGACCAAACATAGGCCGGCGAACGCGTAGGCAAATCAAGTGGCAATATTAAGACGATTTTAGGCTACATATGAACGCGCACAAGCTAATGCAGCGCAGCGTGAACGTACTGCACAGAATAGATCTGTTGACCCTGTACCTGTACTTAATCTTGCACGGCGATCACGAATACGTCGTGCTGTTTTGGATGAAATGCCTCGTGCTGCGACGCAATATGTCCACATTGTGATGCGGCTAACTTTCCAGGTGAAACGCCCGGAATGTGTTGTGCTAATGGCAAAGTGAGATTGCCAACATTAGAAACTCCACCCGAACCATTGTATTCATTTATTTTTGGTACATCTCAAACGTCGAAGCAGTTTTTGAGTAATATTCAACAATACAATTCGGCATTTCAAATGACTTCTTTTGGTGCTACTAAAATTATTAGAGATAATTTTATGCCGACTTTTTAGGTAAATACCTTAACAGGATTGTCCCATGTTTATATATCAATCTGAATCATAAAGTCTTAAAAATTCTGATTCAACATCTACCTAAAATTGCATACATGTTACAGATTCAGGGCCAGAATTATCATCAATCTGGTTCGTTATTGCCATACCCCTGATCATCAATTTTTGCAAATTTATTTTATTGGTGATGAAAATCGTGAATTGGATCAACGTTGTGCGTAGTTTCAAATATAAGACGAGAAATTATTCGTGAGCTACAAAGGTTTTTTCATCAGCATAACGCATTAGTTCAATTGTTCAAAATTGCTCTTGATCGTATGCCATCTGATAATCACAAAATTGTAATAGCACCAAATTGAATATTCAACAAAAACATGTATATGACACAAGCCGTTTCCAATAATGCAGGTGGATTATATTTCTTGGATGCACCTGGTGGTTCAGGCAAAACTTTCGTTGTATCATTGATTTTAGCGACTATTCGATCGGAACAGAAAATTGCATTGGCACTTGCACCTTCTTGAATTGCTGCTACATTATTAGAAGAAGGTCGGACCGCACACTCTGCATTAAAATTGCCATTGAATGTACAGGTGATTGAAACTCCAACTTGCAATATTTCGAGCGATTAACGTCAATTATTTTATGGGATGAGTGCACAATGAGTGCAATAGAAGCATTTAGTTATTGCCAAATTTGATTGAAGCTATAATCTTAACTGGTAAATCAAAAGGAGAAGTTTGTTTGATACCGCGTATCCCTATGATTCCAACTGATATACCATTTGAATTCAAAAGATTACAATATCCATGACCAACTTTATGTTACCTGTTCCAGAGTCGGTACCCCCAACTGTTTTAGACTAACCCATATTTAACCCATATTTTTTAATTTTTACTCTTTACTGATAAATATAATATAAACAATATATCATTTGGGTCATTTGGACTTTTAAATAGCTAGCAATTTAAAAATTTTTTATCAAATTATTTATCTTACACAAAATATTGTTATGAATATTTTGTAAAAGGTTTAAGAAAGACAAATCGACAGACGGGATTTAAAGTTATCAGTTTGGGTCGCATTATTATTCTTATTATTATTTTAGTTAAAATTATTAACTTCCAATAATAAGTTATTTTTATCGGTCCAGAATGTCTTTAATGCAAATAAGAATAACGTTTTCGACACATGGATCAAATTTTGGAAAATTAAATTGACTTCGACTCGAATATCTTGGCCAAAATGAGGATACTGGCTTCAAACTAATTGTTTCTTACATTAGGTAAAGTTTAAAAAAAGATCTAATTGACACCTTTTTTCAACAAAACAAAAATTAACTAACGATTGGTAAGTTTTTTTTTTGCTTCGAATATTTCGAGGACAGTTGAAACTATTGTCTTCAAATTTAATTTATTTAATTAATTAGTTTTTAGAAAATTCGACCTACAGTTTTTCTATATACCTATGTACCTATAATATACTTTATAACTATGCTTACAATAGAATACCAAATACGAATAACCTATGATAAAAATGAATCTATACCTATACCTACATGTGCATAGGTACAAATTTGTAAACACTATCTAATTAGTGTTTCCCTACATACATATCTGACTCAAAATTGAATTTCCCTACCTACCGTATTATTTCTTTCCAAAAAATGCAAAAAAAAAACCTACAAAAATCTGTTGCCAATTTTTAAATATGCACATCCACACAACTATGTACAATATTCAAAATATGACAACAGTGTATTTATTGTGAAAAGAAATTTGAATTATTTTAGATTTTATAAATTTGAAAATTTGGAATCAAATGCAACAAAAACAAAACCTACATAGTTCAATACATAGGAATATCTCCATGACAACACACAAAAAAAACATAAGCAACTGTATTATTTTGTTGCCTCACTTACTCTCTTCATTTCTAACAAGAGAGAAAATAATAAAACCCTCTTTTCCTCAACTCTTTTTTCTTTTAATTTCTAAAATCTGCACAACAAATTTTCAGTACTCCTAGCGCCGCCAGTCTCACGTCAATGAACTAAAAATTCGTGTTCCATAAGAGTACTATAGATTATATATACAAAGCTGCAACAACGCCTCAAAATAGATACGACTTAAACAATGACTTAAGGAAATTAGTAAGTATTAATGACATTTTTCTAATTGGTGGGGATTTTAATTGTAGGCATAGGAATTGGGGTTGTCTGAGAGCAAATGCATGGGGAAATATACTTGAAAATCTTAATTCCAGGCATTCGTTTGACATTTTGTTCCCGCCTCAACCTACTTATTATCCTGCAAATAACAGGGCCAATCCTTCAACTTTAGATTTGTATCTGACAAATATGCCGGGGTTGTTTACTGAACCTATGGTTTTAAATGAAATGAGCTCGGACCATTTACCTATAGCTATTAGTACTTTCACTTCACCTCTAAGTGGGAGAAGTGAAACTTTTGATTTCAAAAATGCTAATTGGGTTACATTTAAACGACAAATGAGAGCAAAGCTGAGTAGTATTCCTGATATTTCAAATGAAAATTTTGATCAATCTCAAATCGATCAAAATATTGCATCATTCACATCTGCTATTGTTGAAAGTGTTGAAAGCTCTGTGCCTAAAAAAAAAATTAAACTTGGAAGTAGTAATGTCTTACCTAGTAATTTACTGGAACTGATTAAAATACGGAATAGCTACAGAACCAGGTGGATAAGAACAAGAAATTGTTTCTATTTTAATGAAATGAAAATTCTTAATGCCTTGATTAAAGAAGGCATATCAAGTTTCAGAAATAAGTCCTGGAACCAAAAACTACTAGGAATGGACAAATCCAGCAAACCTTTTTGGAATATAGTAAGAGTGATTAAAAAACGTAATTCCCATATTCCCGCACTCAAAATAGGAAACCAAATTATGATCATGATGTCGGGCACTGAAAAGGCAAATGCACTAGCTGAAACATTTTGTAATAATCAATTGTTGACTAGCAGCACTACTGGTAACATTTCTGTTGAATCTCTAGTTTTAAACTCAATTAATTTGATTAACACTAGTGCTGCTAATAATAACATAGATCTAGTTACAACTGACGAAATAAAAGATATTTTGATTTCTTTGAAAACACGAAAATCTGTTGGTTTTGACAAACTGAAAAACGTGTATTTAAAACATCTTCCCAGATCAGGTTTTAGATTTTTACAATCATTGTTTAACTCATGTCTTCAGCTTGGGTATTTACCAACTGAATGGAAAGTTGCTAAAGTTATTCCTATTTTAAAACCTGGAAAAATTGCAACTATGCCAGTTAACTACAGACCAATAAGTTTACTAAGCTCCTTAAGCAAGTGCTTTGAAAAAATAATTAAAACAAAAATTATGATCTTTATTGACCGAAATAATATCGATGCCTTCCCGGAAGAATGTATTAAGCGACATTTTTTTCGAAAATGACTTTTTGATGAGGAACTATACAATAAATTAAGCGCCACATTTTGGCCTGAGTTTCGCTTTCCTATCATGTATACAAAAGAAACTAGAGACAAAATAAAATTGTAGCAACAGCCAAGTTTTTTCCCTGGAATAAAGTTGCTCCTTGAAATTTGTTTTATCCGCCAGTAAAATTATGCTAAGCGACATTTTTGAAAATCTTATTGTCTTAAGCAACCAAATTTCCACAAAAATTTTTTGTCAGACGTCGCATAGTTCAACCGATATTGTCGCTTAGAACATGTTGCTACCGGAAAGCTCTTCCATTTGTTGTCGCTTGATACATTTTCTACCCATAACATTTGTCTTGAAAAATTTTAAGATTTTCCGTTAGGTTTATAATGCAACTACAACTCTGCTTTTATACAAAAACACTCTAGAGTGTTTTTGCTTTTATACTTCCTTAAATTTCATTCTACTATTCTTTTGTGTTTTCCATTCGCTTTAACAATTTCATCTAGTAGTCAGTTAAATACGTTACTTTTTAATAATGAATCTAGTAGCCTGTTTCAAATTTCTTTGAAAATTGGATCATTCATTTTCTCATTGTTAATGTTTGATTTGATTTGATTTGATTTATTGAGTACGTTAAAATCCTAACGTTACAGGTAATTATAAATATAAATAACTATAACAATAAAAAAACAATTAAATTTCTAATTTGCATAATTAACGAAAAATCTAATTTTAAACTGTTTTGATTTAATATTTACGTTGACAGAGTCAATTAAGTTATAATGTTTATTAAAAATATTAATTAACTGATTAATCGGACTGTTAGACCCATAGTTCGATCTGCTAAAACTGGGACGTATTGGCAAACTAGTTCTTAACCCAACACGGGCCGCGTTAAAGTTCAAACGACCCAAAACTGAGAAGGAGGAAATAGATCCATTCATTAATCCAACGATGAAGCAAAGCTGTAAAAACTCTCTATGAGCAGAAAGGGATGGGATATTCAAGAGAATTAGGTTCTGAGGGTAGGAAGGCCATTCAATTAAATTTGACCGAGGAAGAAATCGAAGGTAAAACTTTATGAATTTCTTTTGGACACTTTCAATTCTATTTGTGTGAACATTGTAATAAGGGGCCCATATAACACAGCCATATTCTAATACAGATCTGGCAAACGAAAAAAATAGACATTTAATTACGAAGGGATCACGGAACTCACTTCCAAAACGTTTAATAAAACCGAGTGATCTATTAGCTTTTTTGATTATTGAATCGTAGTGATCAGTAAATGATAACTTTGAATCTAGAATTATACCCAGATCAGAAAAGCTGGATTGGACGTGTAAACTAGAGGAGTTTAACATATAATCAAAAACAATGAAATCATGCTTGCGTGTGAAACGCATTGTCTTGCATTTGTCAACATTTAAAAATAAACGATTGTTGTTGCACCATTCCCAAAAACATAGTAGGTCATTTTGAAGAAGATTACAATCATTCAATGAATTTATTTTCCGAAATATTTTAACATCGTCAGCGTACATTAATGAAGAAGAGTTTTTTAAAAAAGATGGAAGGTCATTTATGAATAAGACAAATAATAGTGGTCCCAAATGACTACTGAAGAAGAGTTTTTTAAAAAAGATGGAAGGTCATTTATGAATAAGACAAATAATAGTGGTCCCAAATGACTACCTTGAGGTACACCGGAGTTAACTACAAACTTATTTGAGTGATTATGTCTGAAAATTACACTATAATGTCTATCACTGAGGTAAGAAGACAACCAATTGATAAAAGAATCATTTAGTCCAAATCTTGACAGTTTATTTAGAAGAATACTATGATTAAGCTTGTCAAATGCCTTGCTAAAATCGGTAAAAATGCAATCAACTTGCAGATTTTTTTCAAAAGCGTCAAAACAGAACGTTGTGAATTCTAATAAATTAGTGACAGTTGATTTCTTTTTAACAAACCCGTGCTGATTTTCACTAATGATAGAAGAACAATTAAAAGATAAGACATCACAAACTAACAATTCGAACAATTTAGGAATAACAGAGAGTTTGGCTATGGGGCGGTAGTTAGTAACTAAGTGACTAGGACCTTTTTTATGAATAGGTTTAAGAAAAGCATATTTCCATAGATCAGGAAATGTAGAGTACTTAATTGAGTGGTTAAAAAGAATAAATAGTGGGTAAGATAAATGATTTGCACATTTTTTTAACATGAATGACGGTAAACCATCAGGGCCAGAACTTAGACTGTCGTCAAGTTTTAAAATTTGTTCACGAATTGTAGATTCAGTAATCGAAAAATTTATTAGTCCTAAGTGGGCATATTGTTGAGATGTCAGAGGGGATCGAGGGTCAGATGGGAGAGTTTCCTCAAAGGACTTCATAAAAAACTCCGCAAACATGTTGGATATAACTTTAGGATCTTGGCTAGAAAATTTATCAAACACCATACATATTGGGTAGCCATCAGTTTTTCTTTAATATCAACAAAATTCCAGAATTTTTTAGGATTTATTTTAAAATCATTTCCAGTTTTGGTTAGGAATTCATTGTAAAGATAGTTGGAATAGTTGATAAATTCGTTTTTAAAATCAATATAATTTAGTAGGTCGCTATCAGTTTTAGTTTGATTGAACCTTAACCACGCCTTATTTCTTTTGTTTTTCAACTGCCGATCGAACCATGGGGGATAGTTATCTTTAGTTTTAACATGACGTAAAGGGATGGTTTCTAAAAAGCAGTCAAATATTATTTTATAAAACTTTAATAACTTATTATCTAGGTTTGAACCACTAAGCAAAGTATCCCAATCAATGAGACTTAATAGATTAAACAATTCATCAAAGTTACATTTTCTAAAATTGAATTCAACAAGATTACAAGCATTCGAAAAGTTACAAACATTCAAGTTCAAAAATATCGATAAAGCAGGATGATGACGATCTTCGATGACAAGTTTTACATCACTATGTGTAACAGCAGCGTCCGTGTTTAAAGACTCGGAAGAGTATACAAGGTCCAGTATTTTATTGTTATTGTTTGGAACTCCATTAATTTGATTTAAACAAAGGGCAGCCATCAAATCTATGAGGGAGATTTCTTTGGACGACGACAGATTAATAGGCAAAAATTCGCCGCTATCATTAGAATTAATCCAGTTTAGATCACTTAGATTGAAATCGCCAACTATGATTATTTCATCGTTAGGGTCAATGTTTTCAGTTATGCCATCCAGGTAGTCGTAAAGTTGATCATATACATCACTGTTGGAGCAAGGCGGAATGTAAGTAGCCACTACGTAGAGGAAACCATTAGGCATTTTTATCTTTATGCACAATATTTCCAGCAAGGATTGTCGGAAGTCATCGACGAGAGAGCACATTAACGAATTTTGTACGGCTATAATAATTCCTCCGCCAACCACGGTTGAATCATAGTTACAATGACGATCACGTCGGTAGATTTGGTAGTTGCTATCAAAAAGTTCAGAATTAGCTATTGATGAACATAGCCACGTCTCTGTTAAAACAATTACATCGTGAGGGAGGTTGGTTAAGTTCGTATAGACTATATTGGTTTTGGTCCGTAAGCCGTTAACGTTTTGATAGTAAATTAATACATGCTGCTGGGTTTTAGCGTTGTCAGTTACTGTCGAAAATGGTGTGGTTGTATCTTTGAGTTCCTGTTCACAAATTCATGTACGATTACACCATTAGGCCAAAATGATGGAGAATTCAGTAAATGGAAAATCGAGTCCGGACATCTTATTTTAAATGATGCATACTTGGAATAGTTCCTTTGAAGCATTTTCTCCACAGTGATTAATTCTAGTTTACCAATTTTTTGAATTAAATACGTTTTAATATCTAAAGCATTTGTAGATGGTGCAAGTTTAGAAATAAAAATTTGTTTTTGACCTTCAACAACTTTAAGTCCATGTACAATAGGAGATTCGTATCTATTATCTTCGATTGCAGGTTGCTCTACTGCAGGTGGCCCTACTGCAGGTCGCTCTATTGCAGGTCGCTCTACTACAGGTAATTCAAATGGTTGACTCGAGGAAGTTTGAACTGATGCAGAAGGAGAACTTGCAGTAATAGTTTCAGTAATAGTTTCGGAGGAAGAAATTGTTCTTAATTCTTGTGTTGTTATGGAGACCGGATTAGTTGGAACATATGATTCAAATACAGATAAACTTTGTTTCTTAGTGAAAGGATTCAGTTGACCAATATCTGTGTCCTTATCCATTTCGTCACTTTTCCGTTTTGTAGATGAGGAAGAACTTTGCTCAGAGTTAGCATTAGAATTTTTTAACTTACTTCTTGTAAGTCGGCCTTGATGTGGAGGTTGCGATGCTAGGTTTTTGTAGTTGCCGCATTGTTTGAAGTTATTACAGAAGCGAAGGGGATGTAAGTTTCAGAATTTATCTTAAGATTATTTGTTTTTATTGTTACGTTTCTTTTAGAAAATTAATTTGTTGTAGAAGAAAGTTTTTGTTTTTAAAATGAGTGGAAATAATCCAAGTACATCCTTTGGTTTGAAAAAAATTAATTTGCCTGCTTCAAGAGGCAAACTAATGCTGGAATTGGTAGAGAAAAAGAAATCGAATGAACAATGTGACGGAGTTAAAGTAAGTCGATTAACGTATTAGAGTGGTATTTTAATTATGCCTAGTGGTACGGTAAATAAAAGGCTCATTTTTATTTCTAAGGTAACGCATTTGGAAACCATTCAACCCTCTGTGTTTAGTTCGCCAACGCTATCCACATCAGGATCAGAATCAGATCCCTTTGAAACTGATGGAAATTCTTCTTGGCACTATAATTCCATGGACGATTCAAGTGATAGCGAAATGGGAACCCATCCCCCA
The DNA here is from genome assembly GCA_920104205.1 of Eupeodes latifasciatus. Taxonomy (NCBI): domain Eukaryota; kingdom Metazoa; phylum Arthropoda; class Insecta; order Diptera; family Syrphidae; genus Eupeodes; species Eupeodes latifasciatus. Next base: position 112,009,909 of record OV049926.1, read on the forward strand.
AAAAAGAAGGCATATTATAATGAGGGAGTGGTGGATGCGAGATCTAAAAAGGCAGTCAAGCCAAAAAAATCTTTGCAAGCAAATCCGTGCAAAAGCTGCCAAAACAAGTGTGGAACAAAGTTCACTAATTTGCAAAGGCAAGACATTTTCAATTTGTATTGGAAGCTGCCGTATGTCCAGCGAATAGATTGGATTTTGTCTTCTGTTGAACAAGTTCCCATCAAAAGACGACGAACCAAAAATGCCGAAAAGAAAACAGAAACAAGAAAATATTTCATCAATTTTGAAGGGAAGAAAGAACAGGTTTGTATGCAGTTCTTACTTAAGACCCTAGATATTTCGAGCCGGGTTGTGTCGTACGCTCTTGAAAAAAAAACTGCATTAAATACATCAGCTACGGATAAAAGAGGTAAAACTCTTCCAGCAAATGCTACTTCAGAAGAACTTAAAGCAGCTGTTTGCAGTTTTATAGAAAGCTTGCCAAAAGTCCCATCACACTATTGCCGATACTCGACCAATCGCACTTATCTGCCAACAGAATACTTTAGCATATCCAATTTATACAGGAACTATAAATCAAAACAAGTGGAAGAAGGTAAAAATGCTGTTTCCGAAAAAATATTCCGAAGGATTTTCAAACCCTATAATATTGGCATCCACGTTCCGAAAAAAGACAAGTGCACCTTTTGTGAAGCACATAAATCCCGCGTGTTGGAGGACAAAGAGAAAGTTCTTGTTTTGAAGCACTCCCAACAAAAGGAAAACAGCCAAAAATTATTTATGGATGATCAGGAAAAGGCCAAAAACTGTCCATCATTCGTGTGTGCTAGTTTTGATCTACAGAAAGTCTTAAACGTTCCACATACGCAAAGCATGCTCTTTTACTATTCAAGAAAGTACTCATTTTATAACGAGACTATCTATGAAAGTGGAACTCAAAATGGCTTTGCTTTTCTTTGGGGTGAGATCGATGGAATGCGGGGAGCAAATGAAATTTGTTCAATTCTCTTTAAGTACTTAAGTATTGTTGATGCCAGAGAAACTGTGACTTCCATTGCCCTGTATTGCGATAGCTGTCCCGGCCAAAACAAAAATCGTCAGATTATCACAATGATTTTTTTGTTTCTTCAAAAGAAAGCTAAGAACATAAATCAAATCTCTCTCACCTTTCTTTTGCCAGGGCATACTTATATGCCTGTTGACTCTGTTCATGCCACCATAGAGCGATTCGTCAAAAAAAGAACAATTTGGACGCCGAAGGAATAGATAACCATGATCGCCAATTCAAGGATAAATCCAAGGCCTTACGAGGTTATAAAACTAACTATAGATGATTTTCGCGACTGGAAGAAAGAAGCTTTGAAATATTTTCCAACGCAGGGAGTTAAAACTAGGGAACAAACTAGTTTTAAAATATCTGAATCCAATATTTTTTTGTTCTCTAAGTCATCCTGTGACATCAAGTATTCAATATTTAAGTCCGGAGACATGGAACCACCTTCATACACGTTGGATTTGTGTCGAACTCGAAATCAAGTTAAATGTCTTGAAAATTTTGATGAGCCTGATATTTTATACACCGCAAAACTGCCAATATCGGGGCCAAAGAAAAAGGACTTAGAAACTCTACTCAAGAAGAAGTTTATCTCCGAACGGTATATCCAGGAATACCGAGAAATCATTGACATTGTTGGTGAGAAGGAAGATGTTTTACCAGAGACTGATGAAGAAGACGACTTATCAGAAAATCAACTGAATCAGTGATCTGTAAATTTTCATATCTAAAAAGTTAATTATTTTTATTTATTTTAAAGTTGAACTGTTTTCTTTTTTATTTTCTGAAGTATAATGTTATTTTTAATGATTATTTTAACTTTGTTGATAATAAAAACTCAATAAAGCAAATGAACTAAACGACAATATTTCTTGGAATCCTGTAATATTTCCTACCACCCATTGATCTAAGCGCCATTTAGCCACTGTATCAAGCGACAATCTGTAGACCATGAAAATGTTCTAAGCGACAAAAACTTTTTATTTGATCGAAATTTCGTCCATGTAATGGTACAAAAAAAATGTGGCCTAAATCTCAATCAAAATTATGCTTATCACTTTAAAATACACCAATAATTGCCTACTAGGGAGGTTTTTTTCGTCTCCTGTAAAATTCTTAAAATGTCGCTTAATACATTCTTCCGGGAAGGCATCGATATTTTACCCCTCGAACAGTTTGGTTTTCGGCCTTCTCATAGCACTGTTCATCAAGTCCATCGTATTACAAACCATATCAAGAGAAATTTTTGTAGTGGAAAAAGTACAGGTATGATATTGCTTGATGTAGAAAAGGCATTTGATTCTGTTTGGCATGACGGACTTCTTCATAAGATGTTTGTTCTTAATTTTCCCATGTACCTGATAAAAATTGTAAAGTCCTTTTTGTACTCAAGAAAATGTATAGTGTCTGTGAACAGTTTTGTATCTGATATGTTTACTTGTGTGGCAGGTGTTCCTCAGGGTTCTGTTTTGGGCCCAATACTTTACACTGTTTTCACTCATGACTTTCCAAGACTTCCAAACTGCGAGACAGCTATTTTCGCTGACGATACGTGTATATTTTCCACAGATTCAATTGCTTCCATTATTGAAAATAATTTGCAATCTGCAATAAATATAACTCAAAACTATTTTCTTGATTGGAAAATAAAGATTAATGCTTCTAAGACTCAGGCCATCTTTTTTACTAGAAAAAGAAAATCCTATTTCTTGCCAAGCTCAATGATCTCTATTAACGGTATAGGCATCGAGTGGGAATCTTCTGCAAAATACCTAGAAGTAACACTAGATACAAAACTAACGTTTGGTTTACATGTCCAGGAAATAATAAAAAAAATTAACTTAACAATTAAAATACTCTATACATTTATTAATCGAAAATCTAAGTTGAGTAAAGAAAATAAGCTTATAATTTACAAAGCTATATTTCAGGCAATAATGTTTTATGGTTCACCAGCATGGGGTAGTTGTGCAATCAGTCATATTCGTAAATTACAAATATCGCAAAATAAAATTTTGAAAATGATGTTTAATCTTCCTTGGTATTTTTCAACTTCTGAATTACATGCATTAACTAATATAGAAATGGTATCTAGTCGAATTGTTAAACTTAAGGACAAATATAACATTTCTTGCATATCTTCTGACAATGCCTTGGTATCAGATCTAGCGTCATAGACTCAGCACTTTAGTTATTAACTCTTCTATTCTGTATAATATGTATATTTTTATTTATGGAATTACTTATTTATTTATTTATTTATTTATTTATCTAACTCTATGTATATATTTATTTATTATTTTATTTTATTTATTCATTTATTTATTTATTTATTTGTTTATTTATTTATTTATCTGTTTATTTTTTTATTTATTTATTTATTTATTTATTTATTTATTTGTTTATTTAATTATTTGTATATTTATTTACTTATTTATTATTTTTTATTTAATTTCTATTTATTTTATGTAATTATTCATTTTTGCTGTAACATGTTTTTCTTATTATTTATCTGTCATTGCATTGTCCTTACTGTTATTTATTTATCAATTTTCCTTTTCATTTGAATACTACTTAAGACTTCTGTTTTTGTTTTCTCTCTCAATTTAAGACTGATACATGTTCAATATTTAGTTACTTTAGTTAAATCACTATTATAATGTATTTATTATCTGTAAAAATTATTATGTAAAAGGCATTGTTAGATGTTCTATTGTGTGTAACCCCTTCTCTCATTTTTCTTATTACACGCTTTATTATTGTTATTATTTATCTTTTTGTTTTTGTTTTTTTTTTGTTTAATGAAGGTTTTTAATCGTAGCTTTTCCTTCAATTATATTTGTATTTGTAAAAAAATACTTATTAAAAAAACTCATTATTTGGCAGTAGTAAGATAGCGTATATCAATCTCTGTAAATTGTGCAATATAGGTAAGAAAGAAATGTGATACTTTGGCTACAATAAAAGAAAAAAAAAAAAAAAAAAAAAAAAAAAACGAGTTGAAACCTCAGATGATGCATAGTTTCACCTTTCTTATTTTTATAATAAAATAAAAACTAAAACTCTTCATGTATAATCGAAAATTGATATGTTTTTAATTAAAAAATAATAAGAGATTAATTTCTTCAAAATGAGTTCTTTTTTGCATTTTTTGTTTTGAAAATATAAAAGAATACCTGTAGTGTTAAAAATAAATTAAATTGTCTGTATAACAAATTTCTTATAAGGAAACGATTTTGTGTTCACTTCGAAGTTCGTTATACAGAAGTTATTACTATCATTTCGCCCTATTGAAGATTACTTTTCACCGACCCACCTTCATGCCTTACAGTAGCTCGAGTATGCTTATGAGGAAATTTTTAATTTGCTTTCCGCTATAAATGTATTCTTTCTTCTATCCTTTTGTGGCTGAATCACAAACACGCTTCAGCTTCGGCTTCGCCTGACGTTTACGAGTTCAGCCATAGGAATTCAATACATGTTATCACAATGGAGCTTCGACCTCACGTTTCATTTGACAATCGTAAGGAAAAGAACGTAATGTAACGTTATGTGACTCCAAAAGGAAGCTCTAGTTCAATTATCTGAACATTTGCTTTGTCTGACAGCTCAACAGCTGTAAAAATTTCAACAAACAAAATATTTGCTCTTTGGAGGGATGAAATAATAGAAATGTCAATCAAAGCAACCTCGAAGCAGGCCCACCGTAACGCAGATGAAGCTGAAGCGTGTTTGTGATTCAGCCATTAAGGTTAAATTTGGTTCAGTCCGTAAACAAAACCTAACACACGATTCGGTATTTTCGCCGTATCGGATATTTTCTCGATTCGGTGTCTTTCGGTTGGAGTGTTCAGACGGTACGGTAATTTAACCGTACACCGTACTCAACCCTACACCGTACTCGGTGTAAAACACAAAAACGACTATATACTAGCAATACATTATTCCACAGTAGCCCAGACGAAAAATGACGCACTTTCGGTCAAAATACCGAATCGTCTGAACGCACTGTATATAAATACATTGCCACTATAAACCGAATCGGTTTTTTTGCCGTACGACCGAAAACGATTTGCAGAGACAAAACCGAATGAAAAAATCGACCTAATCGGGTGATTTTACCGTATACGGTTAAGTGCCGTATCGTCTGCATATACTCATTTAAATTATATTGCCACTGGCTTATACGGTAAAATCGCCGATACGGCAAAACCGCCGATTCGGGATTGTGTGAACGGGCTCTCAGAGGGAAAAAACTAATCGAGAGAGTCAAATTTCCTCGTCTCCGTCCCTTCGAAACCTTTTGCTCTCATTTTTTATAGCGGATTGAATTCGTATCGGTGTATACATGTTTTCACCTCGGAAGAGAGTACACAAAAAAACATCAGTTCTGGGATTGCGACATTTCTCACTTTTGTTTATTGATAGCCAAGAAGGCTATGTTTTTAAAGTCTCATTATAATATGTATGTATTTTTAATTCTCATAAATTCCTTTCTCTGACTTTATTAACATCTTGTCGTTTTTATATCTAGTAAAATAGTAAATATAATTCAAATTAATTCTAGCAAAACATTTTTGTTTGTCAATAAATAACGAGAGAAGTTATAACGGTAGATCGTGGTGAATTTGTTTTTCTCTTCTTTTTCCCTAAGTTACAGATAGATGGCAGGAACAACCAAAACAAGAAAGGATGTGTGCAGAAAGAGTGTTTTTTAGACTAGACTTTATTTGTATATACGAGCGAGTAAATATTTTTCATATATTTATGTTATATTTATTTCAACAGTAATATCTTAACTAATAACTTAGCTAATGTATTATCTAAAATATACTGCATCGAATTATTTATATGTGTTACTATAAAAAGCCAAATTAATAAAGTTCTACAATTTACCAGGAATACTTACATATATAAAATATCCATATTTTTTTTAATTGTGGTATCAATCGAAATTTCCTGGACGATAATGTTAACTTAACATTTATTTGTTATGAATTACTTTTTATGCTTTTTATTTCACCAAAAAAATCAAATATGAAATTTGGCTAATAACTTCAGGTTAGGCCCCATATTTAGGTTCGAATTTATTTTTGAATATCGTGAAGAGTTTAACAAACATCTATGAATAAGCCCCAATGCATTTTCAGAAAAACTGTAGTTAAAATTTTCCCTGACAGACTTTTACTCTTCGCTATAAGATAAGATATAGTAAGAACAGTGTTTCTGACTGGAAAACGTATGAAAATGATGCATTGGACTTAAATTTTGGTTTTGGTTCTCTTTCACAAAGCCACTGAGCTAGCGAGAATACAAATAAATACAAAGTACTTTTTAGCTTATGTAGTTAAGCCTTTAAAGGCAACACACTACAGCTATGTAGCTAGGTGGAAGGAGGTAAGAAAAGCTTATCACCTATTCACAAATCTTATGCAATGAAAATTGGCAACAGAAGTAGCCAGTTTACGGTCTATTTATTTAGTCTCTTCTTAAGTCACTTAGTTTCAGAATTTTGGAAATGTGGTGGGTAATGTAAAGAAAAAAGACATCGAGTACACACAAATACAACAGAAATGGAAAAAAAGATCGGTATATACAAAAGTTTTCAATGTTCCTGCGTTGTTTTATTTTCATGATCCGTGTTTACATTCTGTAACTCTCGTTTTCAATGTTCCTACAACTCTCGCATCGACAAAATTAAGTCGATAAACTCTGAAAATTTAAACAAATCATATGAGTTTTTTGCATTTTTCAACAATCTCAGCGAAAATTAAACGCATAAACGCAGCTGATAATTAAAAAAATAATGGTAGTAGTCATAAAAAGTGCTTTCAGAGTTGTATGTATGTTTCTAGGTCCTAGTTCTAATTGGACTGATGCACCACCTAATTTATTTTACTTACTTAATGATTAAAACTGACTTCAAATAACTAGTTAATATTTCTCTAAATGCGTAATTTAGAATTGTTTTTAAATCTTCATTGTTCTCGCAGCTAACTAGAGTAATTAATTTCACTTTATTTTCGAATGATATTACTCTCAATCGAACACAATGAGAGAACCAAAAAGTTATTCATCCACAATCTATTTTCTTTGAATACCTCCGAACAGCTGACTACATCCACCATTTTTCAAAGGTGGTGAGTATGCATATCTTCTTGCATAAGTGTTGGCACTCTCGATTAGTTTTTTTCTCTCTGATATCGTCATCAAGAGCGGACCCAGACGTTCAATCAAGAGGGCGTAGAGGAAATATCAAAAACACTCCATTACCAAGACCGGAATCTCAGACTGACATTTCGGTTTGCCTACAAGCTAACTACACACTAAATGTGAGAAAGTGTGCGTGAAATGATGCAAACACCCAAACACATTCTCACATTAAGTGTTTCGGCCCATCAAAATGCTTCATTATAGTAATCAGCCCCATCTAAATGCTTCATTTTGAATGTTTCATGGCCTCGTTCAAAAACTAAACAATCCTAACCAACAGAATCTGAAGTGCTGACATGGTCTTAAATTGGAAGATTTGTATAGCTTTTTAATTTCAATCCAAATAAATGTTGTAAATGTATATTAAATAAAATAAAATTGACCAAATACATATTATTTAATGGTTTATTAGTGCTGTATTTTGTTTACTTAAATTATTTGCGAACGCAACATGCGCTGCAACTGGTTAAGTATAATTATTGCAAATGGACAAAAGTGTAACTCAATACTTTGTAAAACAACAAAACAGACAATTTTTTCAGCTGTAGCTTAGAGCATTTTTTTGGCAACGTTAGAAGTTCAGGTGGAAACAATAGGCGGATGCCTCCGTATTTTTTTTGTACAGACAATGCTACGAGAAGCATACTTGTGAAGTTCCATTGCTAACTTTAGCTAGTTCAGATTCCTCAATTAGATTAGTATTTTCATCATTTAAGCAGTTCGATAATTGCAGGACCAAATTTTATTTTTATTTGTTGCAGAAATATTCCCGAAAATTTCTTTTTAAGGGACTATGTTAAGCATCATTCACATGAGCGCGACCAACGAACGACGAATGAATTACAAAATGTGAGTTTATATACGTTTGAAGACATATTTCCACACAAATTCTCAACAAAACGATAGCAATATAGTTTCTATTTGATTTGTGATGCATACTTTTACTTTTCAATATCATATATTAATAAATTTAAGAAAACAAATTTATTCGTCGCGAAAAAAATTATAGTTGATACGAACTTTCAAACTTTATTCGCGTTCCACATTATCCACACTCGCAACGAATAAAAAAATCGCGCGTACTTAACTTAAAAAAATCGTTCTTGTTTTGGTTTCGGTGGTGAATGTCAAACTTCATTCGCGACGAATTAAAAACTCTCATGTGAAAGAAATGTCAAAATCGACGAATATTCGTTCATTCGTTGGTCGTTGGTCGTGCTCATGAGAATATTGCTTTAGAGTTAGAATTTTGTTTGTAGTTAGATTTTGGAATAAAAATTTGAGGGAACCATGTTTTAAAAATAAGTTGCTTTGTGTAAAGCAGCTTTAAGGAATAGAAATAGGCAATATGTTTACACATAATACCAACTAAATGAGTGCAATAAATAGATTTAAGTAACTTTTTTTATTTCAGTATGGGGAAACCGAACACCCAATAGAAAAAAACTGGTATACGCGCCAAAATCCATACTTCTTGACTAAATAATGTTATCTATACTATTATATAAAAGCGAAAACATTTTAAAGTTCGTAACGCATGATCTCAATAAGTAGTCAACCGATTTATTTGAAATATATTTTATTATTTTCTATATTGTTATGAGAGTGTTTATGGCTTTAATTTTTTTTCATTAATTATTTGTCAAACTTAAATATTAGATATTAATTTTACATTTTTTGTCCATTTTTTTTCATAAGTTGACTTATACAACCACTCATATCTTAAAACCTATACAATAATCGACAAAGATTAGCATTGCTTCATAAAGTCAATATTGTTGCGCAAATTTTAAGCCTAACATCACTTCTAAGTTAAACATACAACCTGAGAAATAAATAAAAACAAATTATAAAATTATAAACTTTTTGAATTTATTTTATCCAGGAAATTAGATTCCATCACAATCGCGAGGTCGCTGCTTTGTTTCATTTCATTATCATTCCAACATTTTTAATTTTCTTTTCTTCCCATGCTCTTTCTCTCTTAATATGTGTTCCATTTAATAGTTACGTTTTTTCTCTTACCTACCTACCTACATATTCAAATTTTCATTGTATAGTTCATCAACTAACCTACACACACACACATTATTTTTTTGTTTCTCTAATTCTGTCATCACATCGCTGAGCAGTGTGGGCTCTTTTTTTTAAGTTACTATGGACATTTAATAAAAATAAATAAACAGTGCCGTGCACATGAAATGCCGATTTATCTAAAGAAAAATTAGATCTTTTTTATTTTTCTGGTTCGAGGAAGTGAATAGATTATAATTCTTCCAATTTAAAAATAAAAAAAGTTCTATTATAATAGCTTGAATTACCAATTTTGTATCACTTCCTCGATAAATAAAACTGAAATTAAGTTAAAAATTTCTTTACAAATAACTCGAAGAAGGTACTTACAATGACGTCGATAAAAAGAGCACACAAATGTGGGTAGGTTAAGTCAGTTGCACTGCACTGAACATGAGCAGATGAATAAAAAAATGTGTCTATGGATATTTACACACGCATACCTATAGATGTACATTATGAGAACATTAAAAACACAAATTTGTTTTTTTTTTACCGCAAACTATATTTTTCGGTTGCAAAAAAACGTTTCTAGGTATGAATAAAAGAAAGAAAAGAAGAAAATAGACAAAAATTTCGTTCTGTTTTCAACTAAAAAATTGAAATGGTTTTGTATTTTGTTTGTTTTCACGTGCGGCTTGGCCCTTACTACGTAATATTTTACTTAAGTTTTTTTCTAAAGTGTTAATTTCGGTAAGGAAGTGTTTTTTGATTATAAACTAAAATTAATATTATTGTAGAAAATATGCTCAGTCCCATTGAGAAATTTTTTCATATGCTAATACTAATATTCAAAAAATGTTCGTGGTTACAATTTGCGAAGCAACGCGAGCACGGGTCGACTAGTCTTCTATATTTACGCATAAAATTACGAATTTTGTAGCATATGAAAATTTCTAGACATTTTACAATCTGAAAAATTAAATATGCTATGAAATAATTAACTGTTATTAATGCTAATTTTTTTTCTAAAAGTTGATGAAGGTTAGCCGAAGCGGAAATTTCTTTAATGAACATACCTAAAATATTATTGGCTTTCTCAAAAATATTTTTCTACACTAACCTCTGCTGTTCTGCATTTTTAAAATCTACGGTAGTATTTATTATATTAAGAAAAACATATACATACGTAAAACTCATTAATTTGTTTTCATTATTAGCAGCATTTTTATTAAACATACACTTCAAACAATAATAAGTAAACTTGAACTTTGGTAACTAAACATTTTTAAGGAATGAATGAAAATTATATTTTGCGTTAAACTGTGGGAATTTACTAAAAAAACGTCTGTACGTCAACGTCAAAAAACGAGTGATTTTTAGAGTGATCAGACGTGTATCGAAGTGCTTAAGATTGATTAAATTTAAAAATAGTAAATAAACAGTGTGAAAGATTATTGTGAACTTTATTAAAACCAAAAACATTGATAAAACGGGAAAAAGTTAAAGTCAGTGAAAAAGACAATTATATAAACTAAAAAAACACAAATTTAATCAAGGGAATTTCCACTTCAATTTGCATATAGATACATAAAAAGCTGAGAACAAGTAAAATGAGTGAAATTGTCTCAAAGTGTGAAGAGTGCAGCAAGCATGTAGGTAGAAATGAAAGTTTTGTTGTATGTCAAGCTTTCTGCCGAAATGTTTATTGCCAAAAATGCACTGAATTGAGTAAATATGAAATGGGTTTGCTTAAAAACAAAAACATTTTATTTGTGTGTGACAATTGTCAACCATATATAAAAAGTGTAATCGATAAAATGGATAATATGCTCAAAGTGGTTAATGAAAATAAAATTGCGTTAATAAAGCAAGAAGAGGAGATAAAAACAATAATTAAACATGTTAAAAATCTGAGTGAAAAAGAGACAAACGTTTTAGAAAAGAAAAAGACAAACAGTGATATGATTAAAAATGTACCGCCGGTTATTGTGAAACCAAAAGACAATGTGGAACAAAACAGTGAAAAAACAAAAGAAATTATAAAAGAAAGCATTGATCCAGCTGATCTTGCATTGCAGATTAGTGGGGTATCGAAGAGTGGAAACGGATCAGTGGTGATAAAATGTGGAAATGAAGAGTCTACTAAAAACATTGAGTCACAATTGAAAGAAAAATTAGGAGAAAAATATAATATTAACATTCCATCTTTAATGGCACCAAAAATAGTAATTATTGGAATTGATAAAGAAGTCAGTGAAAATAATTTGTTAGAAGTGGTAAAAAAACAAAATAAAATTGAAGGTTCAATGAAAGTTGTTAAGTGCTACGAGAGATATCAACATAAAATGCAATATAATGCAATAATTGAAACAAATAGCAAATTATTTAGAAACATTTTAGAAGTGGATAAGCCAAGTTTAAATGTTGGTTGGAATAAGTGTGCAGTTTATGATAAAATAAGTGTAAAAAGATGTTACAAATGATGGGGATACAATCATATGGCAAAAGATTGCACAAAAAAAATATGTTGCCCAAAGTGTAGTGGAGAACATAAACTAGAAGAATGCAATAATGAAATCCTAAAATGTAAAAATTGTATAATGACGATAGAAAATTTGGGTATGGAGATAAATCCAAACCGTGATGCTCGTGATGTGAATTGTCCAGTATACTTAAGAAGGATGAATCAAGAACGTACTAAACTTGCATACTAGCAATCAAAATCGTATTTTGAAAGCATACTTTTGAATATTCAAGGATTAATAAATAACTTTACTGGAATTAAACATTTAATAAGTGAAAAAGAATATGATGTTATTATTTTAACTGAAACTCATTTAGGTAACTGGATACAAGACAGTGAAGTGAACATAGTGCACTATAATATGATAAAATGTGAAAGTACATCATCTCATATACGGGAGGAATAATAATAAAGTAATATATTTAAAAGACTGTTACGAATTTAAAATTTTAATGAATCTCCAATTAGAACTTAGTGTTTGGATCTTAGTAATTGAGGTAAAAATTCAATATAAAAAAGTTTTATTTTTTGTTGTATATCGTTCACCGAGCACATCAATAAGAAATTTCTGTGATAAAATAAAAGAATGGATGGATGAATTAGAAGGAAAAGAGAATTTAATAATACTTGGTGATTTCAATATAGACTGGCTTATAAATAGCATATATACAAATGAAATAGAGTGTATGTTTCGGGAAATTATGTGCAATCAACTGGTTACTGAACCAACACGTATAACTTTAACGACGAAAACTCTTTTAGATTACGTAGGTACAAATATAGAAAACTGTATGGTCAAAGTTGACCACAAGTTAAAAATTAGTGATCACGAAACGATTACATTCAAAATAATAACGACAAAACAAGATAAGTGTGAAAAGAGAAAATTAATAAGATATTTAAAGTATAATAGATTTCAATTTGTTCAAAACATAAGAAGAAGTGCAATTAATAACTTAAGCATAATTACACAAGTTAATAGTCAAACAAGCAATATTTTTGAAAAAGAAATGTTAAGTGTAATAGAAAAATTCATAACTAAGAAGTATATTAAATCTAATAATAAAATAAAATGGTTTAATGATGATCTGCGAACATTAAGGACCCATAAAGTTCAGAGTTATTTGAAGTTTGTATCCACTAGGTCTATTGAAGATTGGCAAAATTATAAAAAAATAAGAAATAAATATAAAAATAATCTCAACAAAGCAGAACGATTATACATTAAGAATAAAATAAATGAATCAGAAACCCAAAAATCAATGTGGAAGACAATTAAGAACTTAGTGCTGGGTCAAGTGCAAACAGAACAAAGTATTGTGTTTGAACAAAAAGAGATTTCAAATGATAAAGAGATAGCCAACAATTTTAACAAATACTTCGTAACGAGTGTAAAAGAAATAAATAATGACATTCCAAATGAACCCTGGGTAAACTATGATCAACAAAGTGAAGTGTGTTTTAAATTTAAAACGTTAGATAGTATTGATGAACTCTTAAAAATTATAGAAATGATGCCAAATAAGAATGATTATAACTTCATGAATAAAGATATGTTAAAAGACAGTTTCAATTATGTTGGGCCAGCTTTACTAAAAATAATAAATTATTCATTAACTAATGGGATTTTCCCTGACAATTGGAAGACATCTGTGATAGTTTCGGTTCAAAAAATTGCTAACTCTAATAAATGCGAACATTTTAGACCAGTGAATATGCTACCGTTACTTAAAAAAATATTAGAAAAGGTTGTACAAATACAATTTGAGAAATACTTGGAAGACAACAACATTATAATGGAAGAACAATCTGGTTTTCGTAATAAACATTCCTGTGAATCTGCGTTGAATTTCGTAATTGCTGATTGGAAAGAGACGATGCATGAGAAGAAGAAAATAACCGCAGTGTTCCTGGATCTCAAAAGAGCATTCGAAACTGTTGAAAGGGGTATATTATTAAAGAAACTATACAACTATGTGTCAAGTGACAATGGCAACACGCAAACATAACTAACTTGCGCATAAAGAGACATACCCGGCGGGCAGTGGTTGTCGGACGTTCGCATCGTTTACTTCGTGTATTAAAGATTAAACAAACCAAGACCTTTCTCTTATTAAAACATATCGTGTTTTACTTGATCTCATTTGCCATCCTATTTCAAATTATTTTTTTTATCACTTTTACAATTCAGAAGTGAGATTCACTTAAACCTACAAAATAAAAGTTTTCTATTAATTCGCCTAAACAAAGGAAAGTAAAAAGGAAAAAAAAAACGTTGCCGACATTGTGTAATTTCGGGTTATCATACATACACATATACATATGTAACAGTCCAAACGAACCGAACGAAGGTTATAATTTTGCACAAATAATCACTTACAAACGAATGCGAAGCCCGTTACGACATACACACGTATGTACAACGTCGTTGTCGAACGAATACATAAATTCTATGTATGGTATAACGGACACACGAAACGAATTTTAAACGGAAAAAGACAAAGACAACCTAACGTGATCGGTTTTTTTTACCCTTAAAACTAACTGAAAAATAAAGATCTGTTTTTGTCTATCTCGAAAGTGTTAATTCTTTTTTGTTTTACACAATGATCAAATTAGAAACCCTAAACCCTAAAGGTTATCCAATTAAATAAACTTTTACGAAACCACGAATTACCAATCGCAGGTAATAAAACTCAAAAAATTGCAAAGCTTACAGAGGTGCTCAATTCTGACGAGGTGGATGCAGAGGAACTGTTCACTGAGGAGGAGGAGATGGAGATGGAACCTTGGCAAGCAGGAATAGATGATCTGCGAAACATCGTGGCAAGTCTGGCAAAAACGGTGAGAGAAATGTCGGTGAGCTTACGTGTAGCACCGTGAACGACACCCTCACAAACGTTGCCTGACACGGCCGCCACACAGCTTCACAACATAACACGTCCTGTAACACCTGTGCCACAAACGCAATACCCGTACGGATCTCGAGACATAATCGGTGCTCTTCCAGATTTCGATCCATCTCAGAGAACATTAACCTCTAAACAATTCATCCAAAAAGTTCAAGAATTGCAAATGTTGTATTCGTGGAGCAACGAAATGATTTTGTTCGCCGCTCAACACAAACTCAAAGGCATCGCCAAAGACTGGCTGGATGCGCAACCCGTGTTTCAGACATGGACTGGATTCGCTCTCGAACTCACGAAAGATTTCCCATGCACAGTTAACGTAGCCGATATACATCGGGAGCTGATGAGGCGTAGACGTGGGCAAAACGAGTCGTTCACGGAATATTATTATGCAATGCTAACGATGGGGAAACGAGGTAGGTTGGATGATTTTTCCATAAATTCGTACACTATTAATGGCTTAAATGATTCCACTCTTACCCGAACGCTACTCGCTTTGAACCTCCAAACGTGTAACGAGCTTTTGAATGCATTAGCCAACGTGTCTTCGATGCCGACACCAACACCAGGCCGAGTAACATCGTCGCTCTCATCAGAACCGAAAGAACAAGACACAGATTGCGGTCGTAACGTGCATGGCCGAGGAAGTTTCAAGTGCTTCAACTGCAATGAATTTGGCCACATATCATCGAAGTGTCCTCGTCCACAACGGAAAATACGATGTTCAACATGTAATAAACTGGGGCACGCAACGGAATGTCGTTCCAAAAAGCCCACCGTCGCCAAAGTAGAACAGACTACGTCTTCGGACATTACACCAGCACCACTTACGAAACAAATCATTTTATTTGGAAAGTCGTACACTGCGTTTGTCGACACAGGAAGCGACAATTCACTGATAAGCGAATCCTCAGTTCCAAAAGAAGCCACAAGAACGAAATCAGGCAAATTATTGAAAGGATTCGGCGGATCAGTTGTCGAGTCGACAGATGCTATCGAAGTCGTCATGACCATAGATGGGAATAAACTCACCGCAAAACTAAACATCGTACCCGACCAGTTCTTACCACAAGCCATACTTCTAGGTCGTGACATCCTATGTCGAAAGAATCAACGTTTAGTTTTCGAAGCAGGCGTCCTACAAATGCAAACGATCTCTTCAGAAAAATTCAACTTGGGTAAGCAACTTAACACCACACAACGACATACAGTGCTGGATATGCTCACCAGCTATGACGATTGCTTTGCTGAAGACGTGTCTCGCATCGGAAGGTGCAAGAATGCTTGTATGGAGATAAAAGTGACGTCCAACACCCCAATCATAGGTAAGCGTTATCAAGTTCCTTTTGCTCAAAGAAAAAAGTTGTTTCAGATAGTTGAGGATCTGCTTCAACACGGTATTATCCGACCGAGTGTTTCACCACATGCAGCATCGATAGTGCTAGTAAACAAATCTAATGGAGAACTTAGAATGTGCGTTGATTACCGTGCGTTGAACTCAGTCACAGTGAAGAAGCAGTTCCCAACCCCCACTGTCGAAGAGCAATTATCCCAGCTAGCAGGGAATAGAATCTTTTCCACCCTTGATATGACCGCCGGATATTACCAAATTCCACTCAAGGAGGAATGTAAGCAGTTAACAGCATTCCTCACCCCAGACGGACTATATGAGCATAACGTTATGCCATTTGGATTGCTAAACGCTTCTATGTATTTCCAAGAGATGATGGCAGAAATAATACGTCCTTTAGAGCATCGGAAGAATATAATAAGCTATGTAGATGAAGTCATCATCACCACAGGTACGGTTGAAGATGGTATCATCGTCCTTAGAGAATTTTTGGAAGCTATCAGAGAAGCGGGTTTAACGCTGAAACCTTCGAAGTGTTTCTTTATGGAAACATGTGTGCATTTCCTTGGCCATGTCATCAGTAGCGAAGGCATGAAGCCGGGAGAAGGCAAAACGAAATGCATAACAGAGTTCCCGATTCCAACAAATGCCACGGAAGTAAGACGGTTTTTGGGTATCACAGGCTTCTTCAGAAAATTCATAGGAAATTATAGCCGAATAGCTCAACCGCTTTTTAATTTGTTGAAAAAGGGTGCCGAGTTTTGTTGGCACGACGAACATGAGAAGGGTTTCAAAGAGCTTAAGATTGCCATCACCGACAAACCAGTTCTCACATTGTTTGACATACATAAGAATCATGAGGTGCATACGGATGCTAGTTCTGCAGGCTTAGCTGGAATCCTATTCCAAATAGAAGGTGGTGACTTGAAACCCGTCTCATATTACAGCAGGAGATGCAGTGATGCTGAAAATAGATATGCGAGCCACGAACTCGAAGTCCTCGCCATTGTCGAAACATTGGAAAGATTCCGCATCTACTTGCTTGGTACACGATTCCAAATAGTAACGGATTGCAATGCCATTGCAACTACGAAAGCTACAACTCCGTTACCAGCAAGAATAGCCAGGTGGTGGCTGCGCCTCCAAGAATTCGATTTCGAATGTGCACATCGACCTGGAGAGAGGATGTCACATGTTGATGGAATGAGTAGAGTTCCAACATTTCCACCGAAAGAAGTGACTACAGTAGCAGAGGAAGTACTCAAGATATGTGAAGTAGATAACAATTGGATTTCCGCCATGCAGGTGCAAGATTTTCAGCTCAAAGACATCGTTACGATCCTCAAGGATAAACTTTCATTATGTTTTGGATGGAGGACGGTTGTACCGACGTATCGATGGCCAGAAGAAATTGGTGGTACCCCGGCTCGTAAGGTGGCGTATCGCTCGAGTTTGCCATGACGACGTTGGACATCCCGGAGTAGAGAAGACCATCGACCGAATCAAAAGGGATTTTTGGTTTCCCCGAATGAGACGTTACATCAAATCCTACATTGGTGCGTGTCCTGAGTGCTGTTTAAACAAAGTTAAAGGTGGAAAATCTGAGAGCCAGCTACATGTTACCAGTTCCGTTTAGAAGTTTAAACATAGACCATCTGGGACCATTCCCAAAAAGTAAGAAAGGTAATATTCATATAATTGTATTAGTCTGTTATTTCAATAAGTACACCGTTCTAAGGGCTGTAAGGAATACGAAAACAGCTCCTGTTGTGGCTATGGTGCGAGAGGTATTTTCCATATTCGGTCAACCAATACGAATTACCTCTGATCGTGGGACGGCCTACACGTCGAAGGAGTTTACCGATTTTGTGGAAGCGTATGGAATCCAGCATGTTAAGAACGCCGTAAGAACGCCGAGAGCAAACGGCCAGGCAGAACGGACCAACAAAACGCTACTTAGTATGCTTAAGTGTTCCGTCACGAACAATAGGGATTGGGATACGGTTTTACCCACTCTTCAGTGGAGCCTCAATACCCAGCGGAATTCAACGACCAGGTTTTGTCCTAATGAGTTAATTTTTAATTTTAATCCTAGGTCAGTCAGCCAGAATCGACTAGTTCAAGCTATACACGATGAAACCATGAAGGATGACGATGTTGGTTGGAGAAGACAGCAGGCCGCGGACAACATTCAGAAAGAGAGAAGGAAGTGGAAAGCTTTGTACGATCGAAAGCATTTACCACCGCACCGGTATTCTGAAGGTGATCTGTACGTGATCGACTATGCCCCTCAAGTGACTGGGGAGTCGCACAAACTGGATCCGGAGTACAAGGGGCCATATATCATAACGAAAGTCTTAGATTTTGATCGATATATTGTGGAAGACCTTCCCGACAAGCCTCTAAGTCGAAGAAAATACGCGAATGTCATATCAAGCGACCATATGAAGCCATGGTGTAGCGTGAGCCCGGAGTTGAACTTGGACGGTTCGGATACCGAATCATCAGGAGAGGCCGAGCTGTCAAGTGACAATGACAACACGCAAACATAACTAACTTGCGCATAATGAGACATACCCGGCGGGCAGTGGTTGTCGGACGTTCGCATTGTTTACTTCGTGTATTAAAGATTAAACAAACCAAGACCTTTCTCTTATTAAAACATATCGTGTTTTACTTGATCTCATTTGCCATCCTATTTCAAATTATTTTTTTATCACTTTTACATATGGGGTAAGAGGAGTGGAATATTTATGGTTTAAATCATACTTGGAAAACAGAAAGCAATTAGTTAAGTATAATAGTGAACATTCGAACAGTATTTCTGTTGAATTAGGAGTACCACAAGGGGCAATGTTAGGCCCACTGTTATATATATTATACATAAATGATTTTAAAAAGGTTATAAGTAACTCACAAATAGCATTTTTTGCTGATGATTGACTGTTATATGTAAGTGATGTTGATGTAAAAGTTGCTATAGAAAAACTTAAAGATGATATAAAAAATGTGAAAATGTATCTGAATATGAACAAACTGAAATTAAATACGGAAAAAACGAAAAGTATTGATTTTGCCCAGTAATAGTGAAATAAATTATATTGAAGAATTCGAAGGTGTAAAGGAAATTAAATATTTAGGAATATTAATAGATAGTAATTTAAACTTTAAAAGACATTTTGAAAGTATGTATAAAAAGATATCTAAAAAAATCAGTTTCTTTCGAAGAATAAGAATGAAATTAAGTACTTCAATGGCAATAAAAATATACAATACTATAATTAAACCACATTTTGAGTATTGTCCAACAATACTATTATTGGGGACTAATGGCATGATTCAAAACCTTCAAATATTACAAAATAAAGCTATGAGGTCGATATTGAAATGTAATAGATATACACCCATAAGTAACATGTTAAGTATTCTAAACTGGTTAAGTATTAAACAAAGAATAATTTTTTGCACATTACTGTTTATATACAAGATTAAAAATAATTTAACGCCAAACTATCTTCAAAGAAAATTGACGAGAAGAGCTGATGTTCAGCCATATAACCTTAGAAACAATAACAATTTAAATGTACAATTTTTCACAAATAATAGAACCCAAAATATGTTGTTTTATAAAGGATTACAAATGTTCAATAGTCTGCCAAATGATGTACAAATCGAAAACAATATGCTAAGATTTAAAAATAAAATATCACAATTTGTCAAACACAACTACTAAGTTATCATAAAACATTGTATATACTTTTATTAATTAAATTATTTTGTACTTTTTCTGTATTATGTAAGTTGTTTTAAGTATTAAAATTGTAAAATAGCGTTATTAATGCTAAATTAACATCAATCAATCAATCAATCAATCAATTTTTTTTTGATAGCAAATACATGTATGCTTCCATCAATCAAGAATGTTATGGATGAGGTATTTTTCGATTATAACTCTTTTTTTAAATTTAATATTTATTAATCAAAATGGAATTGAAAAATAGTTGCAAGATTAAATCATTACAAAACAAACTATAAATATACTTGGATTAATAAATTAAATTGATATACATTTTAATTACTTGCAAAAAAATATTTGGGTTGTTCATTAACGAAAATGTATTAGAATTTAATAAATTGCGCGCGCACCCTTAACTTGATGGTTCTTCGAACGCAACTTTGATACAAAAATCCGAGGTTAATTATGAAATTTGAAGAATTTCGTAGTGATTTTTGTAAATTAGTGAATTAATTATAATAAACTGATGTTGAACATGCTTTTTTCAAGACAAAAATGTACATTGGTTCGCTATCAACAAAATTACTGCAAAATAAAAGCTTAAAACTGACTTTTTCATCGAAAAAATGTTGTGGCTGCGAGGAAAAAATGAGAGATTAACATATTTTTCATGCTATGTTTTATCTGAGAAAGAAAAATCAAATTATACACTAATACTGGTGTCGATCTCCCTTCGGTTTTTTTCTCGACGTTTCTTCTTCTACCTCCAATGGAACGGGTGATGGTATGTCCATTCTTCGGACGATTCTGTTTCCAAAAGAGAAGAGTTCTGCTCTTCTCTGTCAAAGTCAGTCCAACGGAATGGTTTCAGAAGACTTCTGGGCTCTTCCGAAGGATTCTGGACGACCAAGGGAAAGCAACATGTATGTACATCGGCTGGGCGGCTTATGAACCCTCTGTTCCGAGGCGATCGAGGATGGGTGTCTCAGTAGCCAGGGCCAACGTCACCTGCAAAATAAAAGAATTTTTATGTGGCAAAACCATTAGGGAAAAGTACAAAATACTTAGCTTCGGCTTGGGAGGTTCCTTCTTTCTGTGCTGGAGCTGTCCGTCTGGGTGGTTTGTTTTTTTGTTACATCCTTCTTCCTTCTTGTTATGTTTTTTTGTTATTTTTATGTTTTAATTTCGATATTTAGTTGGGATTTAGATTATTTCTTCTTATAAACATTAATAAAACTCGCGAACAAGGAGAAAACGTGTTGCAATTTGCAAATAAATAATTTAGAATTTTGGTTCTGTCAAAGTTAGGTGTACAAGTTGACAGATGACAGCTCACTTTGTATCCCACTGTAGCAAGGGAAATTTATGCTTATCTAAGACACGACCCGGGGTAGAAGAAGAGTAGGGTCGTTATTTACTGGCCAGATTTGAATATTTACAAGAAAGACCGTTGTGCTTCTCAGCCGATAGTGCGGGCCAATGGTAACTAAGAATCGTTACATAAAACGATGAGGTGATGGGCTAGGTGGAAAGGTACAGTAGGTCGTATAGTAGATCGACAATTTTTGCCATCGTCATCGGGGCGATCGATACTAGGCCAAAGTTAGCAAATCAATAGTCAAGTGAAAGGTAGTAAGAGCGGTCGCTGTGCTGCATTGAATCTAGCTACGGATAGTTTGTGCGGTAACAAATAAAGAATCGAAATCGTGCTCATAGTTATAAAAGCTGA
Organism: Eupeodes latifasciatus; assembly: GCA_920104205.1. Lineage (NCBI taxonomy): Eukaryota > Metazoa > Arthropoda > Insecta > Diptera > Syrphidae > Eupeodes > Eupeodes latifasciatus. Next base: position 112,031,441 of record OV049926.1, read on the forward strand.
AGAATAGCTAGATTCAAGATTGGTTCTATTTGTGTAATTAAAAGCGCATAAAGGTGAGTGCGTAAAGAATGCAAAATTAGTGCGGTTAGTGATTTTTTTGTTTTTGTTCAAATCAGGGTGAATTTTTGGGTGGACGTAATCCAAGCTAGCTAACTCACAAATAGCATTTTTTGCTGATGATTGACTGTTATATGTAAGTGATGTTGATGTAAAAGTTGCTATAGAAAAACTTAAAGATGATATAAAAAATGTGAAAATGTATCTGAATATGAACAAACTGAAATTAAATACGGAAAAAACGAAAAGTATTGATTTTGCCCAGTAATAGTGAAATAAATTATATTGAAGAATTCGAAGGTGTAAAGGAAATTAAATATTTAGGAATATTAATAGATAGTAATTTAAACTTTAAAAAGCATTTTGAAAGTATGTATAAAAAGATATCTAAAAAATCAGTTTCTTTCGAAGAATAAGAATGAAATTAAGTACTTCAATGGCAATAAAAATATACAATACTATAATTAAACCACATTTTGAGTATTGTCCAACAATACTATTGTTGGGGACTAATGGCATGATTCAAAACCTTCAAATATTACAAAATAAAGCTATGAGGTCGATATTGAAATGTAATAGATATACACCCATAAGTAACATGTTAAGTATTCTAAACTGGTTAAGTATTAAACAAAGAATAATTTTTTGCACATTACTGTTTATATACAAGATTAAAAATAATTTAACGCCAAACTATCTTCAAAGAAAATTGACGAGAAGAGCTGATGTTCAGCCATATAACCTTAGAAACAATAACAATTTAAATGTACAATTTTTCACAAATAATAGAACCCAAAATATGTTGTTTTATAAAGGATTACAAATGTTCAATAGTCTGCCAAATGATGTACAAATCGAAAACAATATGCTAAGATTTAAAAATAAAATATCACAATTTGTCAAACACAACTACTAAGTTATCATAAAACATTGTATATACTTTTATTAATTAAATTATTTTGTACTTTTTCTGTATTATGTAAGTTGTTTTAAGTATTAAAATTGTAAAATAGCGTTATTAATGCTAAATTAACATCAATCAATCAATCAATCAATCAATTTTTTTTTGATAGCAAATACATGTATGCTTCCATCAATCAAGAATGTTATGGATGAGGTATTTTTCGATTATAACTCTTTTTTTAAATTTAATATTTATTAATCAAAATGGAATTGAAAAATAGTTGCAAGATTAAATCATTACAAAACAAACTATAAATATACTTGGATTAATAAATTAAATTGATATACATTTTAATTACTTGCAAAAAAATATTTGGGTTGTTCATTAACGAAAATGTATTAGAATTTAATAAATTGCGCGCGCACCCTTAACTTGATGGTTCTTCGAACGCAACTTTGATACAAAAATCCGAGGTTAATTATGAAATTTGAAGAATTTCGTAGTGATTTTTGTAAATTAGTGAATTAATTATAATAAACTGATGTTGAACATGCTTTTTTCAAGACAAAAATGTACATTGGTTCGCTATCAACAAAATTACTGCAAAATAAAAGCTTAAAACTGACTTTTTCATCGAAAAAATGTTGTGGCTGCGAGGAAAAAATGAGATTAACATATTTTTCATGCTATGTTTTATCTGAGAAAGAAAAATCAAATTATACACTAATACTGGTGTCGATCTCCCTTCGGTTTTTTTCTCGACGTTTCTTCTTCTACCTCCAATGGAACGGGTGATGGTATGTCCATTCTTCGGACGATTCTGTTTCCAAAAGAGAAGAGTTCTGCTCTTCTCTGTCAAAGTCAGTCCAACGGAATGGTTTCAGAAGACTTCTGGGCTCTTCCGAAGGATTCTGGACGACCAAGGGAAAGCAACATGTATGTACATCGGCTGGGCGGCTTAGGAACCCTCTGTTCCGAGGCGATCGAGGATGGGTGTCTCAGTAGCCAGGGCCAACGTCACCTGCAAAATAAAAGAATTTTTATGTGGCAAAACCATTAGGGAAAAGTACAAAATACTTAGCTTCGGCTTGGGAGGTTCCTTCTTTCTGTGCTGGAGCTGTCCGTCTGGGTGGTTTGTTTTTTTGTTACATCCTTCTTCCTTCTTGTTATGTTTTTTTGTTATTTTTATGTTTTAATTTCGATATTTAGTTGGGATTTAGATTATTTCTTTTTATAAACATTAATAAAACTCGCGAACAAGGAGAAAACGTGTTGCAATTTGCAAATAAATAATTTAGAATTTTGGTTCTGTCAAAGTTAGGTGTACAAGTTGACAGATGACAGCTCACTTTGTATCCCACTGTAGCAAGGGAAATTTATGCTTATCTAAGACACGACCCGGGGTAGAAGAAGAGTAGGGTCGTTATTTACTGGCCAGATTTGAATATTTACAAGAAAGACCGTTGTGCTTCTCAGCCGATAGTGCGGGTCAATGGTAACTAAGAATAGTTACATAAAACGATGAGGTGATGGGCTAGGTGGAAAGGTACAGTAGGTCGTATAGTAGATCGACAATTTTTGCCATCGTCATCGGGGCGATCGATACTAGGCCAAAGTTAGCAAATCAATAGTCAAGTGAAAGGTAGTAAGAGCGGTCGCTGTGCTGCATTGAATCTAGCTACGGATAGTTTGTGCGGTAACAAATAAAGAATCGAAATCGTGCTCATAGTTATAAAAGCTGAAGAATAGCTAGATTCAAGATTGGTTCTATTTGTGTAATTAAAAGCGCATAAAGGTGAGTGCGTAAAGAATGCAAAATTAGTGCGGTTAGTGATTTTTTTGTTTTTGTTCAAATCAGGGTGAATTTTTGGGTGGACGTAATCCAAGCTAGAGCCGAAAGACGAGATACGGTCGGCCGCATAAATTGGTGAATAGCTGTTGGAGGGAGGGCCAAAAAAGCCCCGAAGTTAAATCTAACCCGTGAAGCACCCGGGTCCACAAGTAACCCTATATCTTATTAAGAAATCTTATTGTTAGTGCAGTGACTAAGTGGGCAGCTCAAATAAGCCTTTTTGCACACTCTGAGTACCCCGAAAATTTACCCGCGCTGCGGATTTTTGCCTACGCCAAATAAAAAAATTTTGTTATTATACGCATGCTGGAAAAAAAAAAAGGGATTTACGATTGCTCAAGCAAAGGAAAGTGCCGTCCGATAGTCCGTTGGTGAAGCCACGGTTTTGTACAGATCACCGGCAGGCGAGAGGCGCCGGAGCCCGCAGGAAAGAACGACATTTTTGCTTAGTCGTCTCCATTACCTTGGCTGCTTATTTACATAACTATTATCGATTAAATTTATTCATTCATAATTTTTCTTATTTATTATCTTTTTTTATTATATATTTTTTCAATTATTTATTTAAAATTCAATCTTTATCCTTTTTCTAGTGTTAATATCTTTTTGTTTGCTCATAAGTAGTAGTAGTAGTAGTAAGTGTGATTTTTATTTACATTTATAAGAAGTAATTACATAGTTTGGTAGTTATCACAAAAGAGCATTGGCATGTGCCGTCAGTCGAAAAGAGAGCAATAATATTTCTTAATACAAAGTATGAAATTAATTTAACGCAAGGTTTACATTAATAACAAATAGATAAACTAATACAATAAATATAAAAAAGAATTATTTGATTATAAAATTAAAGGCAGGATCAAAAAGATTCGTTTATGATTTGATTTCGATATTTATAGGCAGTTTTGATGTAGAAGTAAAGAAGTTTCCAATTATCGCCATTAAGAATACCCTGAATTTCATCTCTATTAAGAGTATTTTTTCTCCAGATTGATCTTCTGATTGAGTTTAAAATAGGACATATGCCAATGAAATGACATATGTCTTCTCTAGTTCTCATATTGCACAAGGTGCATTCCGTATTTTGCTCACTTATGTAGGGTACGTAATTAAGTCTGAGGAGTTCGCCTCTTGCTTTAAAGATAGTACTGATAACATCTAGACTATTCTGGTCATTAAAGTAATTGTTTTCTCCCAGGAAATGGTTTAAAAGCTTATACGAGCTTCTTGTTTGACTTTGTTGACAATGTTTTTTTTACTTTACTTAGATTTGTTTATTGAACTTTTATATATACAATTGGATAGTCTTAAGAATAAATAGATACATTGTCTTAGAATAAAATAGTTTGTTGGCACATAGGGGGCCTAACTTTATATATTGGCTTAAGTTTAAATTAAAATATTGTTTAATATGTATGGCGTTCTAAAAATAAAAGTCGGTTGACTTGGTTATCCTCGGGGTGTTCCTTCCCGGTTGTCATTTGTTGGATTTGTTGATTGGTTAGAGGGTTGTTGGCTTGTTTAGCCACGTCGGTGGGCTGACTCGGGGTCAGCGTAGAATGCAACGGCATCTTCGTTGTTGACTTGAATTATGTTATCATCCATAATGTCCATGACGCTAAGGTACATGGGCTCTGGCAGTCGCTGTTGGGTTGTCATCCTTCTTATTAGTTGGTTCGGGTGGCTAGATGAGTTACCTACTAACTTTTTAGCCAAGAGTAGTAGGTAGTTGTCCAATGTATTTATTCTCGCTTCAGAATAAATTCTGTCGTTTTTAAAGTATTTTTGACGCTCCCTGTCAAAGACAAGCCCAGTGCAGATTCTTAGGATCTTTCTTTCGAAAGCTTTTAGCTGCTTCATGGCCGTTTTGGAGATGGTGTACCAAACGGGAAAGCTGTATCCAATGACTGGTCTCAGCAGTTGTTTGTACATCAGGATTTTGGTCTGTTGACTTAGTCCATTGCTCTTCTTCATCAATGGATGAACACGATGAAAGGCCCAGCTGGCTTTCCTAAGAACTTTCTGGGCGTGTGGGTTAAACTTTAATAGCTCGTGGAAATAAATTCCCAGGTACTGGACGGTCCTCTTGGCTGAAAGTGACGATCCATCTGGGAGTTTCAACTTCAGGTTTCTGCATATTGTCGCTTTTTGCGATCTTCTACGGACGACAGTTGACGGCCTTCTGAAGCAGATGAGTTCCGACTTTTCTGCGTTGATTTTAATACCCCATTTATGGTAAAAGTCAAAGAGACGGTGGATGTGTTCTTCTACTTTCTTCACGGCTATATGTGGTGACATTGAGGAGCAGTAAGTCAAGGAATCATCGGCATATAGAAGGTTCTCGCAGTTGACGGGGTTAGGTTGGTCAGATGTCAGGATGCTGTATAGAAATGGGCCGAGCTTCGATCCTTGGGCAACTCCAGCCCTGATGTTCTTCATTGACGATTTGCATTTCTCCAATTGTACATAGAATTTTCTGGAAGAGAGAAAAGAAAAAATAATTCTTATTAGTGCGATTGGAAAGCCCAGCATGTGAAGTTTATGGATAAGGCCTTCAATCCATACGCTATCAAATGCTTTCTCAACATCCAGAAGGCATCCAACGGTAACACGATGGCTATTAAGAGCTGTGGTGATGTCGTGTTGAAACTTCATCAAAGGATGCAGCGTCGAGTGTTTTTCCCGAAAACCAAACTGCATGTCAGGAATTATACTGTTTTCACAGCAGAATTTTTTCAGTTTCCTTAATATAATTTCCTCCAGGAGTTTGCTGATGTTACTCAGGAGAGATACGGGCCTGTAGTTAGAAATATAATTCCGATCTCCTTTCTTGGGAATTGCCACGATCTTAGCAGTTTTCCATTTTTGGGGGAAGTAGTCGTTGTTGAGGCAGTTGTTGAAGACGATTGTCAGGAATATAAACACTGCTTGCGGTAGCCTCTTCAGGATGAAGTTAGAAACCCCATCCGGCCCTGTTGACTTCTTTGGTTTGCCGTGGTTTATTATTTCACATATTTCCTCTGAAGTGCTCAAGTATATGTTGTCAGTTGGGTTATTTGCCAGGTTGGTTTCGTTGAATATACTTCTCTCTAGAGTGGGAGCCAGAGTTTGTTGGATGGAATCATTCACTTCGTTGATGAAAAGTGGGCTAGACGGAGGGTTGGGGGTAAAGTTGCCTTCGAAGTGGTTGGCAAAGGCTTCCACTTTGTCATCCAACGATGTAATCTCAGTGGTGTTGTCCATCATGACTTCCGGTAGTGGTTTATTTCTTCCTATAAAGCGGTTGATTTCTTTGAAGGCGTCTGGTCCGGGTTTTATTTCTCGCAATCTCTTCTTGAGAGATTTGTCATTGTGGTGTCGAATAGAGTTCCGGAACATGATGTTAACACAATCGAGTTCGCTTTTCACTGTCTGGTAATCCCGATTCACTGTGTTGAATTCTCTCTGGTGAATTCTCTGTAGCCTTTTCCTCAACCTTTGTCGGTGTGAATACAACTTTTGTACATATTCCGGGAGATGTTGGTACCTATCTTTGGATGTCATGGGAACCTTTTGAACGTCAAGAGCGTTGCCGATTGTCGCTTCCAGAATTTCGACGGCACCATCGATTTCATTATTCTGGAGGTTTCTGTTGGCAGGAGGAAGTACCAAGTGTTGCTCGATATGCCTCTGCAATCTCTCGACGTTGAGTTTTTTATAATTTATGTAGTCTGCTTGGGGTCTCGCAGTTAGGATGGCTGGCTGATTGAGTTTTATCGAAAGCAGAACTGCTTCGTGGTCAGAGTCGCTAGGCACCGTTGAACAGGTGAAGTTGCTGATTTCTGGAAGAATATAAATGAAATTAGAAGTTGATAGGAAAAAATCTAAAGTTGATGGAGTTCTTGGAAAGGTTGGCTTTGGTTGCGACACTACAACCAGAGAATGTTCATCGCTGTGAAGGTCCAACCAGTCGACGATGAATTTGCCTTCAGCACTGATAGCGGTATCCTGCCACCTGTGGTGTCTTGCATTGAAGTCGCCACCAATTAGACCGTAAGTTGTTTGTTTTAAGACACTGTTGAGTATGTTGAGGTCGCCATGGATGTTTACTTTATAGGAACCGCATTTGAAGTAAACGCCGATTACTGTCAACTTTTCTCCTTGTCCTAGATCTATCTGGACCGCTGTAGCTTCGCTTGTTTGAAGGCCTGGGATGATAATTTCGCTGGTGCTGAAAGAGATCTTTTCCCTCAAGTAGATGGCTGTGCCTCTTCCGTGCTGACCTTTGTCCTGTCGGAAGGTCTTATATCCTACGATGTTAATATTGTTCTTTCGGGTAACATTTGTTTCACTTATAAGAGCGATGTCCGGTTTGTTGTTTTTCATGAACATGTTGAATGACGTCCTCTTATCAAGGCTGTATAATGAGTTTACATTATACGTCAGGATGCGGAGCTTCTTTAGTTGCATATTTGGAACAAGAAGGTGGCCAGTGCCACGGACTTATCTCCATCGCTGAGCTGAGAGTAATTTGGTGGAACCGCACTCCTAGCTTTTCCCATGACCGTGAGCAGGTCGGAACCAAATATTCTCTGGACTTCGCTGTTGAGGTTTACTGGTGCTGCGGCTTTGGTTGGTCCTGTTTTTGCTGGTATCCTTGGTGCGGTCATCTTGGCTGAAGTTCCTGTGACTTGTTGTGCCTTTGTTGGTGCTGGTTTGGTTGGTGGGCCTCTTTTCGCCATTGCTGCGTAGCTGATTGCCGGACGAGTAACCAAGCAAGCTGACTTAGCAGCAAACTCTTGGTGAGAACGCTTCTCCGCCAATAGCCTGTTCCTTTCTGTCAGGCGAGCCTTTAGCGTTGGGCAGCCTTTAAAGCTGGCAGGGTGTCCAGCTTTTTGGCAGTTGGCACACCATACGTCCAACCCAGTGTTTTCTTTGCGCTGGCACTGTCCTGGTTCGTGCTTATCCTTGCACTTAACGCATACAAAGTCCCGCCCGCAGTTGGTGGCCACATGTCCAAAGCGTTGGCACTTATGGCACTGAACGATGTCGTTGGATTTTAGCTTCTCCCAATGGACACTCTGGTTCATAATGCGAGTCTTTGTGTAGACCTCATTGATGTCGATTGACTTTGCTAATTCCACAACGAAGTTGTTGTACACCTTTCCTTGGGCCTTCTTTGCTTTGAAGGGTGACACTTTTATTACTGGCAGTCCCTCTATCCTCAGCTCTTCTTCTACTTCGATGGCGGCGTACGTGTGGTGGATACCCTTTAACAAAAGCAGGTTTTTCCTGTCATCCTTTGGCGTGAAAGTGTTGAATTGTATTTTGCTTGTCAGCAAAAACTTCTTGACGGCGTCAAAAGATTCTCTGTTTCCAGCGTTGATGATGGTGGATTTTGTGTTACGGTTCTTGAAGGTCATGCTGAGGTTTTTTCCTTTGAAGTGTCTGCTTATTTCAGCGATGTTTCCAGAAAACACGAAAATTGGTGGCATTCCTGAAGATTTGGCGGTGTTGTCTTTAGGTTTGGGTGGCGGTGACTGAGTGTCGGTTGTTGTTGTTGTTGTGGCTGGTTCCTTTGGTGGTTGGATTATTTTTTTTGGCTGCTGTTTGGTGGCTTTTGATATAGGTGGTGCTACTGTCGTTGTTAATGGTGCTTCGACATCCAGTTGAGGGCGTTTGACGTTGTCCTTTTTGGATGATGGCTTCCGTCTTTTTTGACCTGGCAATGGGGATTCAGAATTGTCAGCATCGCTTTCCATTTCCTCGGAATTCAGTTCGTCATTGTCCTTGCTTGGTTCGTTGATGGTGGCAGGTAAGAATTTGCCTATAGTTTCACTAAGCCTCTGACTGTATTCGGGACTTAGGTGCGTGGCTATCCTGGTTAGCAATTCTTCTAACGAAGCAAGCGCTGCCTCCGGATTAAATGGTTCGCCCATTTCCGGCTTAACTTTCACTTTTTTATTTTATAACACTGATTTAAACAAACAAATATTTTTAAAAAAACCTTTATTCGTGGAAAAGATCAGGGTGATTACTTGACTAGCGCAGGTAGCCCGTAGGTATACCTGAGTTTTAGCCTTTTAATTTAGGGGTTGATTTTTATTTCTAAATTTCTTCCGCTATAGGTGTATACTGTATCACTGCACTGCACTGTTTGTTGACAATGTTCGATGAAAGCATTTCTAGCTGAGTCTTCAATTTTACTTAAAAGGGTTTGCAGGTTTATTTTTAAATAATCTTCATTTTCTAGTTGGAGTGGAACATCATGCTCAAGGCTCAGTCTTCTCCATTCCGAAAAAAATTGTTCATTTCTGTTTTTGAGATGCAAAGCGATTTTATTTGTGAGGCGATGATTAGGGTGTTTCAAGGTCTTTATTATATATGAAAAGTGTAAATCAAGAGTGTACAAATACAGTGGAGGTAGACCAGTTTCGAGGTGCAACATGTACGTTGGTGTATTTTCTGGAAGTCTGAATATTCTTTTTAAGAAAAAACGTAAGAGTTTTTCTACTTCTTCAAACTCGAGAATACCCCAAACTTGTGCCGCATAACACATAATTGATCTGACTACTGCATCAAAAATTCTGTATTTTGCACTTGAAGCTATATTTCGATTGCAGAATACTGTTTTCCAATTACAGTTTATCGCGCGTTTGGATTCTTTAAGTTTTTCTTGTAAATGCTTTTTGAATGATAGCGTTTGAGTAATCCAAACACCGAGGTATTTATATTCCTTTACAGTTTCCAGTTTTTCATTTCCCCAAGTCCAACTTTCATTCCTTGCAAGACGACCCGCGCCGTTTCGAAACACCATTACTTTTGATTTAGCTGTATTTATTTTTAGGTTCCACAGTTTGCAGTAACAATAAAGTTTATTTATCATGATCTGGAGCATGTTGGGAGATTCAGAGAGAACTACAATGTCATCAGCGTAGAGCAATATTTTTAAGGACATTCCATCAAAAAGAACTCCTCCCGGAAGAACCGTAGCTAGATCGTCTAAATAAATTGAGAAGAGGAGTGGACTCAAGAGACATCCCTGCTTTACACCAGTTGTTGGTTCGAACCAATTTGAAAGAATATTTCCATCCCAAACAGCCGACTTATTTTCTTCGTAAAACTTTTGAAAGATTCTTAACATTTTTGTTGAAACTCCAAGGTTGCTTAGTTTGAGAAATAGAGATCTTCTGTCAATGCAATCGAAAGCTGCCTTGAAGTCTACGAAGAATGCATACATTTTTTTCCCTTTTTCCACATACATACGAGCAATACTTGTTAGAGAGAAGATATTATCTACTGTTGAGTACCCCTTGCGGAAGCCGGCTTGAAATTCGCTTAACAGGTCATTTTCGTTTATCCAGTCTGTTAAACGTTGAAGTAAGATGCCTGTGAAGATTTTCATGACAGTGTTTAAAAACGATATACCTCTGTAGTTACTGGGATTTTTTGGATCTCCTTTTTTTAAAATCGGTAGTATTACACTTTTCTTAAAACTGTCAGGGACTTCTCCCGTGGACCAAATAAAATTGAATGTCGATGTTAGTTTTACTAAAAAATCTGTTGAAGCGTTCTTGAAGAACTCATACGATATGCGATCTTCACCAGGGGCTTTATTCAATCCACATCGGTGTATGACACTTGTAACATCTTCGATCAATATAGATCGGTCTAAGAAAATGTCCTGTTGATATGGGAGTGCATATTCCATGGGGTTTGGATTTGGTGGCGGATTTAGTAGTTTTTTGAAATGTGTAGATAACTCTCCAGCTTCCACTTTGATATTTTGCGAGAACAGGGCTCCATTTAGCACTTTGGCCGTTTTCCAGAAGGAACGACTGTCTTTGATGTTAACCAGGGCTGAAGATAAACTTTGTGAATATCGCTTTTGTTTTTGAGCGCATAAAATTTTGTAGTTTTTGTTAGCCTCGCGATACATGATTTTAGCGTAATTGGAATTGCATCTTCTTAACAGGAGGAGAAACGCAAATGATTTTTTCCTTGCAGATTCGCATTCCCAATCATACCATGGTTGCTTGCCTATGTTAACTGTTTTTTTCTGCAAAGGCTTCGCTGATTCCATAATACACGAAGTAAGAATATCTGCGCCCCATATAGACTGAAGGTCAGTTTCGTTTATAAGGCTAACATTGTGGTTTAGATTCGCTGTATACTTCTGTAAATCTCTTTCATACCACCGTAGTTTAGGTAATAAATACTGTTGTTTAGGCTGAGAATCCTGCTGAAGCTTAATATCAACTTGAACAGATATGGGTAAATGGTCTGAGTAGGTAAGCTCATTCACTATGAAGTCGGCAATATATTTTAGCCATATTCTCTTTGCAAGACAATAATCTATCGTTGAGCAAGCAGTACCCCTGATAAATGTGAAATTACCATTTGTATCGCCGTGTGATCGTCCATTTAGTAACTTTAAGCCGATGGATTCACACATTTCAATTAGTTTCTTTCCATTGACATCCAAGACTTCATCTGTTGCACTTCTTACATTTTTTATTGAATCAGTCAAAAATTCCGGCTCTTCATTCAGTATTTGTGAATTTCCAACTCTCCCGTTAAAATCGCCAATGATCATTATGTCTTCTTTTTCGAATTCTAAGAGAAAATTGTATAAGCTGCTAAAGTCTTGCGCCCATTTGTTGCAGTTTATATAGACTGGTATTATATATATTTTCGTCTGTTCGACAGTTATTTCTATCAAATCTCTTTGAAGTATTTGGACATAACTACAATCAATGCCTAAATCCTTTTTTATTCCAAAAAGACTTCCTCCGCTAGCTCTTCCTTGTGTGGACGTCCTAGTTGCTGGTATCCATAATAGTTTGTGGTTAATGAAGAAGTTTTCGAATCTATCCATACCCTTATCAATAAAAGTTTCAAAAAGAACAAAAATATCGAACTTATTTATAAATTTAAAAAAATCGTTGAAAAGAAGCTTATTTCCTAGCCCTGCTATATTAAAAGCGGTAATACTTAAACAAAAGTTACTTAAATTATTTCTTTTTTTATTAACATTAAGTTTAAAACGACTGACGGCATTATTACTAAAAGCGCTGAATGCGTTCATTTCGATTTACAGATTGAGAGCCACTGGCTACTGCGTCATGGGATGACGTTTCATCACTGACATTTAACAGCTGCTCCATGAGTGACATTCCACCTTCCGCATCACACGAAAGATTGTTGTTTATGTCGAAATAAAATATTTTGTCTTGTATTTTAAGAGTTTCTCCTCGTAAATAAATTTTAACTCTCGGATTTTTTGACGTTATTTCATCTCTCAGTTTGATTACACGTCTTCGTCTCTCACGTGCCGCTGCTGGATAATCTTTATGTACCGAAATGCCAGTACCTCTGAGTCTTACTGCAGATTGTAAAATCCGGCCGACATCTTCGCGATTGTGCAGCTCCACAATTATATTTTGCACCTTAGGGTTTCGGGATTTGATTAATCTTGCCGATGAAATTGCAGCAGTATTTTGTGTTTCTAGCAAGTCGAGGCATAAAGATTTTGCTTTATCCGTAGCTACTTCACCGTTTATTGCTGGGACGTGAAAGATTATATTCTTTTCGTTTGCTTTTTTTGACAGCCACTCGACATGTCTTTCTAGCGATATGCAGCGAGACTCCATTTTTTGTAGTTGATCTTGTAGAGAGAGATTTTTTGTTGAAGTTTATGTATTTCCTCACCGATGCCCTCTAAATCGGATTTGGTGGGCAAATCTTTAAGTTTTTCATCTAGTAAAGATGACATTGAGCCCATTATTAAAGATTTTAGGGCAGTCACTGACATGTTACCGACGGACGATTTACTTTCTTGGATTGAAGTAATTTTATGAGGTGGGAATTCCGGAGAAATCTCTTCTAGGGAACGTTTTGGGGGCGGGGGTGGCGACGTCATTGTGAGGGTAGTGTTCTCTTCGTTTCCTTTGTTAGGTGGGGTTCGTTGCATTTCAATATTTTTGTTTTTTTTTGGTACAATTAAATGCAATATCCTAGTGTTTTTGGACTCACCCTTGTAATTTTATGTAAAAGTCGAACTTTGATGCACTTTTGGATAATTTGTTTAGGCTTTTTAAGCGTTTTTTTATATTATTTCAGGAGCTCTACTTTGAACACAACCGGTCTACTCACGCACACACTCACTCTGTTTGCTCATAATTTTCACTGTGGTTTTTTTTTCTTAATTTAAATCTTATTTTGACCTGCCATAGGGAGTGTTGGCTAACGTGGGGTAGGTTTAACCGCGTAGGCGAAGAGTGCCAAAGCAGCGCGACGGCGACGACGTCGACGACAGCGCGCGCTTAACGCAATATTTTGCTCCTCCCCTCGTATACACCCGCATAAGAGCTCTGTGTAGGTAGGAACTGGGGATCGTAATCAAGCCCTGGATTGGGCAATAGTAAGGACCCCCACTTTATCGAACCGACTCTTAGGTAGAGTTTGAGAAATTTATATAATTTTTAATTAGAATAAATTTATTAACATTAAAGATATTTCTAGTTAAGTTTGTTCTTTTGTTAGTACCATTTTTGTTAGAGTCAACTATTCTGTTTCCTTAGATGTTTTTTTTTGGGAGGAATAAATTGAATGTAATTACAATTAAACCTAGAATGTGTGTTCAGTCTCGATTCTTTTCCTTTTTCGTTCGTGTCTGAGATTTTTGTCATCATGCAGTGGTGAGTCAATTGGAAGTAGGTGCGGTAAGGTAAGCGGGTTTTCGAAGGGGTAGTATGTGAGTCCACCACTGACTTGTCTCCAGATTTGGGGAATCCGAGATTCCGGCCGAATGGATTCCAGGCTGGGAGGGAACAGGCCAAACCGTGACGTCACCAACGGTGTCCGAGGAAAGCGAACAAGTGGTGGTGGTGCACCTTTATTTTTTTTGAATTTTAGCATACGAATCAAGGCATGATTTATGTTTTTGGAAAGAGGTGAGGTCCAGCTACGGTGGCAAGACCCCCCCATCCGACGAGTATGGCTGAGCAACGCAAGCATGCCGCAGCTACCGTAGTGGGCATTCCTTCCCTTCCCCGATTCCGCCCAAGTCCTTCTCCTGATGATTCCTTCCTCGCCCGTCCCTCTCCTACCCATACCCTCCCTGTTGCCTCGTTTCAAATGGCGCCCAACGTTCTGCCCAAGTCATTCCCTTTTGTTCTGACAGTTGACTTCAAAGCAGCTCGTATGTCTTGACCGGTATGGCTCATAAGCACGACCGGTTAACTGCGACGGTCTGGTTTGACGGCGACAGTCAGAGCATATCAGTGTTGTCCTTGATTGCTTCCGCGGAAGAGTCGAGAATCTTGGATGACTTCTAGTTTAGAGATCATAATCATTAAATGGAAACGCGCCAAGATTCTTGTACTGTGAAGCGAAAGTAATGTACATGTGCCCTGTTTCGGTAGAGGTCGTTGTCAGCTTGGAGACAAATCGTAAGTCTTGAGGCGTATAGCTCTTAAGCAAGCCACCTCAATTGCGACGATGCGTTTCCTTGCAGGCAGCGATACCTATCGAAAATCGTGTTGATGTTGATGTGTTGTCCAAATTGTTTCTTTGTTAGTTCGCTTTTCTCGGATAAGAATTTACAAATTATAAATCTAGAAAATTAAGCAAGTCAGCAAGGTGGAACAACATGATGGAAAAAGACAGCAGCCCTTTTCGAAAGCCAGCTGCCTAAAACACCTCCGTATGTTATATAGAAAAAAAACAATCAAAAAATTATTACAGAGATTCACCCCATTAATGAGGATTAGGAATTAGAAGAGTAAAGTGTCAACAGAATTTGATAAAGGTGTTGGGACATTTTGTTAGGAATAAGTCGTTAAGATAGAAGATAGTTTGGTTTGTTATTTATATATGTACATTGTTTTGATAGTTTTTAATTAGCTCCAAGTAAATAAGACCTTATTACCTAGTTCGTCACCTCATCAGTACCTAGGATACCAGTCTAATAAAGAAAAAAAAAGTGAAGGTGAATGAGCTGGTGTCAGTTAGGCGAAGAGGAAGAGAAGACGGTGAGGGCAATAAAAGACAAGTGTGGAGATAGACCAGTCACTAGATCCCTAATAAAACAAGGTGCGAATAGCAGGAGAGAGATGCCCGTCTCACACTCTCCGACAAAAGAAGTCGAAAAGGGTGCTCAAAGCTCGGAACAATCGAGTTCTGAGCAACAGGGACGACCCCCGAGCGCAGAAGAAGGTCTGGGTCAAAGTCATTCGGGTAGTGGTAATTCCTCAGGGAGTCAGATAACTTCGGTTCAAACCCCTTCTTTCAGCAATATAAGCCCTCTGGGCAACGAGAATTCAGTAAATAAACATCCACTGAAGCAAATTCTAGAAATAATAGGAGTCCAAACTACCCGAGCTACAGAACAGAATTTAATTAACATGGACGAACAGTCTGGCTGGGCTGAGAGACCAGAGGAAGGGGCTGGAATCTCGCATGAAATCAGGGCGGCAATCAATTTAGCTGTCGCGGAATCGGTGAAAACCGAAATTCAAAAGGGACTGGCCGAGTTTTTCAGGGAACTCAATATCCCTTCACGGGTGTCTCAGTCTGTGGAAAATAGGGCTCCTGAAGTCCATCCCGCGCCAACGACTAATCCACCAAACAATGGTCCATTATTCAGCCAGCCACCACCGCCGATACGTGACCGACCACCCCAGCTGGATCATTATGCAAGACCCTTTGTCCCAGAAGGTAACCCAGGTTTAGGTTTAGGGATGGGAGGAAGTCAACCAGGGACTTCATTTTGGGGTGGACCGATAACTAATTCAGGAGGCCCCCCACCAACTTGGTTTTCTCCCGTTAGTTTTTCTAATGGCGTGAATCGTCCAGCTATCCGAGTGGATAAATGGGGCATAGTGTTCGATGGGAAGTCGGAATCCCTCACGGTAGAAGATTTCATCGGACGGGTGGAACTGTTACAGGCAAGCCATAACTGCTTCTGGACTGAGGTATTAAGAGACTTTCACCTCTTCCTCGCCCGCGATGCCAAACAGTGGTACTGGCAGTATCAGATGGAGAATTCCACCCGTCGTCCCGATTGGCCAATGCTGCGAGAAGCCTTGCAGCGTCAATTTAGAAACCCCAAAGCGGACTGGGACATCAGGCGCGAGATAGGGGCCAGGCAGCAAGGATTGAGAGAGTCCAGCGACGATTTTTTCGCGGCCGTTACCAGCTTAGAACACCGGTGAATGAGACAGATCTAGTGAGAGTGGTCAAAGGCAATCTGAATGAAAGGGTAAGAAACTTAGTCTATCCTCAGGCAATCTTTTCGATGGATCACTTGAGGATAGCCTGCAAAGAGGTGGAATATGTGTTTTATAAGGAGGATAGGGATAATAAAAGATTTCCGAAGCCACCGGTTCGATTTGCCAATGAACTCGATGCGGATATGACGCATGGAGAATATTTAGAGGCACTCCACCAACAGGGTCTTCGTCCAAAACAAAATCGAGGGTATGGAGACGCGAAGTCGTGGGTGTGCTGGAACTGCAAGGTGCGGGGTCACTCGTTCGTAGACTGCCCATCCGCAGTCAGGAACATTTTTTGTTATAGGTGCGGTCAGGAAGGAGTGATTACTCCAAAGTGTCCGGTATGCAACCCGGAAAACTCGATCCGGAACGCGAGGAACCAGGGGGATACGCGTTCGGCCGAGACTCCCCCAGCGACTGCCAATCCCCAATAAGAAAGTTAAATAAAGGCAATTGCCAAATTCAAATACTTGCAAGAGACCAATCAAATATAAATATTAACCCCAAAAATGACTTTCCGAAATGGAAACCCCTTCACGTAAGAATAAAAGAATACCGAGAAGCAAGAGATCGTATCTTCGGTAGTAACACCGCAGGGCCGACCAAAAGAATCCTCAAGGCTAGAGAAAGGTTTAAGAATAAGAAATTAGTTAGAAAAAGCATAGCATCGACAGTAGTGGATACTAATTCCGACCCCCGGCCGTATGCTAAAGTTGGGATCGCTAACAAGGAGGTGCTAGGCCTACTTGATAGCGGGGCTAGCGTTAGTATCCTGGGGAAGGGTTGCCTGAAATTTATAGAAGAAATTGGATTAAAAGTACAACCTTATAAGTCGGGAGTTAGGACTGCTGACGGTAGGAACCAAGATATAGTCGGTAAGGTCCACACGTTATTAAGGTACAAGCAACAGAATCACCCAATAACGCTGTACTTGGTTCCAAACCTCGATCAGGAGTTATATTTGGGTATCGATTTTTGGAAGGCCTTTCAAATTGCCCCTAATTTGGTGAGTGCTTTGTCGGGACCGGAAGTAGAAGCCGATTTAAAAAATGCTCATGATCTTTCGTTCGATCAACGGTCTGATTTGGAGGCAGTCAAGAGGAAATTCTTAGATTTTGATCGCCATGGCCTGGGGAAAACTTCGTTGGCAGAGCATTCAATAGATACGGGAGACTCGGTTTCAGTGAAGCAGCGGCACTACCCCGTCTCTCCAGCGGTGCAAGCCAGTCTGTACCAGGAAATAGACCGGATGCTGAAGCTCGGAGTTATCGAGGAGAGCGAGAGCCCTTGGTGCTCACCAGTTGTCCTTATTAAGAAGCCAGGCCCAAACGGTACCATTAAATACCGTTTCTGGATTCACGTAAGGTCAACGCGGTCACCAAAAAGGACGCTTACCCTCTCCCCCATATCGACGGGCTTCTCAGCCGGCTATCTGATACTTACTATATTAGTAGCGTGGACTTAAAGGAAGCATTCTGGCAGATCCCGTTGGAGAAACGGAGTAGGGAGAAAACTGCTTTCGTGGTGCCAGGGAGACCCTTGTACCAGTTCACGGTCATGCCATTTGGGCTGTGTAATGCTGCCCAAAGGTTATGCCGTTTAATGGACAAGGTAATCCCGGGGCGACTGCGGGAGCGAGTTTTCGTATATTTGGATGATCTGCTCGTAGTTTCTCCAGACTTCGAGACGCATATCGCCTTGCTGGAGGAAGTAGCCGACTGTCTGAGGAAAGCAAATCTCACCATCAACGTTAAGAAGTCCAAATTTTGCTTCAAAGAGCTGAAGTATTTGGGCTATATCGTTGGTGGTGGGAAGTTAATGACCGATCCGGAGAAAATAGAAGCGGTTGTCAATTTTCCGTTGCCGAAAAACCCGAGACAAGTCAGGCGGTTGCTTGGTCTAGCGGGGTGGTATCGGAGGTTCATCAAGAATTTTTCCAGCTTGACGGCTCCACTGACGGATACGTTGAAGAGCAAAAATACTAAGTTCATCATGACCAATGAAGCGAAAACCGCATTCGAGGAGCTTAAAAAGGCGTTAGTTTCATCTCCGATTTTAGTTAGACCCGATTTTTCTAGGAGATTTTTCATTCAGTGTGACGCGTCGGATACCGGGATCGGCGCGGTCCTATTTCAAAAATATGAGGATGGCCAAGAATGTTCAATTTCGTATTTCTCCCAAAAATGAAATCCTTGCCAGCGGAACTATAGCGTCACCGAAAGAGAGTGTATGGCGGCCGTCATGGCAATAAAAAAATTCCGACCCTATGTTGAAGGCATGGAATTCACTGTCATAACCGACCATTCAAGTCTCAAATGGCTGATGTCCATGAAAGACTTGAGTGGGCGGTTGGCTCGGTGGAGCCTAGACTTGCAATCCCAAGTCTTCGACATAGAGCACCGGAAGGGGTCGCTGAACGTCGTTCCCGACACTCTCTCTCGGGTGCACGCAGACGAATTAACGTTGGAATGGGTAGCCCCTCTCATAGATTTAGAATCGGCTGAATTCAAGTCGGAGGAGTATAAAGAGCTGATAGAAACCGTTGGAAAACACGCCGAAGCGTTTCCGGACTTGAAGACAGAAGACGGTTTTCTGTATAAGCGTACCATTCCTCAATCTACACAAATCCCTCTTTCCGATCACACTTGGTGTTTATGGGTTCCTTCGACATTAACTGAAGACCTAGTCAGGAAGGCTCATAATCCCCCTAATTCCGGTCATGGAGGAATCGCCAAAACTCTCCATCGAATTCGGCAACATTTCTTCTGGCCGAACATGACTGTCCAGGTCCGTCAGTTTGTGATTAATTGTGAGGTGTGTAAATTGTCTAAGTCTTCAAATCAAGTGTCCCGACCACCTATATGTACGAGCTATCTGTCTGAACGTCCGTTCCAAAAACTGTATGTAGATGTTATTGGACCTTACCCCAGATCAAAAAATGGTAATACGTGTGTTTTCGTTGTCCTCGACCATATGTCGAAGTATGTTTTTTTGAAAGCCTTACGTGCGGCAAATTCGAAAAGTATTATAAAGTACCTCAGGGAAGACATCTTCAATACGTTTGGTGTACCCCAAGTACTCCACTCAGACAACGGGAAGCAATTCGTCTCGAAGGAGTTTCAGAACTTCCTGCAACTGTATGGGATGCGGCACTTTAAGACCGCCAATTATTCGCCCCAGTCCAACGCGTCCGAGCGTGTAAATAGGACCTTGCTTGCCGCTATTAGGTCGTACCTGAAGGAAGACCAACGGGACTGGGATGCCCACCTAAGCGAAATAGCTGCAGCGTTGCGGAGTTCGGTACACACGGCCATAGGGGTGTCTCCTTGCTTTGCCGTATTCGGGATGAATATGCTAACCCATGGCAGCAGTTATGAGTTGGTACAAAAATTGAACGTGCTTGAAGATGGCGAGATAGCAGCACTTCCTCGAAGTAATCGACTACAGCTTCTTAGGAGCCGACTCAAAGAGTCTATCCAAGAAGCCAATGAGAAGACCGCGCG
Source organism: Eupeodes latifasciatus (assembly GCA_920104205.1). Classification (NCBI taxonomy): domain Eukaryota; kingdom Metazoa; phylum Arthropoda; class Insecta; order Diptera; family Syrphidae; genus Eupeodes; species Eupeodes latifasciatus. The sequence goes on from OV049926.1 coordinate 112,051,010, forward strand.
GGTGTACAACACGCGTTCCCGCAGCGTGCGATATTTGCCAGGTCAAGAAATTTATAAGCGAAACTTCATCTTAAGCGACGCTTCCAAGAGAATAGCCGCAAAATTGTGCCCTAAATATGTCAAATGTCGGATTGTGAAGTCAGTGGGTAAAAGTCTATACGAGTTGGAAAATCTAGCGGGGAAGAAAATTGGTATATTTCATGCCAAAGACTTAAAGCAGTGAGGAAATGTCGAAAAGAGAAAGAGATAAAAAGTAAAAATCGAAAAAGGAAAACGGTCTTGTACCGTCCAAAACGTAAGGATTAATGAATCACGCAACTCTAGTCAAAGATCATTAATATCGCATTCCAGAGGCTTTTTTCTTTGAACTTTTACTTAGCGTAAAGTTCAGGAATTGCGCTGGTGAGAACCCTCTACCTAAAGACTGAACTAATTGTTAATAATCTGTGATACAACGTAGAACATAATGTAGATTTCCTTGGAATTCAACATTCCCAACCGTGATATTTTCTCAAGACTGATTTTTCGTTTATTTATTTATTTCTTCTTCCTTTAAACTGTGATATTTTCTTAAGACTGATTTTTTTTTTATTATTTATTCCATCTTCCTGCGAACATCTGTGATATAGGCTTAGCCAACCCGTGTACTGTCCATTTCATGTTATTTATTGATTCAAACGTGCTACTATTTATCTTTGATCCCGCGCGGTATCGCTAATTCAATTTAGAATTTGAACATCTAAACTTAGGCCCCAAGCATGTAAATCGACACTCGGCACAACGACATTCACGACACACAAAACACGAAAGTTAAAACGTCTGCAATTGGTATCGGGTTTGTCTTTATTGCTTCAGGAAGCTATTTAGTCGAGTGTATGCAAACTTATACTAAAATTACGTACTATACTTAAACTCGATGAACTTATAATTAAAACCTTAAAACAATTGGGATACTTAAATCTAGGAATGTCTTAATCACAACCTCACCTCGATGAATTGCACCGTCTTTCTTCAAATTACGTATGTCCGGCTTTGGGGCGTGGGTTCTTCCCCACTTTGGACTACAACGTTTGTTTAGGGAGCAGCCTTCACCGTCTCTGTTCTTCCAGTGGCTGGTACCAGATCCGGAGTTTTGTTGTGGCTGCGAGGAAAAAATGAGAGATTAACATATTTTTCATGCTATATTTTATCTGAGAAAGAAAAATCAAATTATACACTAATACTGGTGTCGATCTCCCTTCGGTTTTTTTCTCGACGTTTCTTCTTCTACCTCCAATGGAACGGGTGACGGTATGTCCATTCTTCGGACGATTCTGTTTCCAAAAGAGAAGAGTTCTGCTCTTCTCTGTCAAAGTCAGTCCAACGGAATGGTTTCAGAAGACTTCTGGGCTCTTCCGAAGGATTCTGGACGACCAAGGGAAAGCAACATGTATGTACATCAGCTGGGCGGCTTAGGAACCCTCTGTTCCGAGGCGATCGAGGATGGGTGTCTCAGTAGCCAGGGCCAACGTCACCTGCAATATAAAAGAATTTTTATGTGGCAAAACCATTAGGGAAAAGTACAAAATACTTAGCTTCGGCTTGGGAGGTTCCTTCTTTCTGTGCTGGAGCTGTCCGTCTGGGTGGTTTGTTTTTTTGTTACATCCTTCTTCCTTCTTGTTATGTTTTTTTGTTATTTTTATGTTTTAATTTCGATATTTAGTTGGGATTTAGATTATTTCTTTTTATAAACATTAATAAAACTCGCGAACAAGGAGAAAACGTGTTGCAATTTGCAAATAAATAATTTAGAATTTTGGTTCTGTCAAAGTTAGGTGTACAAGTTGACAGATGACAGCTCACTTTGTATCCCACTGTAGCAAGGGAAATTTATGCTTATCTAAGACACGACCCGGGGTAGAAGAAGAGTAGGGTCGTTATTTACTGGCCAGATTTGAATATTTACAAGAAAGACCGTTGTGCTTCTCAGCCGATAGTGCGGGCCAATGGTAACTAAGAATCGTTACATAAAACGATGAGGTGATGGGCTAGGTGGAAAGGTACAGTAGGTCGTATAGTAGATCGACAATTTTTGCCATCGTCATCGGGGCGATCGATACTAGGCCAAAGTTAGCAAATCAATAGTCAAGTGAAAGGTAGTAAGAGCGGTCGCTGTGCTGCATTGAATCTAGCTACGGATAGTTTGTGCGGTAACAAATAAAGAATCGAAATCGTGCTCATAGTTATAAAAGCTGAAGAATAGCTAGATTCAAGATTGGTTCTATTTGTGTAATTAAAAGCGCATAAAGGTGAGTGCGTAAAGAATGCAAAATTAGTGCGGTTAGTGATTTTTTTGTTTTTGTTCAAATCAGGGTGAATTTTTGGGTGGACGTAATCCAAGCTAGAGCCGAAAGACGAGATACGGTCGGCCGCATAAATTGGTGAATAGCTGTTGGAGGGAGGGCCAAAAAAGCCCCGAAGTTAAATCTAACCCGTGAAGCACCCGGGTCCACAAGTAACCCTATATCTTATTAAGAAATCTTATTGTTAGTGCAGTGACTAAGTGGGCAGCTCAAATAAGCCTTTTTGCACACTCTGAGTACCCCGAAAATTTACCCGCGCTGCGGATTTTTGCCTACGCCAAATAAAAAAATTTTGTTATTATACGCATGCTGGAAAAAAAAAAGGGATTTACGATTGCTCAAGCAAAGGAAAGTGCCGTCCGATAGTCCGTTGGTGAAGCCACGGTTTTGTACAGATCACCGGCAGGCGAGAGGCGCCGGAGCCCGCAGGAAAGAACGACATTTTTGCTTAGTCGTCTCCATTACCTTGGCTGCTTATTTACATAACTATTATCGATTAAATTTATTCATTCATAATTTTTCTTATTTATTATCTTTTTTTATTATATATTTTTTCAATTATTTATTTAAAATTCAATCTTTATCCTTTTTCTAGTGTTAATATCTTTTTGTTTGCTCATAATTTTCACTGTGGTTTTTTTTCTTAATTTAAATCTTATTTTGACCTGCCATAGGGAGTGTTGGCTAACGTGGGGTAGGTTTAACCGCGTAGGCGAAGAGTGCCAAAGCAGCGCGACGGCGACGACGTCGACGACAGCGCGCGCTTAACGCAATATTTTGCTCCTCCCCTCGTATACACCCGCATAAGAGCTCTGTGTAGGTAGGAACTGGGGATCGTAATCAAGCCCTGGATTGGGCAATAGTAAGGACCCCCACTTTATCGAACCGACTCTTAGGTAGAGTTTGAGAAATTTATATAATTTTTAATTAGAATAAATTTATTAACATTAAAGATATTTCTAGTTAAGTTTGTTCTTTTGTTAGTACCATTTTTGTTAGAGTCAACTATTCTGTTTCCTTAGATGTTTTTTTTTGGGAGGAATAAATTGAATGTAATTACAATTAAACCTAGAATGTGTGTTCAGTCTCGATTCTTTTCCTTTTTCGTTCGTGTCTGAGATTTTTGTCATCATGCAGTGGTGAGTCAATTGGAAGGAGGTGCGGTAAGGTAAGCGGGTTTTCGAAGGGGTAGTATGTGAGTCCACCACTGACTTGTCTCCAGATTTGGGGAATCCGAGATTCCGGCCGAATGGATTCCAGGCTGGGAGGGAACAGGCCAAACCGTGACGTCACCAACGGTGTCCGAGGAAAGCGAACAAGTGGTGGTGGTGCACCTTTATTTTTTTTAAATTTTAGCATACGAATCAAGGCATGATTTATGTTTTTGGAAAGAGGTGAGGTCCAGCTACGGTGGCAAGACCCCCCCATCCGACGAGTATGGCTGAGCAACGCAAGCATGCCGCAGCTACCGTAGTGGACATTCCTTCCCTTCCCCGATTCCGCCCAAGTCCTTCTCCTGATGATTCCTTCCTCGCCCGTCCCTCTCCTACCCATACCCTACCTGTTGCCTCGTTTCAAAAAGTAAAAAGAAAAACCTAAAAAATAAACTTATTAACCTCCCCATTTTGTTTTTGCTTTGCAAAGTGCCGCTAGCCCACGGTATTGTTTTTTTTTTTGTTTTCACATCTATTCATGGACTAATTGTCAAAATTACAAATACAACAATGTAAGCAAACGGTTTTTGGAGAGGAGTGAAACATACGAAAGATTCCGATCTTGGTAAATGGAGTATTTTTGGTCTAAATTCATTACATTTTTCAGTTCTTCAGATTGTCTATGGTCCTTTCGATAATTTCTTCGCTGAACATAGGGGTGTGTGTCTGTATTGTATCTATGTTGTCTTTGTATCTTCTTCTGTTATAATTTTGGTCGAGGTGAACAGTTTTTCAAAAAAATTAGTTGTGTTTTCATTGATTTCTTTTTATTATATTATATTATTATATCTTATATTTTTTCTGAGTTCGCTTAGCTCTATTTTTTCTTGCTTAAGTAGTTATTCTTAAGGTTTCTCTTCTAAAAATAAGATATTTTTTCTTTGGAAGTCTTTGTGTTCATTATTGAGATTTTTGCTCAAGGTCATTATCCGTGTTTGACTGTTCTAAAAGCTGATTGATCTTTGTCTTTATATTTTCGTTATAGGTAATTATTTTTTGATCAGCAACTATTTTAGGGATGCAACATGTTTGTCGATTTCTTCTTAAGGTTTAATGATCAACTTTTAACGCACCTATTCAAAAAAGAAATCCGTTGAATTAAAAAATTAATTAAATTATATAAGACAAATAAATTTTTTAACTCCTTATCGGTGAAAACTATGTTATGTTATATATAGTATTTTACTGCTTTTAGCATACAAATTTAATAATTTGAAAAATGAAAATGTTCGCTAAAAACAGATAATATCATGCAAAAAGTTCAATCATGCAAAATTGGCCCAGTTTGACAGATTACAAATTTGGTGAAAATTTTGATATGCAAAGACAGTTGAAACTAAAAAATACTCTAATGTTCATGTGGGAGCTGGGTCTGGCAGTCGAGTGCGGAAAATGATCAGCTATGCACGACAAGTGAACAGTGACAACACTTTGCAACTGATCGAGGATTTCAATATGTTTCTATAAATTGCCGTGATAATGTTGCCACGCGTCATCTGTTGAATGATGCTTGTGTCATAGAGGGGGAGCCTTTGCTTTCGGAAAGTGTTCTATACAAAAAAGGCTATACAAAACAATCTTGATCTTGGCGCTTCTGAGTTGAAGCCAAATCAATGTTTTGTGTGTTGCGATTTTTGCGTTGAGCAACAGTCTGACTACCAAAGTACCAAAGCCACAAATATGTTAATCCATCTTAGATATTTGTAAGATGTACCCATCAGGTGAAAAGAAGTATTAAATTTGTTGAATTTTTGGCATTTAAAAACACTTAATGCTGCAGTAAAGTGTTTTTTTTTTTGCAATAAAGTGGGATTCAGGTAAGAACAGATATTCTGCTTTTCTCTTATGTTAAAATTTTATTTCCGTCTTCCAGATCAGAGGAGGAAACAATTCTTCTTCTCTGTACATGCCCTGCTCTGGCTCGAAAACCCAAGAATTACCTAGGAGAATTCTTCTTTAACGATCTAAACGATCTAAATCATATCAGCATAATCAGCTTCTCACGTTTCGTAAGGGACTCAAACTGGTTCCATTGAGCTTAGGAGGAAGCCTCAAGATTCATGTGGTATCACAATGGGCCATTAAACTGGCCTAAGTGTCTGTTTCCATCTTGGATAGCCACTATAACCTAACCTAACCTTCCAGATCTGTAGTGTGTGGAATCCATTACTATTGGGGCTATTGCACAGGGTTATCCATTTTGGGTTTTCAAAAGTAAACGTAAATAAAACACATATTATTTTTTTTTAATATTTCCTTTTTATTATAAAGTTTGAACGTAGACATTATGTGTGAAACACTACATCATTTAAATGACCACCAAACGAATTTTGTTGCATTGAATGCATTTGTCTATTGGTAGAGATGGTGGCACCTCCACCGTCAACGCCTGCTGCAGCTATGGCCGTTGAGATGTACACACAAACACAATGGGCAGCGTGTGTCGTTATTTGTTAAGAAAAATATACTTAATATACTTAATATAAAAAACTTACCTGTAAATCAGCGCCTTGTTTGCTTTGTGTTCCAGGTTTCTTGGGGGAAGTTGCTTCCTGCATTATGGTATGTAATTGGCAGCATCTAAAATGAAAACACAGACTTTAAAATCGATAATTGTTACACCTCCTTCACTCCAATTTGACTTACTTTTTACATTGAAGTGATCTTGTATGCTCTTCAATATAAAGGTTTTATGCTTACTCTAAAAATCCCAAACAAATTGTTTTTTTTTTGGAAAATTGAAGTTGTGGAATTGTCATTTTTGACAAGTCATAAAAATTCAATAAGTTTTTTTGTGACACAATCCTCCATTTTGCTTTTTTTCACCACTCACATGTATTCACCGATAGCGAATCTGAGAGAGTTCACCTCGAATGGAATTTGAGGGTGTTTCAGGAGGACGGATACATACCGGTCGGGCGGGACTCTAGATAATATATTTCCCAAAAACACTCCATTACCAAGACCGGGATCTTTCGTACGTTTCACCCTCCAAAACCCGTTTGTTTACATTGTTGTATTTGTAATTTTGACAATTAGTCCATGAATAGATGTGAGCACAAACAAAACAAACGATGCCGTGGGCTAGCGGCACTTTGCATAGCAAAAACAAAATGGAGGGGTTAATAAGTTTTTTCCTTTTACTTTTTTCGATGAAAAAGTCAGTTTTAAGCTTTAATTTTGCAGGCATTTTGTGGATAGTGAACCAATGTACCTTTTTGTCTTGAAAAAAGCATGTTCAACATCAGTTTATTATAATTAATTCACTAATTTACAGTAATCACTACGAAATTCTTTAAATTTCATAATTAACCTTGAATTATTGTATCAAAGATGCGTTCGAAGAACCATCAAGTTAAGGGTGCGAGCGCAATTTTTGTATTAAATTCTAATAAATTTTCGTTAACGAACGGCCCAAATATTTTGTTTGCGACTAATTAAAATCTGTATCAATTTAATTAATCCAAGTATATTTATAGTTTGTTTTTAATGATTTAAGCTTGCAACTATTTTTCAATTCCATTTTGATTAATAAATATTAAATTTAAAAAAAGAGTTATAATCGAAAAATACCTCATCCATAACATTCTTGATTGATGGAAGCATACATGTATTTGCTATCAAAAAAAATTATGCATCAAAGGAACACCAATATTTAAAAAAATAATCAGAACGATTATAGCGAACTTGTTGAATAAATGCAGAGCAAATTAAATGCAAATTTTGAAGTTTATCACAAAACGAAAACGTCAAAAAATCGTTCTGAATTCATGCACAACTCATTCAATAGATCATGTAATCGACATTAATGTTTATTGTTAACGTACAGACGTTTTTTTAGTGAATTCCCACAGTTTAACGCAAAATATAATTTTCATTCATTCCTTAAAAATGTTTAGTTACCAAAGTTCAAGTTTACTTATTATTGTTTGAAGGGTATGTTTAATAAAAATGCTGCTAATAATGAAAACAAATTAATGAGTTTTACGTATATGTTTTTCTTAATATAATAAATACTACCGTAGATTTTAAAAATGCACAACATTGAAGAAAATATATGTACATAAACAATAGTTTTCAGATATAAAGCAGAGGTTAGAGTAGAAAAATATTTTTGAGAAAGCCAATACTATTTTAGGTATTTTCATTAAAGAAATTTCCGCTTCGGCTAACTTTCATCAATTTTTTAGAAAAAAATTTAGCATTAATAGCAGCCAATTATTTCATAGCATATTTAATTTTTCATATTGTAAAATGTCTAGAAATTTTCATATGCTACAAAATTCGTAATTTTATGCGTAAACATAGAAGATAACATTATTTAGTCAAGAAGTATGGATTTTGGCGCGTTTACCGGTTTTTTTTTCTATTGGGTGTTCGGTTTCCCCATACTGGAATAAAAAAAGTTACTTAAATCTATTTATTGCACTCATTTAGTTGGTATTGTGTGTAAACATATTGCCTTTTTCTATTCCTTAAAGATGCTTTACACAAAGCAACTTATTTTTAAAACATGGTTCCCTCAAATTTTTATTCCAAAATCTAACTACAAACAAAATTCCAACTCTAACATAGTCCCTTAAAAAGAAATTTTCAGGAATATTTCTGCAACAAACAAAACTAATATTTGTCTTGCAATTATCGCACTGCTTAAATGATGAAAATACTAATCTAATTGAGGAATCTGAACTAGCTAAAGTTGGCAATGGAACTTCACAAGTATGCTTCTCGTAACATTTTCTGTACAAAAAAATACGGAGGCACCCGCCTATTGTTTCCACCTGAACTTCTAACTTCGTCTATGCTTTAAGCAAACTACAGCTGAAAAAATTGTCTGTTTTGTTGTTTTACAAAGTATTAAGTTACACTTTTGTCCATTTCCAATTATACTTAACCAGTTGCAGCGCATATTGCGTTCGCAAATAATTTAAGTAAACAAAAAACAGCACTAATAAATCATTAAATATGTATTTGGTCAATCTTATTTTATTTAATATACATTTACAACATTTATTTGGATTGAAAAGCTATACAAATCTTCCTATTTAAGACCATGTCAGCACTTCAGATTCTGTTGGTAAGGATTGTTTCGTTTTTGAACGAAGGCCAAAATGAAACATTTAGATGTGCCTGAGGACTAAAATGAAGCATTTTGATGGGCCGGAACACTAAATGTGAGAATGTGTTTGGTTTTTGCATCATTTCACGCACACTGTCTCATATTTAGTGTGCAGTTAGCTTGTAGGCAAACCGAAATGTCAGTCTGAGATTCCGATCTTGGTAATGGAGTATTTTTGATTTAGACTATCGGTTTATTTTCTATTTATTGAGTTTAGTAAAGCTTTTGACCAGAGAGAAAAAACTAAATGAGAGAACCAAATTTCCTCGTCTCCGTCTCTTCGAAACCTCTTACTCTCATTTTTTATAGCATGTTGAATTCGTATCGGTGTGTACATGCTTTCACCTCGGAAAAGAGTACACAAAAAAACATAATTTCCGGGAAATGCGGCATTTCTTATTTTTGTTTATTGATAGCCAAGAAGGCTATGTTTTTTAAAGTCTCATTATAATATTTGTAATTCTCATGAATTTGTTTTTTTAATTTTGCTAACATCTTGTCGTTTTTATATCTACAAAAATACTCCTATAATTCAAATTAATTCTAGCAAAACATTTTTGTTTGTCAATAAATAACGGAAGAAGTTATACCGGTAGTTCGTGGTGAATTTGTTTTTCTCTTCTTTTTCTCTAAGTTACAGATAGATGGCAGGAACAACCAAAACAAGAAAGGATGTGTGCAGAAAGTGTTTAACAAGGTTAAGGCTTTTTAGATTAGACTTTATTTGTATATATGAACGAGTACATGTTTTTTATAAATGAATGTTATGTTTATTTTAATAGTAATACCTTAACTATTAACTTAACTACTGTATTATCTAAAATATACTGCATTGAATTATTTTACATTGAATTATAAAAGGTGGAATTAATAAAGTTCTACAGTTAACCGGGAATATTTATATAAAATATCCATATCTTCTGCAATTGCGGTATCAATCGATATTTTCTGGAACTTAGTGTTAACGTAACATTTATTTGTCATAAATTACTTTTTCAACTTTTGTATACACCATAAAAATCAATTATAAAATTTGGCTGTGATAATAATTACTTGAACACAGCATTTTCTATGTTTATAGTTATTCAGGTTTAGCCTTTAACTTTGATTTGCAGTTATTTATGAATAGCCTAAAAAGTTTAGCAAACATCTATGAATAAGCCACAATGCACTTTCAGAAAAACTGTAGTTAGAACTTTTCCTGACAGATTTTTCTTGTCGCTATATAACTGAAAGATAAGATATAAATAGTTAGAACTGGAAAACTTATAAAAATGATGCATAAGACTAAATTTTGGTTGAATAACAAATTTGTATATTCTTTTCACAAAACCACTGAACTAGCGAGAATACAAATATTTTTACTTTTGTACAAAAGTATCGGGTGATTTTTTAAGAGCTTGAGAACTTTTTTTTAAAAAAAACGCATAAAATTTGCAAAATCTCATCGATTCTTTATTTGAAACGTTAGATTGGTCCATGACATTTACTTTTTGAAGATAATTTCATTTAAATGTTGACCGCGGCTGCGTCTTAGGTGGTCCATTCGGAAAGTCCAATTTTGGGTAACTTTTTCGAGCATTTCAGCCGGAATAGCCCGAATTTCTTCGGAAATGTTGTCTTCCAAAGCTGGAATAGTTGCTGGCTTATTTGTGTAGACTTTAGACTTGACGTAGCCCCACAAAAAATAGTCTAAAGGCGTCAAATCGCATGATCTTGGTGGCCAACTTACCGGTCCATTCCTTGAGATGAATTGTTCTCCGAAGTTTTCCCTCAAACTGGCCATAGAATCGCGAGCTGTGTGGCATGTAGCGCCATCTTGTTGAAACCACATGTCAACCAAGTTCAGTTCTTCCATTTTTGGCAACAAAAAGTTTGTTAGCATTGAACGATAGCGATCGCCATTCACCGTAACGTTGCGTCCAACAGCATCTTTGAAAAAATACGGTCCAATGATTCCACCAGCGTACAAACCACACCAAACAGTGCATTTTTCGGGATGCATGGGCAGTTCTTGAACGGCTTCTGGTTGCTCTTCACTCCAAATGCGGCAATTTTGCTTATTTACGTAGCCATTCAACCAGAAATGAGCCTCATCGCTGAACAAAATTTGTCGATAAAAAAGCGGATTTTCTGCCAACTTTTCTAGGGCCCATTCACTGAAAATTCGACGTTGTGGCAGATCGTTCGGCTTCAGTTCTTGCACGAGCTGTATTTTATACGGTTTTACACCAAGATCTTTGCGTAAAATCTTCCATGTGGTCGAATAACACAAACCCAATTGCTGCCAACGGCGACGAATCGACATTTCACGGTCTTCAGCAACACTCTCAGAAACAGACGCAATATTCTCTTCTGTACGCACTGTACGCATTCGTGTGGTTGGTTTAATGTCCAATAAAGTAAACTGAGTGCGAAACTTGGTCACAATCGCATTAATTGTTTGCTCACTTGGTCGATTATGTAGACCATAAATCGGACGTAAAGCGCGAAACACATTTCGAACCGAACACTGATTTTGGTAATAAAATTCAATGATTTGCAAGCGTTGCTCGTTAGTAAGTCCATTCATGATGAAATTTCAAAGCATACTGAGCATCTTTCTCTTTGACACCATGTCTGAAATCCCGCGTGATCTGTCAAATACTAATGCATGAAAATCCTAACCTCAAAAAAATCACCCATTACTTTTCGGCTTATGTAGTTAAGCCTTTAAAAGCAACACACTACCTTAGAGGAAAGCAGTAAAAATAGCTTATCACCTATTCACAAATCTTATGCAATGAAAATTAGCAACAGAAGTAACAAGTTGACGGTCTTTTTATTTAGTGTCTACCTAAATCACTTATTTTCGGCATATTGGAAATGGCGTGAGTAATGTAAAGAAAATAAACAACGAGTACACACAAATAAAATAGGAATGGAAAAAGGAGATGAGTATATAAAAATGTTTTCAATGTTCCATGATTACATTCTGTAACTCTTGTTTTCAATGTTCCTGCAACTCTCACATCGACAAAATTAAGTCGATAAACTCTGAAAATTGAAAAAAATCTGAGTTTTTTTTGCATCTTTCAACGGTCTGAGCGAAAATTAAACGCATAAACGCAGCTAATAATACAACTAATAGTTGTAGTGCTTTCAGAGTTTTATGTTTCTAGGTCCTAATTCTCATTGGACTGTTGCACCACATAATTTATTTTACTTACTTAATGATTAAAACTGGCTTCAAATAACTAACTAATATTTATCTAAATGCCTAATTTAGAATTGTTTCTAAATCTTCATTGTTCTGGCACCTAATAAGAGTAAAACGAACACAATGAGAGTACCAAAAAGTTGTTCATACACAATTTTGAATTTTCTTTGAACACCTCTGAACAGCTGACTACATCCGCCATTTTTCAAAGGTGCTCGCCATTTTTCAAAGGTGGTCGCCATTTTTAAAAGGTGGTGAGCAGAGAGAAAAGTTTTTTCTCTCTCGTGGTGAGTATGTACATAAACTTGCATAAGTATTTGTTCCCCACATTTTTTTTATATGGAGTTAATACATATGCAAGTTGGTGGCCAAATCACAGCTTGTAGGCAAAAAGAGAGCAACCGTCGAAGTTGGTTCTCTCTATTAGTTCTTTCTCGATGCTTTTGACTCCGTTTAACACGAAATGATATAGTCCTCCCTGAAAAATCAAAACATAAACCCAAATATAGGAGAGACGATTAAAAATACATACAAAAACAACACAGCACGCATAAAAACAGAGAATATAGGACTCAAATTTAATACAAAAAGAGGAGTTAGACAAGGAGATTCGCTTTCACCACCTATATTTAGTTCAGTTCCGGAAGACATTTTCCAAAAAACTAACTGGAAGACGAAATATGGCATAAGGATATGTGGACAATTTCTTAACAATTTAAGATTTGAAGACGTTTTTTCTACAAAACTACACATATTTAAGACATTTTGACGGAACTAATGGTGTACAAATTATGGACTTCAAATAAACAAATCGAAAACTAAAGTCATGACAAATCTAACAAAAGACGATATAACGTTGGACGAAGAAAAAATTGAGGACAATGAAATATATCTTCGATTCTGCTTTTCTACCGATCCTTACTTACGGACTACAAACAATGAGCTTGACTGCAAAAGCAGTTGACCAGCTAATGATATATCAAATCAAAATGGAAAGGAACATTTTGAACACACGACCAAGTTAAAGGGTACGAATACGAAATGAAGATATTCGCAATAGAACCGGAATAATAGACGTCATAAGAAGAACAAGAAGGCCGTGTATCTAGACTTCAGGACCAAAGATGGACAAAAATGACGACGACATGGAGACTAGAGAACAAGAGGCCAGCGAGACGACCCAATAAAAGATAGAGTGACGATCTAACACAAGTAAGTACAAATTGGTACAACGATGCCCAAAATAGAGACATATTATATAGGGAGCCTTGGAGGAGGCTTATGTCAGTAACCAACATTTAAATTAATTATTTTATTTTATTTTAATTTCGAATTCCATTTCAATTTAAAACTAATAATCTATACTAATATTATAAAGAGGAAAGATTTGTATTTTTGTATGTAACGAATAAACTCAAAAAGTACTGGACCGATTTTAATAAATATTTTTTCATTAGAAAGCTACATTATCACTGAGTAACAAAGGCTATATTTAGTACTAGATTACTACAGAAATCTTTTGAAATTCCTTTTAAAACCAACCGAAGGTGTAAAAAAATTAGCCATAAAATGTCTTTCATCGCATACGCTGCGAAGAGTATTAATGATGAACAAAAAAATGTTCGACAATATCTATACTAATATTATAAAGAGGAAAGATTTGTATTTTTGTATGTAACGAATAAACTCAAAAAGTACTGGACCGATTTTAATAATTCTTTTTTCATTAGAAAGCTACATTATCACTGAGTAACATAGGCTATATTTAGTACTAGATTACTACAGAAATCTTTTGAAATTCCTATTAAAACCAACCGAAGGTGTACAAAAATTTGCCATAAAATGTCTTTCATCGCATACGCTGCGAAGAGTATTAATGATAAGACAAAAAATTGTTCGACGATATCTTTTTTCATTAGAAAGCTATATTATCTGTACCTATTTATGTCTACCCGTGCGAAGCCGGGACGGGCTGCTAGTCTGTAATAATTTCGAACTTGAATAAAAAAAAAAATATGTACCTATATGCAGATATGTAATAAGTGTTAAATTGTTATAATTATTTGCATCTTAAATTCTTTAAAAACATGAATATTAATATAAGTAAATAAACTAAAATGTAAATAAAATACGGGAGGCAATATAAACTTATAATATTAATAATAAGTGAGCAAAACTGGGTCCGAATTCCATAGCTACTACATCCATACAGGCTAAATTCCATGCAAAATCCAAGGGACAAATAACACATGTTTAGACTAACGGTGAAAGAGAACAAACCACATAAGTCGGTTCTCAATGTTGGTACTATGTTCTATATGCTTCACACAACACCGAAGTTGGCAACGTTGCCTTGCCATGTTTAGTAATGAATTATGGAAATTGAAATTTGATATGGAAATTCCAATGTTACAAGTTGCCAATATCGAAATTAAGAGGTACATAAAAACGAATTCGACGAAATTCATCAAAAGGTTTTTGGATTTGGATAAAGACCCAAATACATACATATTTCTTACACCGTATTTAGTACACAGCAATTTAGCTATTTTCTTATGGATTTCAATTTCCATGCTTCCATATTATTATTAATTAAATATATTATAAGTAAAATACATTATTGTTTTAAATAACTTTTATTGCACAAAAAATTGGTTTGAACATCGTTTTTAGATCTTTTAAAGTTAAAAATTTTGTTTGTGTAAATTCAAAGAAATATAAACTTATTTGTTTAGTATAAAGATAATAATAATTATTGTTAAAATTAATATTTGTGTTCTGGGGTCCTTCATACCTAAAATAACTTAGTGTGAGATCAATTTTTTCTTAAAATACATAAATACGTATGCATGCACAATAAATCATTAGCAAGCAAGCAAATAAATACAAACTAAAGACTATGATCGTACATAAAGCGATTACAAAGAATTTGTAACTTAAAAACTTAGGTGGCGCAATAGTCCGTTGAAAACTATAGGGCCTAGTTGCTAATAACTCTTAACCATTCCTTTGTGCGAGTAATGTTGTCAGGGATAGAGGGGACCTACAGTTTTTTTAAGCCGAATTTCAACGGCTAATTTGAGAGAACACTTTCCATGACAAGAATTACTCTTGGAGGATTTGTCTCTTCCTTGTAAGGTGAGTATGAACACTGAGCTGTGTAAGATATGTAAGATTGTAAGTGCATGCTCCCTTCTTGAGCACACTATAAGATTCGTGAAGGTTGAGTGTACAAAGTTTCTTTTGCATTGAAAGTGAAATAAAACAACTTTGACTTCATTTCACCTTATTTAATTGTAATAAGACCAATTGATGAGATTTGGCTTTATTGCACTTTACAAAAGTAAAATTAATTCAATTCTTGAAAATTTGGCCTTATTTTTAATAGTTTGGAACAGTTTGCATGCCTGCAACGTCATTGGACTATCTTTTTTCGTTGATGCTCGTCACGTAACTGTAACTGTAA
This sequence comes from Eupeodes latifasciatus, assembly GCA_920104205.1. Taxonomy (NCBI): domain Eukaryota; kingdom Metazoa; phylum Arthropoda; class Insecta; order Diptera; family Syrphidae; genus Eupeodes; species Eupeodes latifasciatus. The sequence goes on from OV049926.1 coordinate 112,066,350, forward strand.
CTGTAAGACCAATTGATGAAATTTGGCTTTATTGCACTTTACAAAAGTAAAATTAAATTAATTCTTTAAAATTTGGCCTTATTTTTAATAGTTTGCATGCCTGCAACGTCATTGGACTATCTTTTTTCGTTGATGCTCGTCACGTAACTGTAAATGGCCAGTGTTATCGCTCCATTATTTTTGTCCCGAACTGCGAGATATGAACTTGGAGGACATGTGGTTTCAAATGGCATGCTACCAAAAGCCACACAGCACCTGGTTACAATCGATTTATGGAAAAGTAGGTTTGGTGAGCGGTTATCTCAAGAAACGGGACAGTCGATTGACCGACTTGTTTGTGCGATTTAAAGCCTTTACACTATTTTATTTGGGGCTACGTTAAGTCATTGGTTTATAACAAGCCAAATAAGTTGAAAGAACTCAGAGTCAACAGTGAATGCGAAACAGCGGACGTTTCGGCCGAAATGTGTGGCCAAAAAAAGATTTAATTAGGTAAATAAAAAGAAATAAATTCAACTAATTTTGAACAGCTTACAGAGGTACTTCGATGCAAAATAGCTTTCCTATCGCTTAATACACTTTCACAATCTTTCGTTTGCATTTGTTCTTGCTACTTAATAAACATGCGAATTAAAAATTTATTTTTATTCTAAAATTAATTCGTTGGTGTAAATGTAGTTAAATTACAGCATTTATAAAGTTTCGTCTGTGTTTTAAACTATATAATTTTATTTGTGCTTATGAATAAGAACAAAATATGATCTTTAGTTGTTTTTATACTTATATTTATAATGTATTTACAAAATAGACATAATGTCCAGAAGAATAAATTCGAATTATTAGATGTTTACCACACTAGCGGTTTGTTCGCGATAGAAAAACAAATTATATAGAAACATTATTATGCATCGCTTCTGTCGTTGCTCACAAAATTTCTTTGAAAAAATCCATCGTTGTGTTTTTGTCAAATATCTGACCCACATTCCAAGCTTTGCCGTGGTTCAATTTTCATCTGATGAGGTTGTTGATAGAATAAATCAACGTTATTTAATTGATCGGAGCTTGATAATTGGCCTGTTGGTGATTGGTTTCGTTTGAGGGAGTACGGTTGTTCGGACGCATCTTCATGAATTTTAAGAATATTACATTTAATGCTGTTACTGCTGATATTTACACTATTATTGTTGTTACTTTGAGGTTGAGGTGATAAGCTTGCGCTGCTGCTGGTAGCTGGGCTTTGAAGTCCAGCTAAGGAGCGTACCTGAAGAAATAGGCCACTATTTAACAAACGGGCTTGGTGCTCTTGAGCTTTGGCTCTTAAACATGCAATGGAGTTATTCCTAAAAAAAAAATAGAAATAGAAACAAAGTTGTGAGTTTTAGCTTTAGGAGGTATAATAAAAATTACAAGGGTATGAATATCACATTGTAGTTAACCTTTATAACAACATATAGAGGTAGACGGATTATATCTTTAAGAATAATCTTGGCGGTTCACACTAAATCAAATCATGTATCTATGTATACATGATTTTTTGATTTAAAATTGAGCAAACATTCGGTTCATGCATAGCTTATAGAGAAGTCTATTAATGTATTCATCTCAATTCAATACGAGTACCTATATACTTACACAGAGAAATAATAATAATAAAAATAATAGATTTTTAATTTAAACTACTTTTTTTAGTAGATAGAAAATATATGCATGTCTATATGAATTATTATTTGCTGAAGATGTTCCGTCTTCCATTTTTATACTTATTACAAATGTGTTCATTAATTTTTTCAATGGATTGATATTCCTTGACTAAGTCCCACTTTTATCCTCTATTTTAAAAATTTGAATACAAGTTTGGACAAAATTTAAATAAGTTAAACTTTAACTTTTAAAAAGATATTTCAGTCGAAAATCAGTTTGTACCAACTTAGTAATGTTTTTTTTATAGATTTTTATTTTTTGTAAGAAAACTGTCAATTCGATTTTTCTCAAAGTTTTATTCTTTTATTTACTGTACAAAATACACAATGTCATATGGTAAACATTTGAGAATTTAATTGACAGTTTTCTTTAAAAAAATAAAAGACTACAAAACAACTACTGAACATGTTTAAAAACTGATTTTTGGATATCTTGAGAACGTATAGAGGTACTGACCTCAAACTTATTTCAACATTTGAGAATTTGTTTACAAAAATTAAAAATTTACAAAAAATTCTAGTAGACATTGATTTTTGAATGAAATATCCTGAGAACGAAGGTTTTGACTTCATACTTATTGTTCTTAACTTAAGCCTAGTACGCTGCTGATGCGAAACGAAATTTTTCGGCAGTCTCCAAGTGCAGAGTGAAATTAAAACGAAAACCACAGCGGAAAAATATTTGTGGAGAGTTCTGTCTGGAAATTGAAGTTCAATTTTAAGCCTAGTACGCTGCTGATGCGAAACGAAAATTCCCATACAAAAATGACATGACGAAATCATAAACGAAAATATTCGAAAAATTTTTCAATACATAAATAAAACGTCAAAATTTCGCAAGCAATTAATATACCGGGCAATTAAATTGAGAACGAAAAGAGTGGAGAATTGTACGAAATCTAGTACAGCTATCCACTAAAATGACACATTTCGTCGTTCAGCAGCGTACTGAAAAACGAAAAGCACAGCGAAATTTTTCGTTTATGATTTCGTCATGTCATTTTTGTATGGGAATTTTCGTTTCGCATCAGCAGCGTACTAGGCTTTAAGGTGCAATTAAAAAACGGGTTTGTTTTACAAAAAAATCTAAAACTTGAATGTTCTGTTATGGAAAATAGTTTTGGACAAAAGTTTTTCCGTCCGAAAATGTATTTAATTACCATCTTATTAAAAATTTAAGATTTAAGAAATTTTTTTTTAGATACAAAAGATAAACATGAATATGTACTTATTGTTATTTTATCTCTGTGTAAATATATTTTAATAAAAACCGACGAGCAAACTACAAGTTGACGTACTAAATACCCAAAATTATATGAAATTTAGGAAATTGTTTAAAAAGAAAGTCAAATCACCGTATCATTGAAATTGGGTCTCGATTGTAGTTGTTAACCCACCTGAAGGCCTCCGGATCCTGGTCCATATAGCCTGTCGGTTGGCCATGTGATTGTGTATGTGCATGAGGTGGAGGAGGTGGTGGGACGACACTGTGATGTATGCACGACAAATGTGAGGGGTGTATAGCATTTGCAGCAGCTACAGCAGCAGAGTTCATGAGCATGTGAAGGTCTTTATTCGAGGGATTTTCCAATAAATGCCCTCCGTGGTGATGATGTAGCTGGTGATGTTGTTGATGAACGTTATGATGAGATGGGTGTTGATGTTGCTGGTGATGATGATGATGCAGGGGTGAGCGAGCTTGAAGTGGGGTATGTGCTTGCGGTGGACTGCCAAGATCCATGTGTGGGTTTATGGGCGATGAATTGCCCGTTGGAGTTGTGTCGGCAGATGAGTGCGGTGGAGGGGGTGGACTTACTACGTTGAGCGATTCTGATGATGACGTCATCTGTCGAAATTCGTCGTTTGATTTCGATGTATTGTCGTCGTGATCGCTGGCACCACTTTCATCCTTAAGGGCTTCTTGAGCTTCAAGAGATTTTCGATGCATACCTATAAATAATATTTACATAAATATGTATATATACATACATCAGATTTACGAAGTAGTAAAGGTATTACATTATAGATTTAAGTGATAACAGCCCAGCTCACTTTTAAGCTTGTTCACCCTTTAGATGATCCTTTGAGTGAGCTGAGCTGTTAGGCGAAATGAGCTATGAGTGAGCTGAGATAAAGGTAAACGAGCTGTCGAGTAAAATACCATTCTGAGTGCATATTGCTTAGGATTTTAGTGTTGGATATTTTGGTATACATATGTACAGGTATCTACATAAATACACATTTTTCACACGCTATGTGTGTATTTATTAATTGACGGAATTATTCAAAGAAAAAACATATATGACGATTTTGGTTAAGGCAAAGTTAGGTAATTAAAACCATTTATTTCCATAAATGTTTGTAAACAAACCAATAGCTCAAAATATTCAAGGAAACTAATCAAATAATAAAATAATCAAAATTGTAAACAATTTAGATTTAAATTTAAATTTTTGGATCCATTTTTAGAAATTTATTAGGCTAAAAAGGTGGTTTAGCTTATTTTAAACGACTTTAACATCTTGCTCTCTCTTAACAATTTGCTAAAGTTAAAAATACGGAATGAATACTTTAACTTTAAGTAATTTTCTTAATCTATATGAAATCTGTACAATTATTCTTATAAGATCAGTGGATGGAATGATCCAGTCAACAGTTAGGGATTCCAATAGACCAATTTATGGACCCGTTCAAGCGTACATATTTGTTTTGTTTGTTTTCACGAACTGTCACTTTTTAGACATGTTCGGATGCTGGTTTTTTAATAAAAGGTAATTAGTAAATTGCTTAATATTTATTAAATTGCTAACTAGTAAATTGTTCAAATTTTAAAAATAGGTTTGCCAAAATTTTGCGCCAATATAATTTTGACAAGACATAACAATCTAAGAAATATAAAAAACATTTAAATGATGCCGTTTGTATGCAATGATTTCGTTCAGTAATAGTAAATGTTTTGTATTTCAATTACAAACCCTTTTTGTATCAAAAAACTATCTGTCTAAATGCCATTTATGGTATCTGAAATTAAAAAAACGACTACCTGACTTTTGAATTTGAATTTCAATGACCTACTTTTACCCTCTAGATTATTTCTACACTTTACTGTCTCAGAAATTAAACAAACATAGATAAAACCTTTTATTTTCAAGTACGTACTGATTTTAATACTCTAGTTTTTAAATTTTAAACTACAGGAAAATGAACGATACCTGAACCTGTTCCGTTAAATAATATGGCATCGCACCCCACTAAACAATAAATCCATAAAAAAAACAAAATCTTTGACTTTACATAATTTTACTTGGTCCATTATTTTTAAACGCAGTTATATTGCAGCTCAGTTCGTTCCCTGAACTTTTATGACATATAAGCTCATCACAGCTCAGCTCACTTTGGAGTTAGATTTTTAAATGTGAGCTGTGACACAAGCTCAAAAGTCAGCAAACATGAAAACATTATACATATTACGAGATACATACATACGAATATAGAGGGAATATATCGGTTATTTGATAATAGCAAACATTTTATCAAAGATATTAATTGGAATAACAATTTGCGCTTGGGTTTCCTATTTATTACCTGGCCCTAAGGTGCTAAATATTGCCAAATAAGGGTGCATGTTTGAGTTCAATTATCCTAAGCTCTTATTTGCAAAAATCGGGTATTCATTGCATTGCACTATAGTAATTGTTGTCCACTTATATCCTGGCCCTGTCAGGACATAAGTAATCATTTTATTTAACGAAAAACCGACTTTAATAACACGTGATCAGTTGAAACGCAGGCAACCCTGGGCTATGCCAAGTTTTGTTCAGTCAACCTTAATATTGTTCGAAATAACTTAAAATCAATTAAATAAAAGATGAGGGTATATTTACTCTGCAGACCCACCTTTTTAAGCCGGGCAACACTCCAATTAATCCAGAATATAAGTTGGTGTCATTTTATTTTATTATATACCCATTTTTTTGTAAATAACTCAAAAATGCACTCTTATTTCGCAAAATATAGCACCTTTGAGCCCGGTTATAGATGGGCAACCTAACTGAAAATTGTTATTCCAATTAATATCTTTGATAAAATATTTGTATTATAAATATATGTACTTTTAATCAGGGGGGGAGGGGAGGGTTCACACGCTTCAATAAAAATGAGTTTTTAAGCACCACTTAAAAATGAAAAATGTTCTTCAATGTTCTCTAAAGGAGGCTGACAAAATTTAAAAAAACATAATGTGTATCTTAACCTTACATTTACATATCTCAAAGGCTAAGGTGACAACTTTAGTTATTAGATTATCTTCTTATCTTATCTTCAGCGCCGGCCCCAGCCAAACTTGCGCCCTGTGCAAGATTTGTAGAAAGCGCCCCTTTTTTATATTTTTTTTACACATAAACTGATACACAAGCATAAGCCTTTCCCAGATTACCCAGGAGGTAGACTTTCAATGCGTTTTTTTTATTGAGGTATCCCCAGGAGGCCTAAACCATTAAACTAAAACGCAGCGAAGAAATGAGCAGAGGGGAAACTTTTAAACTTGGAAACTTACTTTTCTGGCCTTACATTTTGCAAATTCAGAAATGAGATCATCAAAGTCTAAAGAATTTAATAATTTCTTTTCAATGGACATTATAGAAAAACCTACCAATATCTCTTGAGTCATGGTTGTCCTAAGATAATTTTTAATAATTTGAAGTTTAGAAAAACTACGTTCTCCTGAAGCTACCGTGACTCGTGACCGGGATTGTATTAAGAATTTGGAGATCAATTACTAAATTCGGGGCAAAATCTTCAAGGTTTGAACTAAAAATAAAATTTAACACATCTAAACTTGAGCTTTGTGGTGTAACAAGCGGCGATATTATGGTTAACTTTTTAAACAATTCTTTTCCATCTAAATCTTTAAAACTACCTAATGTTAAAACATTCTGCAAATTCGCTTATGTTACTTATAAATGAAAAATTGATACTATACGTATTAAGCTGTTTAAACCTTTCTGTAATTGATTAAATGGCTTGATCAAGTATTTTGAAAAAAAAATCTACTATAAATCTTTGCTTCGGGTCTAATATAGTTTCAGGACATTCATCAGCATAAAGCCTTTTTCTCCGTTGAGATCGTAATGATGAAGCTTCAGGAAACATATTTGGTGTTTCTAGGGCACTAGCAATCCACTCAGTTAATTGAACATACGAGTACCTACTCATTAAATTTTTCATCGGAACGCATTAAAATCAAACTGTTTTTTGTATTTTCTAAAACTTGTATTCCAGTTGACAGATTAACGGACGGACTTTGCAAATATTTACTAGTTTAATTTATATTTTCTAAAATATCAAACCAAATTAGCAGGCAGCAAATAAATGTAAAATCAAAAGTTTTATTTCCTAACGATTCTGCAATGTTTTTTGCCTCTAGATTTCTTAATTCTAAAAGGGCTTCATATATTTCTTCTTAATTTGTTTTTAAAGGCCTCAATGCATCTAACCTGCTCTCTCATCTTGTCTCAGAAGGGGGTTTCAAAGTATGACTTGGAATTTTTTTCTTATAAATATCCAACCTCGTTGTGGAACTTTAAAAAAAGTTATACAAACATTGAATTGTATCGAAAAATTTAACTGCATAAAATAAGCACCGAGCAGCATCATTAACCACTAAATTTAAGGAATGCGGGCAACATGAAACTAAAAATGCTCTTGGTTCCAGGGTTCGAATTCGATTCTGAACACTCGCTTCTTTTCCTTTTATATTCGAACCATTATGTATGTATGTATGGATGTACTTTATTGAGATTTTTTTTTTACACTTATGATTCTTTATTCTATGTACCTATACTATACATAGTTATTTCAATAGCTTGTTATTAATTTGCCGACTTAGAATTGGTCAGGCTACACAGTTTTTATTTTATATTAATTTAGTTTATTTTTGTAAAGCACATTAGTTGTTTCTTAGACACAGTCTCTTAGTTTTATAAAATTACGTCCACTCAACAAGACGAAGCCTATTCGAACCATTATCATAACTTTGGCTTTGACAGTTAGATACTTATTAAAATTTCATGTAATTCAAGCTTGTCTAAAATCAACTGAGTCAGTCACATTATGGTCTTGTCACAAAATACGTCACTTCTATTAAAAACTGATAGCTATGTATTTAATATTAATTAACAACAAAGCGAAAAAACAATTGCAACAATCTGCATTTTGCACCAGACTAGATATACATTAAAAGTAGCTGTTACAACAGTCATTAACTTTCAAAAAAAGCAAACTGCCTGCGCAAGAACAATTCGACTCCACATAGAATCATCCCTCTTTAATTTTTAAGCTCTATGCTCCTTTTCCATTCTATTAAAAATTTCATCTGTAATCAGGCACTTAACTCTTACACAGTGTGCAATAAGAAAACCTGCACGCTCTGACCCATATGATTCCGTATAAATAAGTTTTTTTTTTTACATATTTCCCATGTTAGTTTCGATACTCAGTGTGCAAAAAAGAAAACTTACACATCCATTCACCATTTGTAGCAAAGACACCTACCTACCTAATTTCCAAATATATCACCCTGTTCATACAAGAGAAAAAATCTCAACACAAAAAAGTTCCATGCTACCTCATATGTGCAAGATATATTTTATGCACACCGAGTCCCAAAATTAACATAGAGAGTATGACGAAGCAAAATACTCATTCATATTGAATCGTATGGGCTAGAACGTGCAGGTTTTGTATCACGCACAGTACCCTGTATGTGAGACTCACATGAGACATTGTGAGTTCTCATCTACAAAGAAAACAACAAAAAAATGTCTCTGAAAAAAGAGAGCAGGTAGGTTTCTGTATTCTGTGCTACCTTCTACCAGGGCTGTCGTTTCACTTTTTGATCCTGCAGTACTTTCAGAAAAATATAGCAGTACGGGGCAGTACAGCAAATAAAACAGGAAATTTGTATACATTTTTTGTATTAAATAATAAAAGATTAAAAAAAGGTAACAAGGATTCAGATTTTTGGTTAAATTAAGTACATTATGTTTCAATTTTAAAACAAATACCTTATGTATAAAGCTTACAATTTAAAATTAAATAAAAGGAACAAGTTTTGACAAGGCTTTTAAAATGTTTTACATTTTTTAAAAACATATATATTAATATTATTTTTAAAAACATATATATTTTTGATTAGGTACATACTAGCGCATTTATTAGGATTTTTGTATTCTTTGAAAAAATAAATAAAATTGTACTGCAAAACTCAGTAAATTACTATATTTTTTTATTTCATTAAGTTTTCGAATATTTTTTTAATAAATTTGGTGAAGGTTGCCATTGATGTGTGCTATAGTCATTGAGGCAATTTCGGGTTTTTGTTTTTATTAAATTAACACTTGAAAATATCCGCTCGCAGGTTGCACTGCTGTGTGGTAGAGCAAGTAAATTTCCAACAAAAACCTTTAAGTTTGGAAAACGGAGTTCTCCCAAGCTATTTTTTGCCAAAAATACATCGTGACAAAACTTTTTCAAATCATGTTCTTTTGACATCTCATTGCAGTTTAAAAAAGCCCTCCATTCAGAGTCCAAATCTTCTACTTCTAGATCTCTAGTAATGTTTGGAAATAAGGCTATTAAGTCAACTAGACTTTCACCTAAATTTTTAGGGTTAAGTTTTTGCACTTCATTAAGCACTGTGTCATCAAAATCAAACCGTTTCTTAATAGCTTTACAAAGACTTATATAATAATTCAAACAATTAGATTTCTAATCTAAGAATTTTCAATGAAATGTATCAAATAATATATAAAATACAACGAAACTTACTTGTCCATGATATTTTTATTTTAAATAGATATATGTCTAAGTAATTATATATAAGTTTTTTTTCGAAAAATTTGCAAAACGATACAAACAATATGCAATGGACTTGAAATTGAAAATGATAATGAAGTTTGTGTATTTAAGTTTACCGTTGCAGAAAATCCCAAAGCAACAAGGAGATAGAACGGAATGACGATAGCTGATAGGTATGAATAGTGATCGGACTTCTCTTTTTACTTAAAATGTGGGATTTTTTGAGCGTTCCGGGTTGAAAGAAAAAAATTCAAAGCAATTTGGTGAATTTAAAAAAAGCAGTACTTTTGGCATGTGAGCTGTACGGCAGTACGCAGAAACAAATTGCAGTACAAATACTGCTATTGCAGTACTTCGACAGGCCTGCCTTCTACTACAAATCAAAGACACAGCAAACAGCATATATTTTTTTTGTTGTTTTCTTTGTAGATGAGAACTCACAAATGTCTCATGTGAGTCTCACATACAGGGTACTGTGCGTGATACAAAACCTGCACGTTCTAGCTCATACGATTCAATGTGAATAAGTATTTTGCTTTGTCATACTCTCTATGTTAATTTTGGGACTCGGTGTGCATAAAATATATCTTGCACATATGAGGTGGCATGGAACTTTTTTGTGTTGAGATTTTTTCTTCTTTTCTCTTGCATGGAATTTTTTTGTGTTGAGATTTTTTTCTTTTTTTCTCTTGTACGAACAGGGTGAAATATTTGGAAATGAGGTAGGTAGAGTTTTTAGTTCTGCGATATCTTGAGTTAAATTTTCATTGAATGCAACAATGAAAGTGATGTTATTTAGTGCGCAAGAGATAACTTAGGACAGTTGTGATGGATGTTTTTTTGAGATTATTTTAAGAATGTTTGTGGTTAAAGAATGGCAAATATGTAGTAGTACATATTTGTTTGCAAGATCAGATTACATTTTCTTGCTCCTGGCAATGCGCCCCCAGAATTCTGCGCCCTGTGCATTTGCACATCTTGCACATATGCTTTGTCCGGCCCTGCTTATCTTATTTGTTGTAAAGCAAGATATTGTCTAACTATTTAGTTTGGACTACTCTCTACATATGAAAGCTTCCTAGATTAAACTGTTTTCCAAATATGCCATATTTAAAATCTAAAATACAATCAGATGGTTTTTGGTGCATTTCACGCAGAAATGTTAAAAATTGTGTTGGAACGTAGCTTCTTTTCCAAAAATAATATATTTTGTTCTTGTTGGCATAAATGCGAAAAACCCTACAAAAATATAATTGCAAAAACCCAGAAAATGAGAAAGTTCCCCAGAAAAATATGATCTTTCTTCTTAGGAAAATAATCTGAAATGAAGAATTGCTAGCTTTTTGTTTGACGTATTTTTGTCAGACTCAATTTTCGGGAGTATATTATTACTATCGTCTTACTAAAGTCTGCTTCCTCGTAGATAGGAGCTGATACTAGAAGAGCAATTCTAAAAAATTAATGTTTTGCGTGAACCTTTTGAAAATAATTTGATCATAAAGGAGTCAACAAAACTAAACAAACAATTTGTAGATGAAAAAATGTTTGGTTCTTGAATTTAAGGAAACATTTGCATTTAAGTATATAATTTCTTTAAAAATTAAATAAAAACAATCAAATAAGTTGGGAAGAAACTTTAGTGTGGCACTTATAAATTACACGTTCCAGAATCTAAGAGATTCAAAGCTTTTATATTAAATAAATAGGTATGAAACTTTCATTATGTTTTTTATTTAGCATTTAATTTAACGCAAGTGTCATATTTGCCCTTTTTGGGACATTTATATTCTTGAAATTCGTGTTTAAATCTCAGTTCTAGAGCATCCAAGGCAAATTAACTTCAAAAAGTATATTTCTTTAATTTTTTAAGATCTTAAAAGTTTTTGTATTTAATAGAAAATCAATAAAAAAAAATTAAGAAAGCTTTACACAATGTATGTACGTGTGTCAAAAAAATAAGATGAAATTGAAGTCGAGTTTCAGGAATTTAAAGGTAACTTTACTGCCGATCTTTTATTCAAAGTTTTTTCTTAAGAAGCTTAATATTTGAGCTTTCTTTCAGAAAAGATCTTATATCGGGTGATTTTTTTGAGGTTAGGATTTTCATGCATTAGTATTTGACAGATCACGCGGGATTTCAGACATGGTGTCAAAGAGAAAGATGCTCGCAAATTTTATGCGTTTTTTTTTTTTTTAAAAGTTCTCAAGCTCTTAAAAAATCACCCATTATGTATTTATTGTCCTCCATTGAAAAGAGGACATTGTTTAATATAATGGGTGATTTTTTAAGAGCCTGAGAACTTTAAAAAAAAAAAAACGCATAAAATTTGCGTAAAGCGCGAAACACATTTCGAACCGAACACTGATTTTGGTAATAAAATTCAATGATTTGCAAGCGTTGCTCGTTAGTAAGTCTATTCATGATGAAATGTCAAAGCATACTGAGCATCTTTCTTTTGACACCATGTCTGAAATCCCGCGTGATCTGTCAAATACTAATGCATGAAAATCCTAACCTCAAAAAAATCACCCGATAAAAATGATTTAAAGCATTAATAAAGTTTTTCATAATTCTAAATTGTGTAAAAGCAAAGATTTTAGATGTTTTTGATAACAAACCGCTTTTTGGTCAAGATCGTTAAATTACTAACAAATCTTTAGATGATACCCCGCCCCCTGGATCCGCCATTGGGTAGATATTCCGTCTACGTATGTATGTAAGACTAATAGTTTAGTCAAATGAAGCTAATTACAGTAAATCTTTATAATAGTATGAAATCATACTTTTCCTAACGCTATTCACTTTTTAGAGATTGTACGTTAAACATTTGACGGTCTGATTTTTGAATCAACAAAGCAAAAAGATAGGTTGGCATGCATTTATATTATACCTACTAGAAGTTCAAAATTTCAGTAAATCTTATACAAATACAAGGAAATAAAAAGAAATGTATTTACTTTTGGCTTCCATACCTAGTAGCCACGGAGCGACTGCGTCATTCTCTTTGGCTGACTTTATTATTGTGTCAGGCAGTGGTAACGAATGTCTGACCATAGCTCCATATAAACCGTACTCAGCCATTATAGTGCTGCGGCCCCAACACTTTTCAGTCTTCCGCCATTTTGCACGGCGATTTTGAAACCAAACCTAGAAAAATAAAAAAAAGTACTTAATGCATAGAAATTTACGTCATTTTGAACAAAATTTGAACAGATGCGACGTGGGTGAACTTTGAATTGACATTTAAAAAAAAAAAGAATTATGAATAATGCCCATACATTTATGCAAATTTTGTGTTAGCAAAGGAAGGGTAAACATTGTGCAATCATAAAGAAGCCTGTTAAGGAAAAATTATTAAAACAAAAGTTTCTTACTATCAAAAGAGTACACACAAAATATACAACCCAACTATGTATATACAGGGACAATCATCCCCACTGCGTGTTAAAAATTTGTTTTTAGATGTTTGTTTGATGGACCGAAAGACAGTATTTACAAAGGTTGAATTCAGTTATGTTGGTATTTTTGCCGTCATCTCAATCGGTAGAAAAACTGAGTCAGACAGTTTACGATTTCCTGAATCGGTTTAATGTACTGGAAGATAATCTAATTTGGTCACTTATATGCGGATATTCTTTATTTAACATTATTTTGCATGACGTTTTTTAACTCCAGAAAGATGCTGACGGATCGAAAGGATAACATTATTAAGTCATAATAGCAAGTGAATGCGAATCGACTATAAATGCAAATTGACTGACATTTTTAGAATATCAAGTACAAAATTGGTGTGAATAAAAACAAATTTATTTTTACTACGACATACATACGTGTTTATGAGTATAATATTAGTATACAGCCATTGACAGCTAATTTAAAAGATTCTATTATTAGAGAATTGAATTGAGTATATTGTGTTTCTTTTCAACAATATGCATTTTATAGTGAATAAAATAACTATGATTTCGATACCACATTTTTTATTATTATGTACCTAACCTTTCACAGAAGCATCACATTCTCCATCCCAAAGGACTAATTGAATATGAATTTAATAGAAACTGTCTTTTTAACTAACTGAGAAAAAGACCAACTCCAAAAAAGTAAAAAGATTGGTGGTCTTTCATTTACGATTTGGGTAGTACTAAAACTATCACAGAAGAAAATATTTGGTTTTGAGAAATGATTTCATCAAATGCGTCAATATTGCCCGTGTTATAATACGTCGAGTGCCATGCCGAGTTTAAGTATCCCTGCCAAAGTAATACGACTTATGACGATGACGTTATAGATTTCTCGTTGCTGCGTCAAAATAGGTAAAGACTGGGTATAACTTCAAGGTGGTAAATGAATTATCTATCTGGGTATTGCTGTTAACTCTGCAAATGACATCAGCACTGAAATCAAACGTAGAATTACTCTTGCTAATCGCAGTTTCTTTGGCATTAGTAAGCAATTGAGAAATAAGGCCCTATCGCGAAGTCCCAAGGTGACACTGTACAAAACGTTGATCATCCCAGTCTTACGGTTTGTGTCGACAGGCAAACAAATATCTGGCGGAAAAGATACAATCACGAACTATACTAGCTGTACACGGACTTACGTTTAAGATGGCTAGGGCATGTAGAGCAAATGAACATCGAAGCTCCATCCCGTAGGGTATTAAACGCTAAGCCTAAGGGAATCAGAAGCAGAGGCAGACCTCATCTCCGGTGGATTGATCAAGTGGAGGCCGACACACACCGGCTTGGTATTCAAAACTGGAGACAGCAAGCTAGAGATCGCGTATGCTGACGGGATCTCTTACTTGAGGCACAGCTGCACGATGCGATGTAGCGCCAACTAAAATAAAGTAAAGTAAGCCCAAAGCTTTCGATTCTACACATCACGGCATCGAACAGTAAGTATTCTTATCTTAAAGTATTTTTCATTTAAGTTCTTAAAAATAGTAATGTCAAAAAATATAGTTCTTTTGAGTTTTTGGAGAATGTCTCTTGTAAACACATCCAAACTAAAATTAAACATTTAAAATGCAAAGGTAGGAAGCTATTTAGGCAAGTAAAGCTATACATTTTTTAATCTTAATTAATTTTCTGTTCTTCTTGTACATACTTACATTATTAGATATAGATTTTAATGACATTTGTTTTTAAAGGTTGTCATTTAGGTTACACTCTTGAAAAGTAAGTTAGCTCTATTTTCTGTTATTAAAAAATGGATGTAATGTGCTTGTGCAGTTCAGTTTTTTGTATTATACATTTGTTCTATTAATTTCTAATCAGACATGAAATCCTTTGTTATAATGTGTTATTTATTTTTCCACAAAGATAAATATATTTTCAGTGATTATAATCCTAGTTAACCAAACCACAAAGAAAGTAATTGGCCAACGCTGACACACGTGTCGGAAAGTATTAATATCCGGATTAGTTATGCCTTCCATGTTCCATGGACTTATTAGATACCTCATTGGATATTGAAATTTAATGTTTTCTGTTCTTTAATTTGTTTGAAATAATGTTAATAATTAATGGATAATGACAGGATACATTTGCAGAGTTTCTTGTTTCTAGATACACAAGTTCTGTTTTCATTTAAATAATAAAATATATTGTAGTACCTGCATACATTTATAAAATCGAAAGAAAAGAGTTGTTAAGAATCTTTAAAACTGACGTTTTATACATTTGCTAACATTTTGACTTAAATGTCAAAAAACCAAATCATAAATTAAAAATCTTTATTTTTTTAACACAAAGAAATAAATTAAAGAAACAAAACATTAGCAAGGCAATCCCTTTTCGATGTTGACCATCATTTAGCAGACACAAACAACAGTTTACACCCCTATCTCAAAATATTTACTTACTTCAATAAATTGCAACCATAAGATTTCACTTGCAATCCAATAACCTTAACACACTTACAAAACGTGCTCGAGCATCCCTTGAGGTACCCGTAAATCCTAGTGTGCAGGCAGTGTATTTATTTTACTAAGAGACCCTTAAATGCCAAATTACACATTCACGACTTGTTCCCTGCCACCATTAAATATACAAAGTAGAATCTATTGTATGTATTGTACGTTGGTTTGAGGAAAAATCGGAACAATTCACACGCTTCTACTTTTTTTTTTGAATTCGACTGAGGGAAGACAACAATCTATCCTTTGGTTGAGTTGACTAATACTACAATATTTCCCTAAAACATTAATCATATACGTTCAGTTAGATCTGTTGATATTTTTCGTAAAGGGTTATCTAAGTGAAAGTTACTTTTTTAAGGACAAAATCGAATAGTGTTATCTCTAAAATTTTAATTAGTGGGTATTATTATTGATAACGTTGTTTTCCATGCTAATTTTGTGGCTTAAACTTGAACAACATTTTTTGTAAGAAATAGCATAGCAAATATTAAAAAAATTGCAAGATAAAATAATAATATTCACTTAAAGTAAGGTCTTATTGATCTTCAGTCGAATGTTAATTTATGTCCTTGATAAAAACTATTATTCCAACCAAAGTCATAATCATTATAAGCACTTTAAAAGAAAAATTGTTTGAACTCGAGTTTTATAAAGGCTCGAAGTGTGTTGAATGAAAGTTTCAACAAATCATATGGGACTTCACCCGCATGTCCTTGGGAGTGCGCAAGGCTATGCAATTTTTCAAAAAATCTTACATCTTACACCATTTTCTGTTTGCACGTGCTTACATCGTCGATGACATTTATATCTCATCGTGTAACGGGGAGGAGCATATGATCTTCGAATGAAATTTGATCGGCTTAAAAATTATGGAATACCTATAGTTATTAAAATTAACTAGTGCCAATTTGTACGTTCTATGTTTTATAGATCACAGTGTAAACGCCGCGTAGGTATATCTTTGCTAGACAAAGGAAAAGTAAAAAGACAAAGGCCGCCAATTCACGACACAAAATAACTGCGCAAACTGAAATTTTACTCAAGTCGGTTTGTGCAAAACACGATACAAGTGAACTGCACAGTGCACAGTTCTCATTTTAAAAAAGTTTTCATTCTGTAAACATGCGTTCAAAATTAGCTCTTTATACATATATTGCTTGCTATTGCAATCAAAAAATGAAAACTCAGTGCAAAAAAGGAGTACTGGTTTCTTGATCTTCCAGAAAAGATAGTATTGAATAATACCATAAAGATGGTTCATATGTATATGTCATCGGCTCAAGCACTAGACTTTTCGAAGCATTTAACTTTTTTTAATTATTTTCTGTAGTTTTTCCGAAAATTATTAATTTTTTTGGCAACTGTGTCTCGGTCAGCTTCTAGGTTTTTTTCTTTTAGTTTTAGAACCAAGAGCTCATAGGCTTTACTTTTCATTATCCTGTTGCTATATTCCGGGCTTTTTATTTTCCATAGAGCCGGATGTTCTTTATAAAGTTCGAAGAACTCACTCTAGAACTTTTGTTCATCAGCCATTATAAAAAAAACAATGTATACTGGCGTAAATAAAATTTTTATACTGAGCGGTTGCACAGTTTTTGACATTCACGACACAAATAACTGCACAAAATTAAGACTTGAGCAAAAATATCAAAATTGTTTTAATTTTTACACAGTTAACTGCACAAATCGCACAAACAACCCCATTCACAACACAACTAAACTGCGCAAACCCCAGTTTGCGCAGTTATTTTGTGTCGTGAATTGGTGGCCAAAGTAAAATTAGCGAAAAAACTCCTGAACACCAATCAATTTAAGTGTTAACTAAGTAAGATTACAGCTTTGTTAATCATTAAAAGCTACCGCTGCGCTGCTGGCGTGATGGTTGGTGCGTTGGACTGTCAGACATGTCTTGGGTTCAAACCCTGCCTGTGCCATCTAAAGTTTTCTCATGGGTACTGCCTCTTGGGAGGGATTGACAAATCTTCCAAGAGAAATTCTTGTCATGAAAAGTGTTTTCTCAAATTAACTGTCCCTCCATCCCTGACAACATTACTCGCACACCTGAATAGTTGAGAGTTGTAGCTAAGGTTAGGTTAAAGTGGCTGTTGGTTGGTACGTCCAACACACTTAGACCAAAGTATGGTCCGTTGTGATACCACATGGATCAGTTAATCAGCTTAACTCGTTGAACCAATTGGAGCTTCGGAAGGAAGCCAGGAAGCTCTTGGCTCATTTTATGTTGGCGTCGTGCTGAGAGTTTCCTCCAGCGCCTATTTGTGGTACTAGAGGATCCGTTCTTCACAACTGCCTCACTACAGGAAGAAGGTAATATTACCTGATTATCCGATATTCCACTGGCGAGTTGAAAGTTGTAAGTCACTAGGTCCTAGTTCTCAATGGACTGTTGCGCCAACTAATTTATTTATATATTTTTTCTCTTTTGTACAGCCCTACTACCTCCGACACGCGGTGTTGAAGAGTTGAGAGGTTTACTCTCTGTGGTAGTAGAGGAGCCGTTCTTCACAACTGCCTTACTACAGGAAGAAGGTAATATTACCTGATTATCCGATATTCCACTGGCGAGTTGAAAGTTGTAAGTCACTAGGTCCTAGTTCTCAATGGACTATTGCGCCAACTAATTTATTTATATATTTTTTCTCTTTTGTTCAGAAATCCACCGTGACAACGGAGGTTTTTGGAATACATTAGCTCATATTCAATAGATAGTCATTACAACCCTATGGCAGTGAAAACGTAGTCTTCGAATCCGAAACGCTTTCAGAGACCGAACTTTAAACTTCCTGCAATATTATTGATAACAGTCTTCGGTCCAAATTTCACAAATCCGATTAAATTTGTAGTAAATGACAAAATCACCAATGTTGAAAATAAAGCAGTTCTTCGCGCCTGTTGATTTGTAACGCCAATTTAAACATCCACTATGAAACCTTTCAGTGGAAAATATTGGCGCAGACATTACACAACTAAAGTGAGCATCATTTAGCAGGGTCCACAATAAGGACAAAATTACAAACAAAAAGGTTTTTAATTACTTGTGTATCTATTTTTGCTTTCACGTTACCGACTTTCTATTCGATAAGTTTTATAATCGGTGTGATTTCTCGACGTTTCAAAGTCCCTAGGACATATTTTTTCGTTTAACCTACACATTTCAAGAACCAAAACAGATGGTTAGTGCGTTGGATTGTCATGCCAGAGGTATTGGGTTCGATCCCTGCCTGTGCCATCTAAAGTTTTTTTCACGGGTACTGCCTCTTGCTAAGAATTGACAAATTCTCCAAGAGTAATTCTTGTCATGAAAAGTGCTTTCTCAAATAAGCCGTTCGGATTCGGCTTAAAACTGGGACCTACAGTCCTGATAACATTACTCGCACACAGGAATGGTTGAGAGTCGTAAGTCACTAGGCCTTAGTTCTCAACGGACTGTTGCGCCACCTAATTCATTTATTTTTTATACAAATTCAAACAATATCAAAAAATGCCTATTACCTAGTTAAGTTTAACGTCTCAAACTTCTAGACAAAAAACACCTTAAAATTCGGCTTGTTAAAAAAGTGTGGTTTGTGGGACGCATCTCAGCCTCTTTTTTGGCCATTTATTCATATCGATTTGAGAGACTATTCCTAATCAGTGTAAGTTCAAAATATTCGGGCACCGAAATATTAGAATTTGGGAAATTCAATTTCATCCAAAAGCTCTTGTAGGTATATTCGTAGTATATGGAATACAGAAATTAGAATGAGAACCTGCTGAACTCATGTTCAATGCGTATATTTGTGTTCTATTTTATTTCATCGTGCTTACAGGATAATTCATATTCATTGTCATTTATAATAATTGGATATAAGAATAAGTATAATGACCAACGAACGCGTGTTTTTCACAGCAGGGCATCTGCGATCAGAAGAAAATCCACCACACCATGCGGCAACAACGGTGGTGTTGTGTTTTTTGCACCACTGACTTTAACAAGATGAGTAACAAATTTTGAAAAAAAAAAACAATAAACGGAGAATATTTGGAAATAACTGGAAAACAGTTTTGAGTTTTGTTTCTGCTAACTAGTTTGTACACTTCTCTTACGCACGTGTCGTGATGTGTCGTCGTTCTGACACACTTCAGGGTAGTAACGAAGATTTTGTGTTGTTATTTAGCTATTGGGACGCAAATAAAGGACATAAAGAGCAACTATGCGTCTCATCTCGAGGGGATTATAACGAATGGGTGGGGTGATACTTTTTACAGTCATGTTTTGGTCTGCAATTTTAAATAAAATGTGTGTTATTATTTATGTATCTGTCTACTTTAAGGACTTTAACACTTATAATAGGTACTTGTTAAAATTATAATATATTCCAGAGGATAAAAAAAAACAACTGTAAAGAAACAAGGATTTTTGTAGTAACTTTTCATTTAAAGTGTTTACTTATTTAACATCCGCACCTGTTTTTTGCAGAAATGAAATCCAGATAATTACCTGAAAAAAAACATGATATGTGAATTGTTTTTTGAATATACTATGGTGATGATGTTTGTAAGTATCTCAACTTGAATCTCCAATCAAAGGTTTATGAATTTTAACGGAATAATTTTATTTTTTTGGTACAAGGGTAGTCACAGAAGTACCCGACCTAACGTTAAGATGGCGGTTGTTGTTTGAAATAATGACTATGGTAGAGAGTACCAACTTTATTTATTCTTCGTTGCATACAATTATTTTGGAGATAAATACATTTTTTGTTCGTAAAATTATAGCAGTTTGGTATCACATCACATCACAATATGAATATATAATATAAAATTTATTTCAAGTCGTTAGGGTTATTGGTTCGTGAGATATTTTGGGTTAACAGAAATTTTCACTTTTTTTAAATTGTTATGGTAAAAAAAACACCCACTCAATTTTTTTGAGAGTCCTTTCTTCATCTTCCTGCATTTTTATCTGTATAACAAAATTTATTTGAAGTCGATATCTCTACTGGTTCTTGAGATATGTACTACAAAAAAGCTTTTAAATGTACGAGCGTACGTACACACGCACTCACAGAAATCTTTCTAAAAATCTTTTATTTAGATTTTAGGGGCCTTGAAACGTCGAGAGATGCCAACATTTTAAATTTGACTAATCGGATCGATTACAATAACTACCTATGGGGAGTTAAAAAATGATTACTGTGTTTTTTTTTATAAAGCCTTACTTTCAAAATCTCAAAATGAATGACACTGTATTATGTTTTCACCCTAGAAGCAGTATATTTTTAGATTCGTTTGAGTATACAATTGGTAAAACATTAGCCAATGATCATTTGAAATTATGTTAATGTTTATAAAACTTGGAATATATGTTTTTAATCTAATTCAAAATAGATAAACTTCTAGCAGAAACTCCCTTAAAAAGTAGTAAGTTTTTTGAAGTTGGTCACACAAATATTGAAAGTTGAATTGTGTTTTCAGGGAAATTGTTTTACATTTTCGACGATCGACGGTAACTTTGGACACGCTATATTCATAGCTACGCGCTATACTTACGTCGAATCCAATCATAAAATTTCATGAATTAATTATTTGAATCTTAAGCCCCATCTTTCCCAGCCTATTGGCCCTTGATTTTAGTTTTTATTGGTATAAAATAGTCTTCCATCTATACAGATAGTCAAATATATCTAAGAGAATATATGTATATGGATAGGTGCATATTTTCTGTAGGCACAGATATGTTTTCTTCATCCACTCATACCAATCACATAAATATGTTTAATGATGTTATACGGGAACGGGGCTAAGCTTCTCGTTGAAGTTATGATTGGGTTCCAATAACGACTGTGTAATTACACTGTTCATCAGTTGTATGTTGGTACTTTATCCCAAAGCCATTCAACATGACAAACACAATATATGGGTTTATGTACCTGTACAATGTAATGTGTATAACATTATAATGCGTCACGTCTCGTGCCAGAGATGACATGGCCATCACATCGCATCGCAACCAATGCATGCCGTCTTTGAATAAGTACGAATAGCAGTATTGAGATTATTATTCAATTTCATGTTTTTGTAGATACTGAAAAAAGAAAAAAATTGCAACTCGTCAGAGCTCTGTATAATCTGCATTGCACGGTTCATGGTTCTTCAAAGCAATTTGCCAATATGAATGAATAACTGCGACTCTTTTAACAAAACAGAGAGGGAATTCAAAAGGTTTGCTCCTACGTATCTGAATAAAAGCTTATATATTCATATACCTACATATGAACATACCCTTAATAGATACGTAAAGATGACTGAAGTATCCACACTGATGCATTTAAGATTGATGAATTTCATGATATTATGCAGTTTGCAATGTAACATGGCGAATTAGAAAGCAATTCCTTTTTTAAATGTGTGTACCTTATATTTGTATAGACAGAAATCTAAGCATACAAACAGACATATCTAAATAATAATACAAAATTAACGGGTGTTTATTTCAGACGTGTGATTTGCAATATGGCAACACTTTTTTCGGAATTGGTCTTTTTGACAGCTTTTACATACTTGATTTATGCTCAAATTGGTTTCCCATTTTGTAATAAATAGACTTACTCCTGAACAACGTTGATGTGGACGACCTTCGTTTCCAACAAGACAGCCGCGGCTATATTACTATTATCTTCATAATAAAGCTAAATTTTTATCCATATAAAATTAAATTATTAACCTCCCATATAGGAAGTTATAGTAATCGGTCCGATTTGTCGAATTGACATTTCTCGACATTTCAAGGTCCCTAGAGTCTATTTTTTTTTAGAGAGATAGATGTCTGTGCGTGCTTGTTCGGGAAGCTTTTTTATTTTTCTTCGTCCATATCTCAAGAACCAGTAGAGAAATTGACTTTAAATAAATGTTGTTATACAGATAATCATGCAGAAAGATGCTGAAATGGCTCACAAGAAAATTGAGTTTGTGGTGAACATTTTGGTTAACCCAAAATATCTCACGAACCAACAACGCTGGCGACTTGAATTAAATTATCCATATGGCGGTTTCAAAAGTAAACGTAAATAAAACACATATAAAATATGGAAGGTATAGGTCCAAATGCAAAATACGCCATAATGTGCCGTAAGACAGTCCTTATTCCTGAGAACGACGATTAATCGACACATTCGGGTCTTCGGCAACACTTTCACTTACAGCAGCGATATTTTCAGTGGTACGAGTGAAACGATGATGCACAGGCCTTACAACATCTGTAACCAATCCAGTCTCTTCAAATTTCTTCACAATTTTGTCAATTGCTTGAGTAGTTGGACGATTATGTAAACCATAATCTCCTCTTAAAGCACGATATGTAGCTGTGGCAGAATCACCATTTTCTTATAAGGTTTTAACAATTTGTATGCGTTGTGCGATAGTAAACCGATCAATTTTCGTAAATGTTAGATTTTCAACTGAAAAAAAAAACGTTATAACAACTTAGTTTGAAAGATGTCGAATTCCAGCCCTATACTTTTGAAAACCACAAAATGGATAACCCGTTATGAGTAGTCCGTAAGAAGAGATTTACTTTTGAAATATCTTTAGTTAACCAAAAACAAGGAAACACTGGAATATCCTGAAAACGAAATTGGTCGTATTAAGGGTTATAAACAATAATGGAATTTATATGACTGTTCGGCAAAGTTTTTTTCTGTCACACAATCAAAAAATACTTTTTTAAAGTATTAAGTTGTCCTGAATTCAATTTTTGAACCAAAAAAATTGTCTACCTAAATCAGGTTTTTAAGATATACCCCTTTAAAAAATGCTAATTTAAAAGACAAAATATCCCTCAACTCGATTTTGCAAAGTACATCTTTATCTTCTAGATTTTGTTTAAATCAATTTGTATCCTACTTATTTTCTGGAATTTTAAAGACTGATATCAATCAAGCCTAAAGTGATAGAGTAATTTTGGTGACGGATTTCAATTAAGGCAATCAAAATCCACCAGAAAAGTGCATTTTAATTGCCAGAAACAAAACCTTGTCGCCTATTGAAATTGGTTAAGTTAACATAGATTTTTTTCAAAAATTGGCAAACCGCCGAGGATTTTGAACATTTTGTACTTATTAATGCTAAAAGACATGTCTAGATTTCTGAGCCTTACAGCATGAACATTTAATAAATCCTCTACTGTGTTTTCAATAATTGAGTGAATTTCGAATTCTCTCCTCCACAAAAATCAACAATAGAAACGTATATTATTGGTTGAGAGGATTCCAATGGCTCCTTATTATTAACAAGCAAATGTTTGTTATGCTCGATGAAGCAGCCTTGCCCAGGGCCAACAGAGGCCAATCGACAATTCAAATTTCTGTTCGATTGTATCCTTTCTATCATACCGTCCAACTTAACACCATTACAAACATACATAAATGTATCTGCGTTTAATGCTTCAATGTTCCAATAAGTACACATTTATATTTGAATGGTCGATGGAAATAAATCCATGGAAAGGAAACACAAATGAATGGAAGTTGATTATAATTTTGTTAACAAACTGTAATAATAATTTGATTTTAACTTGTGTGAAATTAATCAATAGACGACAGGTATTTATCAAGGATTGGGGACATTTTTTAATTGAATTACATACGAACAAAGGGTTGTCTCTTCTGGTCAAAATTTGGGGCTTTGTTTTGTATGGGTTAGTGGTTTTCCTGATTGAAGCATGATGATGGGTTGGGTTGGTAAGTGGGAAATGCATATTGAAAATGTACACTTGCATATTGGATGCATTTCTCAAGTGAATCACAAACATTAGATTATCATGCTGATGTTGAGGCTATTGAGAATGATCGAGATGAATGGTTACCATGATGGAAGGTAATTCGAAGGACAATTTTTGACAGGTCATTTAGATCCCAGGTCGGATGTACCATGTACATGTATTTGAAGAAAGAGTTTGAATCCATTGTTTGAAAAATCAATAGAAAGAGTTTCATATTAAAAAAAAACGAGATGAATCTTAATCCAAAGTAAAATCTCATATTGTAAGGGGTAAACTCTTCTAGCGAAATTTATAAAAGACATATTTGTTTGTGGGTGAAGTGGTGTTGTTCTTGTCTTCTTGATGTCAAGAAGCCCACAAACTTCCTGAAATATGTTTGATTCAAAATTCCTTCCCTGGTCGGAATGCAGTTCTAATGGAACGCCGAATCTGCTCACCCATTTGAAGACAATTTGGTCTGCGACTGTTTTGGCTTCTTGGTTTGGAATGGCGTATGCTTCAGGCCACTTGCTGAAGTAATCCATGACGACCAGAATATAACGATTTCCATTATTTGTTTCCGGAAAAGGACCCGCCACGTCTACTGCAATCCTTTCGAAGGGTGCTCCGACATTATACTGCTGCATTTGGCTGTGGTTCTTTTTGTTCGGGCCTTTGGTGGCAGCACAGGTATCGCATTTTCGGCACCACTTCTCGACATCCTCCCTTGCATGTAGCCAGTAAAATCGTTGTCGAACCTTTCCTAGCGTCTTGTTCACTCCTAGATGGCCTCCCGAAACTCCACCATGCATCTCTCGAAGAACGTCCATAACCTTCGATCTTGGTAAGACTAGCTGCATTACATAAGACTTTCCATCTGCTGATTCCCATTTACGTCAAAGGACACCCTCTTGGACATGAAACGAGTCCCACTGTGCCCAATAGGCCTTCAGAGTCGGACTTCTATCGGAGATATCAGCCCATTCTGGTTTTTCCTAGTGTTCCTTCCAAGCGAGGATGGGTTCGATATCTGAGTCTTCTTGTTGAGCCTTCCTCAACTCGTCGTTGCTCCAGCCATAAATGGGATCGGCTCTGGTTCGTTGGACAGTAACCACTTCTTTTTCTTCTTCTCGTCTGCAATGCTTACAGTCTTGCTTGCATGGTCTGCTCTTGCTGTCACTTTCATTTGATAAACCTGGATGTCGTTCCTGGGGCCATCGATACCCGAAACCAGCTTCTGCCCCTTAAAGTTGGTTCTTATTCGTTTTCCCGGGTGGGAAACAACTTCGGAAGCAACGTTGTTGGTGTTACTTTGACCAGTTGAATTACTTCTGTTTCCAAAGTGTTGCCATGCGGTTCCTCTTCGCGGTAATCTTCACAGTCGCTGTAGATGCCCAGTCTTATTGCAGTTCCAGCATCGTGCTGGTCCGCCTCGTTGACTCCTTTCCACAGTAGCCTTCTGACAAGAGCATTTTTGGACTTCTAATTTTCTTACGCGATGCTCGTTTTGGAAAGCTTGTTCTGCAGCTTCCATCGTCAGAGCGAAAGCCAATGCTTCGGGTAGTATTCGCTTTCCGGCAGTGCGGATAGCCCTTTGGAGATTTATATCGCCCACAGCTCTCATAAAGGCTTCAACAGCAAGTTGATTTATTATCTCGTTACCAGCTGTTGGATATGCCAGGTGAACCAATCGCTCGATATCTGCCTGAAGCTGCGATTTATTTATTTATTTATTTATTTATTTATTTATAATTCGTTAAATACTAACGTTAACAATTCTTAATACTTAAAATCTAAAAACTTAAACTAGACTGTTGAAAAAAATTAATTTGCAATTTATACTTTTTATATTATCATTTGGTGAATTAATACAAGAGTAAAATTTATTATAGATGTCAATTAATTGATGTAAGGGGCTATGTACACCATAGTTTGATCTGCTAAAATTAGTATTCAATGGTTTCTGGAGTCTTATACTTGAACGACTAAAACTAAAGTTTAAACTACCAAGAACTGATGGCGATGAAATTTGTCCGTTTATTATTGCAACAATAAAACAAAACTGCAAGTACATCCTATGATTTGTCAAAGAAGGAAGATTTATAAGAGAAAGTCTTTGTGAATAATGCGGTAATGTATGAATATCATGAGACCACGGAAGGGATCGTAGACAAAAACGCAAAAATCTTTTCTGAATGGCTTCGAGTCTTGTGACGTGTACGGGCGTAGTAAGGTGACCATACTGTACAAGCATATTCCAGGACTGGTCTCGCAAATGAAACAAAAAGTAATTTTAAAACATATGGATCACGGAAATCACGGCCAAATCTCTTAATAAAACCCAGAACTCTATTTGCTTTTTTAACTATGAAGTTAATATGTTCATTGAATGTTAGTTTAGGATCTAAGACAACACCCAAGTCAGAAAATACATATACTCTACTTAAAGGACAAGAATCAAACATGTAACTAAAAACGATTGGAACTTTTTTGCGTGTAAAACTCATGGTTTTACATTTGTCAACATTTAAAACAAGACGATTATTATTGCACCATTCCTTAATAAAATTAAGTCTTCTTACAAGAGAAGACAGTCAGATGTAGAGTTAATTTTTTTTAAATTTTAATGTCATCAGCATATATTAGGACAGACAAATTTTGTATGATCGAAACCAAGTCATTTATAAATAAAACAAATAGAATAGGACCAAGGTGACTACCCTGGGGGACACCAGAATTCACAACAAATGAACTTGAACACTCATTACTAAATTTAACACTATAACGTCTATCTTGCAAATATGAGGAGATCCAGTTTATGAAACAGTCGTTAAAACCTTGCTGTGATAGTTTTAAAAGTAATGTTTTATGACACAGTTTATCAAAGGCCTTGCTGAAATCAGTAAAGATCCAATCTACTTGTTCACGTTTTTCAAAAACATCTAAACAAAAGGACGTAAAGTTAAACAGATTAGTAACAGTTGAACGCTTTTTAACAAAACCATGCTGGTTATCACAGATAATTGAACTACAATGAAAAGAAAGGACGCTACATACGATTGACTCAAACAGTTTAGGTATCACAGATAGTTTTGCAATAGGTCGGTAGTTCATTATTTCGTTTTTAGGACCTTTTTTGTGTACTGGTATTATGAAGGAGCTCTTCCAGATAAAAGGAAACAGCGAGTTACTTAAAGACATGTTAAAAAGAACACATAACGGGTGTGCTAAATACGCAGCACATTTCTTTGAAATGGATGATGGTACACCATCGGGACCAGGACTAAAACATTCATCAAGTTGTAGGATACTGTTAAGGACAGTATCTTCACTTATAACGAAGTTGATAGAATTTAAGTGGGGGAAATTTGAAACAGTGGTAGATGTGTTAGGAAAACTAATAGTATTATAATCTACAAAAGCATCTTTGAAGTAGTTTGCAAACATGTTCGCAATTATTCTCGGCTCATTAATATTTGATGTCGAATCAGTCATTAAGTTAGGGTACCCATATGTTTTCTTCTTACGATTAACAAATTTCCAAAAACTATCAGGATTGTTTTTAAGGTTTAATTCAATTTTCCGAATGTAGTCATCATATAGGATGTAAGAGTAGTCACTGAAAAGTTGTTTTATTATAATGAACGTCCTATAATCATCATCAGTTCTTGTTTGACTATACTTTATCCAAGCTTTGTTCCTTTTGTTTTTAAAGTTTTTAACGTGAGAATCAAACCATGGTGGAACACTCAAGTTATTTCGAGTATTTTTAAATGGAATCGTTTTATAGAAACAGTCAAAAAGAGTTAAATAAAAAATGTTACACATATCGTCAATATTTAAGTTACAAAATAAGTGATCCCAATTGATCGTACATAATAAGTTAAAAAGGTTTTCAAAATTACACCTACTAAAATTGAATTCTAGTTTGTTGTTATTAGATAGAATATAAGGTGAAGCCATGTTTAAATTAAGTGCTATGTCTAATGCAGGATGATGGCGATCTTCGGCCACAATTTTGACAGCAGAAGAAATCACAGCTGCTTCAGAGCATATGGTTTCGGAGAAAAATACCAGAACAAGTGTTTTTCCAAAACGGTTCTTCACACCGTTAAGTTGACTTAAGCCACATGAAGACATACCATCTGTTAATAAAAACTCGTTTGAAGATGACGCGTTTATTGGGACGTAGAAGTTATCGTCGTCAATTTTAATCCAATTGAGATTGGGTAAATTAAAATCACCAACAACCAGTACTCCGTCTTCAGGCTCCAAAAGGATATAAATACTTTCTATACAGTTGTTTAGTTTTTCATAAACCTCGATCTTGGAACTTGGAGGTATATATGCTGGTACAATAAATAAATGTCCTGTTGCCATTTTAATTTTTAAGCATAGTATTTCTATGTCTGTTGATCGAAAGTCGTCAATCAGGTAACCAGTGAGAGTATTGTTGATAGCGACAAGAATTCCGCCACCAACGGCGGCGTTTGAATCGTCTGAGTTATAACGATCACGTCTAAAGACTTGATAAGAGGAGTCAAAAAGCTCTGAGTCCGAGATAGAGTTGTTGAGCCATGTTTCCGTCAATATTATGATATCGTGAGGAAGATTATTAATGTTTTTGTAAACCATATTGGTCTTTGTCCGAAGTTCATTTACGTTTTGGTAGTAGATTTATACCTTTTTAAGCTGCTTTGACGGTGGTTTAGCGTTGTCCGATACTGACGAAAAGGGTTGTTCGACTTATTCATAAATTCATGAACTATTACTCCTTTAGGCCAAAACGATGGTGAATTTAAAACATGGAAAATTGAGTCAGGTGCACGTATTTTAAAGGACGAATACTTAGTATGGTTACGATGCAAAATTTTCTCAACATTTAACGTAAATGGGGAACCCAGCTTTTCGGACAAGTGATTTTTTATGTCAAGTGCATTTGTAGACGGTGCAAGCTTAGAAAGAAATAATATTTTATGCCCTTAAACAGCCTTTAGTCCGGATACAATTGGAGATGTTAGTGAAGTAGTTTCGTTGGTGATTTTTGGCAAAAATATGTTACAAAGTAGAAGTCGAAGAATCCACATTCAGTTGGAACGTTGAATTAGATGGTGAGAGATTAACAACATTAGGTGCTGATATCAGTGGTAATGTTAAAGAAGAAATAGATAACGAAGCAGGTACATTGTTGTTAGAGTTAAAATTGGCTACTGGGCGGGATATTGCAAAGTCTTTTAATAAGGAGGTTGCAACTTTCTTGGTAAATGGCATATATCAGAATTTTCGTCGTCAAGATCATCGTTTTTACGTTTGGTTAAGGTTTTAGTTTTGCTTCCTAAATCAGAAGTTTTGTCTTTATTAATTTTATTTTCAATGCTGCAGAGTTTCACCTCTTTTCTTTGTCCTATTGTTAAGCTGAACTCGGAAGACTTCTGTCATGTGGCTATCTCCAAACCGCTGTTCGATTGCGTTTACCAGAACTGTGAAGTCACCACTCTTCTCTGCTGGGATGGTTTGTAGCAGTTCAGCAGCAGATCCTCTTAAAGCAAGCGTAAGAGCAATGTATTTTTCGTGATCGTCCCAGCCGTTTGTTAACGCTGCTGCTTTAAACTGTTTCTTGTAGATTGACCACGGAATCTGCCCATCAAAGCTTGGAGGATTCACTTCTCTCTTCCTTGAGCACTCACCAGAAGGTTCTCGAGCTTTCATCTTTCGCACTTTTTCTAGTTCATTTGTGATGGTTTCAATTTGTTCGTCAATTTTCTCGAAACGTGCATTTTGTTTTTCGACGCGCTCGTCGACAGTTTTGATTTTCTTTTCGAAGTCCGCAAACCTGCCATCTAAAAGGTTTTTCTGTTCGTCGAATCGCTCTAGAATATTCTACTGTTCTACCTTTTGGTCGCTTCTTTGGGCTTCTAGTTGTTTCAGGACATCATTCCTTTGGGCTTCTAGTTGTTTGAGAACATTCTGCTGTTCTTTCAGGACATTCTTTTTATTCTCTTCAAATTTGGTTAAAATAAGTGACATCATGTTAGATAAGGCAACATTTGCATTTACCTCTTCCACTTTTGCTTCTAATTCGAAAGCAAACGTATCTGGGTCTTCATTTAGCTGCTCCAGATATTCCTGCAGCCGTTTAACGAGTTCGGTTTTTACGCCTGTCCCACTTAAGCCACGTTTGCTTAGTTCGGCCCTTAGCTCAGGGACAGTTAAGTCTTCCAAAACTTTACTCATTTTTTTTTAACTTCACTACTTCACACAAAAAAGTTCAATCACTGCTCACTGTTTTTATTCTCAAAAAGTTTTAATCCCTTATTCTGACACCAATGTAATATTCGGCTTGGTCCGATAATTAAAACTTATTCACACTTGTAAATAAAACACAAATTTTCTTTATTTAAATCGCTCTAAACTTATTTATTCACCACTTTCAATTATTACTTTTCGAACACAGTCTTTACTTTCAATTATTGCTCTTCAAACACAGTCTTTACTTATCGCAGTTCACAATAATAATCAATAATGAACCGCTTCGCTTCCGAGCGCCTATTTATATACATCAAATCGGTTCGAGCAACTACTAGGTTGTTCTCGATGCTTAACGAAGCGAGTTCTTCTCTGAATCACTAGATGTTGCCCTTTCGAGGTCTTTGTATGCGCTGAATTTTCTCGAATTGAGTTCTCCTCTTAGCCACTAGATGTTTCTCGATGGTTAACGAGTTCTCCTATTAATCACTAGATGCTTAACGAAGCGAGTTCTCCTCTAATCACTAGATGTTGCCCCTTATTTTATTCTGCTATAACACGATATTAAAAGAGATAAAGAGTGTGTACACATTACAATAGCCTATGTTACTCAGTGATAATGTAGCTTTCTAATGAAAAAAGATGGTTTAACAATTTTCTGTAAAAAATCTGATTTAAGGCGCCCCATCTGTTCGAGACTTATGAAACTTACGATTAATAACAAACATCAACATTAACAATCAGTTTATTGTTAATTATAAATTATTAAGACCATTAATCGAAATATAAACTATCCTATATCTCAAGTTAGACGAAATTACACATAAAATGCCAACTTTCATCGAAATCGGGTTACTTGGTGAAGAGTTAGATTAGATTAGATTAGATTTGTTTATTGAACTTTTATATATACAATTGGATAGTCTTAAGATTAAATAGGTACATTGTCTTAGAATAAAATAGTTTGTTGGCACATAGGGGGCCGAACTTTATATATTGGCTTAAGTTTAAATTAAAATATTGTTTAATATGTATGGCGTTCTAAAAATAAAAGTCGGTTGACTTGGTTATCCTCGGGGTGTTCCTTCCCGGTTGTCATTTGTTGGATTTGTTGATTGGTTAGAGGGTTGTTGGCTTGTTTAGCCACGTCGGTGGGCTGACTCGGGGTCAGCGTAGAATGCAACGGCATCTTCGTTGTTGACTTGAATTATGTTATCATCCATAATGTCCATGACGCTAAGGTACATGGGCTCTGGCAGTCGCTGTTGGGTTGTCATCCTTCTTATTAGTTGGTTCGGGTGGCTAGATGAGTTACCTACTAACTTTTTAGCCAAGAGTAGAAGGTAGTTGTCCAATGTATTTATTCTCGCTTCAGAATAAATTCTGTCGTTTTTAAAGTATTTTTGACGCTCCCTGTCAAAGACAAGCCCAGTGCAGATTCTTAGGATCTTTCTTTCGAAAGCTTTTAGCTGCTTCATGGCCGTTTTGGAGATGGTGTACCAAACGGGAAAGCTGTATCCAATGACTGGTCTCAGCAGTTGTTTGTACATCAGGATTTTGGTCTGTTGACTTAGTCCATTGCTCTTCTTCATCAATGGATGGACACGATGAAAGGCCCAGCTGGCTTTCCTAAGAACTTTCTGGGCGTGTGGGTTAAACTTTAATAGCTCGTGGAAATAAATTCCCAGGTACTGGACGGTCCTCTTGGCTGAAAGTGACGATCCATCTGGGAGTTTCAACTTCAGGTTTCTGCATATTGTCGCTTTTTGCGATCTTCTACGGACGACAGTTGACGGCCTTCTGAAGCAGATGAGTTCCGACTTTGCTGCGTTGATTTTAATACCCCATTTATGGTAAAAGTCAAAGAGACGGTGGATGTGTTCTTCTACTTTCTTCACGGCTATATGTGGTGACATTGAGGAGCAGTAAGTCAAGGAATCATCGGCATATAGAAGGTTCTCGCAGTTGACGGGGTTAGGTTGGTCAGATGTCAGGATGCTGTATAGAAATGGGCCGAGCTTCGATCCTTGGGCAACTCCAGCCCTGATGTTCTTCATTGACGATTTGCATTTTTCCAATTGTACATAGAATTTTCTGGAAGAGAGAAAAGAAAAAATAATTCTTATTAGTGCGATTGGAAAGCCCAGCATGTGAAGTTTATGGATAAGGCCTTCAATCCATACGCTATCAAATGTTTTCTCAACATCCAGAAGGCATCCAACGGTGACACGATGGCTATTAAGAGCTGTGGTGATGTCGTGTTGAAGCTTCATCAAAGGATGCAGCGTCGAGTGTTTTTCCCGAAAACCAAACTGCATATCAGGAATTATACTGTTTTCACAGCAGAATACTTGGTGAAGAGTTCACTGGGAACATACATATGACACTGGATTTTTATATATTAGATATAGAGCACATGAAATTAAATGAGAAATAATCCAAAAAAAGCGATGTTACGTTCCATCTATGAGAAGTTCACGATAGATGGTCCGACGTTTTCTGTAAAAAATCTTATTTAATGCGCCATCTGTTCGAGACTTATGAAACTTACGATTAATAACAAACATCAACATTGACAATCAGTTTATTGTTAATTATAAATTATTAAGACCATTAATCGAAATATAAACTATCCTATATCTCAAGTTAGACGAAATTACACATAAAATGCCAACTTTCATCGAAATCGGTTGACTTGGTGAAGAGTTCACTGGGAACATACATATGACACTGGATTTTTATATATTAAGAAGATATGTAAGTTTAAGTATACAATAAAATATTATTGAAGGCATACTTTTCTGACTTTGTCAGTTGCAAAATCATGAATTAAGTCATCAAATTCAATTTCCTGCAGTAATTCATTTTCAATTGATAAA
Source organism: Eupeodes latifasciatus (assembly GCA_920104205.1). Classification (NCBI taxonomy): domain Eukaryota; kingdom Metazoa; phylum Arthropoda; class Insecta; order Diptera; family Syrphidae; genus Eupeodes; species Eupeodes latifasciatus. The sequence continues at coordinate 112,099,717 of OV049926.1, forward strand.
ATTGACAAGCTGTTTAGTCTATCTTGTAGCATTGTGCTTCGAAGTTCATTTTTTATCCGGTTCAATTTCGAAAATGAACGCTGCAGTTTGAAACCATCAAAGATAAAAAAATTCTACAGGCAGTTTCTACATTTGGAAATGTGTTCCCAATTTCATCCACTGTAATCAGACTGTACAGTTTTTGATATTGTAAAAAGATCTTCATTTACATCTTTATTGAATTCTTTTAAATACTGTACGAGGTGCAAGAATTCTACCTCAAGTTCTTCTGCATTAACATCTCTATGGTTTTTTGAAAACTGTTCGCAAGAATTTTGCAACTCCACTGAAGTCAAATATTGCAATCGACAAAAAAAAAAAACAAACAATGCATTAATTTCTTGATAGCAATTGGATCGTATTTTTAATTGCAAAGTAATAGTGTCACTAATTGGAAACAAGTTGATATTTTAATCTTTTCTTTCCCAATTAGCTGGACGGATGGTGCAGGACGATCAAAATATGTGGCACGTGAACTTTGTACTATTTTTCGTTGCAAAAAGTCTTTACAATTAGCATCTGGATTCTGAATTTTGGCACAGGCTTCAAATTTATCAAAATTCTCCCTTATATCATTTATGAAAGAACAAAGCAAATTGGCAGCAACGTCAATCGTTATTGTTTCTTTTTGAAGGCTCTTGCTGGTTTTATGAATTCTTTCTAATATTGTGCTCCAAATTTCAGTTAAAATGAGGAAATCCAGTTTTGACATTTTCTTAGACAGGCTTAGCGCTTCGCTTTTTGTGTCTGGAGCTTGCTCTGGATCTCTAGAGATAGATGTCAAGGCTTCAGTACTTTGCTTATAACCACGATGGAGCGCGTTAACTGCATCAGCTCGTGCAGACCATCTTGTTTCAGAAAAGCTTTTAAGAACTCTATGTGAACCTAAACCTACATTCAATTTATTCCAGCGTTGGGTAGAAGAAGAAAAAAGTTGTATATTTTTTGAACCACTTGAAAGAAACTTGTTGCCTCCTGCACACAACCAGCCGCATTAAGGCCTACTAAGTTAAGAGAATGTGCTGCACAAGGTACAAAGGTAGCAAATTCGCACTTCTCCTTTAATCTTGCTTGCAAACCAGAATATTTTCCCGACATATTAGACGCATTATCATAGCTTTGTCCTCTACAATCCTCTATTGAAATTGAAATATCATGATTTTCCAGAAATGTCAATATTGTGTCAGCCAAATATTCAGATTTATGCTCTTAAATAGATATAAAGGGTGTCCCAAAATTAACGCAAGATTTTAATTAAATAGAAAACGCCGTTTTTGGTCTTTTGATAGTTATATTTTTATTGACTCGTAAAGTACATAGGATAGGGTTATGTATGGAATAACACATCGGACAAATGGCCTCCACGGCTTTGCATGCACATGCGCACTCTTTTGTTGAAATTTTCCATGACCATTCTGCATAAATGTGGCTGAATTTCGTTGATGCAGCGTTGAATCTCCTCCTTTAATGCACGGGTGGTTGTGGGCTTGTTGACATAGACTTGTGATTTCAAATAACCCCATAAAAAGAAGTCTAATGGTGTTAAATTACACGATCTAGGAGGCCAATTTTGATCACCGAAACGAGAGAGTACACGACCTGGACATGTCTCATGCAGTAATTGAATTGTTTCACGGGCTGTATGACATGTGGCACCGTCTTGTTGAAACCACATATTGGACACATCAATATCATCCAATTTTGGCAAAAAGAACTGTGTAATCATGTCGCGATATCGAGCACAAGTAACTGTCACTGCTTGACCAGCATCATTTTCAAAAAAATATGGCCCAATTATGCCTCCAGCCCAAAATCCACACCATACAGTCACGCGTTGTGGATGCATTTGTTTTTCGACAATCACGACGACCAGTGTGTTTGGCGTCTCCAACGGATCCAGTCTCCATGAATTTTTCAATTAATCTCTTCACAGTTGACGAAGTTAAAACACTATTACGACCATATTTTGTATGAAATTTTCGAACTGCAGCCGCCAAGCTTTCACTATTTTTGAAATATTCTTTAATAATGAAGACACGTTGTTCTCTCATGTAACGCTCCATTTTTAATAACCCTATACTGTTAGCTGTCAAATTGCTTTTTTTTCAGGGTTGCCAACACTTCACTGCACAAATGGCGGCAAATTCAAATCTTGCGTTAATTTTGGGACACCCGTTACATAAATTTTAAGAACCTTTCGATGGGAACACAATTTTTAACATACCGAATTACATAAGTCAACTGGTCGATATGAGAAAGGTCGGATGTACTGTCAACACTTAGGGAAAAATATTTTGCCGATCTAATTTCACCTAAAATTTTCATTAGGACTTGTTTTCCAATTATATCAACAAATTCGTTACAAATATTTTCTGATAAATGAGAAGTGTATCCCTTTCCTGAGTTGGTGGATTTGGGGGCCAAATAATTGCGGGGCCCTGGCCCACCGGGCCCATGCCTAAAGACGCCACTGGGAGTGAATATACACAACGATTTACAGACCCAATTATTTCCGATGCCAACATGTTTTTAACATCTTTCGTTCCAATCCAGTTTGTATCGGGTGACCGATATTGTGGCAAATTCTGGAAACTGTCAGAATCTCAGAATTTTTGAATACATTGAAAATCAAATATTTTATTTTATTTGACTGAAACTGTGCATGACTTAGCAAACAGAAGCGTTCCAACTAACTTAAAAAAAAAAAATCGTCTAAGGGTTTACTTTTGTAAGTTGACATCGAAGGGTTTAAACAAAATGGATTTGGGGATAAACAAAAAATGTCGATTTAATATTGTTCAATTAACAATATCGAATTTGTTTTCCATTTAAATCATTAGGTTTGAACGATTTTGTATTGATACCGCTAGTTTGTTTGTGGAAGTTCCACACCCATAGTAAAATATGCCCACTACATTGTATGTATTCTAAAGCTTTTCTTTAAATTTGGCAGCTCGGCGAAGAAGCTCAAGAAAAAATTATAAAAAACCTGCCTTCCATCTTAAATGATTTAATTTGTAATAGAACCAGAGTTAGAGCAAACACAGTTGTTTTGAGTAATTTAAATGAAATGTTATTCAAAACTCAATAACTCAAAATCGGATACATTTTTTTAACGAAAATTAAATGTTAAGCGTAAAAATTGCATGCTGAAAATATTTTTAAACTTAAAGAGGCTGGGGTGCGACCCACACTGATAACTTCCCATTCTGTCCGTCCATTTGTCTTGCTTAAGACTTATTATATTTCTATAGGTTTTCGTGTTTTGTTAAAAAATTTGTCATTTGAATTTTTCTAGAAAATTAACTAAAAATTACCTACAATATTTTTGGTAGATAATTAGATTTTTAATCGGAAACCAATCTTTACCAATTTTAGTAGCTTTTTTTTGAAAGTTTTATTTCTTATTTATACACAAATACAAATAGGATTTTTTTAATAAAATGTAGTACAGAATGAAATTATTTTGAAGTCATGCCTTCATTTGTTCACGAGATATCGAGAATCGAATATCAATTTTTACCAATTGTGCGTACTATTTTTTGTAGATTTTAATTTGTATGACAAAACCTGATTGTTGGATTTTTATACAAATTTAACTGAATGTTGAAAACAATATTTTCTATAGGATGAAATTAGTTTGAAACCAATATCCTAACTTTTTGAAAACATATTTGAGTCGAAAATCAATTTTTACCAACTTTTAGTAATGTTTTTTTTGGGTTTTTATTTTTTATAAAAAAAAAACTGTCAATTCGATTTTTATCAAAATTTTACCAGATGTAAAAAACGTTATTCTTCGTAACATACAATTTTTGTCGAGATAAAATCATTTTTTGTTCGTAAAATATTCGAGGTGACATTTTTTTTTTCAGTTCTTTTGATTTATGAAAAAACCGGCACAATATATAATAATTAATATACAATATAATATAAAATTAAAAATTTAATTGGTTCGTGAAATATTTTGGGTTAACCAACATTTTCCCTTTTTTTTTAAATTCATATCGTAAAAAAAAACACCCAATCAATATTTGAGAGCCTTTTATACATCTTTCTGCATTTTTTTATTATCTGTACCTATAAAAAAACATAGTTTTTGCCATGTTTTTGGAATTTTCCCAAAATCTTGTGACACCCCAAAGTAAATATGAACTTGAAAACATCTTTAAGTCGATGCATGTATTATTGACTTAATGTGAACTTATAGATTGAAAAATCTTGTTACTTTTACATTTTGCGGAGCCAAAAGTTTTTTCTACATCTAAATCAGACTATTTTACCAACAATTTTAAAATAACTAATATCTTTTCAGAAAATGAAAAAAATATAACTTATTTTTAATGTGTACTTGTGTGTGTGTGTGTTATGAGTCCTAGCCATGAGGAGAATAACCATATAATTATTTAGAATACACATAATTAGAGCTCATAAATGTATTCTAGCTAAATTCACCACTGATATTAAATTCGATAATAGATATCCTTTTTTTTAATAACATTATGCCTCTTAAACTGCGACCATATTCACCCTAGCTGTTCTTTCTGCACGGAATGCCTTACCGCTCAAAACGATAGGGTGGTCCTCTTCAATTTTAAATACAAGCGTTTATCATTTCTTTTGTTTCGATTTGTTTGAATGTCAGCCATGGCTATGATTATTATCCATTGCTTTTCTGCCATTGTCATTCATTTATCAATTATATTACATAAGCCTAAAAGACATCTATTTGGAGAAGGTGATTAATAGATACAAGACCATTTATAGGGTTGCATTTTAATTAGATTTCTGTGTGTTTGTCCTTTATGGATGTTCCAATTGCAATCTGAACAGCAAGTAATTATGTATGTAAGTTTTTCTTTCATTCTTTCCATCAGTTCAATTCATATGAACAAAAATTAAGTTATCAGTTACATTTTCAACACCTGAAAACATGTGCGTATACGCATTACGATCAGTGCACCATTATACCTACCACAAAATAAGAAATTTTGTGCTCTGTTTATGAAATACAATCATGCGTTTTAGTTTTAATTAAAATTTATTAAGGACATTTGAAAATATTTTGAAGTTTTAAATTAAAAATTCTTTTATTAAGCTATATAATCAAAAATTAGTTGAACCCTTCAGAGTGAGCATAGTCACGAATTCAAACTAATAGAAATCCACCCAAATTAAATACCCTCTGTTTAGGACTTATTGGCATAAGATATACCAATAAAATAAATCAGCCTAGCACGTAGTAATTCGTATCATAATCCTTGGAAGGAAAAATATAAAGCATATACAATAGAAGAAAACTATGAATGGTTCGAAAAGTTGAGGACTCATTTCTTTTTCTGAATTAGTCAATTATTCTCTTAATACCATTTTAATGAATGACGGTATGACACCAAACGAATGGACAAGAAACGGTATGAACAATAAATCACAAAAGCATCTTTATGTTTGCGTGTGAGAATCGCATTCCATTAACATCCCATACCATGTTTTATCTTGGCTTCCAGTAACATCCATCTTATTGAACGCGAAAGAACCCCATATTGATAGACAGATAGTCAATGAAACGCTATGCTTAAGTTTTAAAGGTTGAAGCTTAGAGTTATGAGTATAAGTACATAACAATATAATAGAATAATAAGAGGATCAACATTCCTTTTATTGTTGGTGGTTGAGGTATCAGGGGTAAGCTTCAAGAATAGAGAAATTGACAGAACCCAGGGACTATGATTGGCGGTTATTATATCGAATTTATATTAATTTCTCATTTAAAATTAAAGAACTTTGTGGGCATATTTTCATTTGGGTTTTATTTTGTATCAAAGATGAACATAGATAATCCTCGGCTACATGAGTCTTAGTCTTAGTCTTAGTCTTAGTCTTAGTCTTAGTCTTAGTCTTAGTCTTAGTCTTAGTCTTAGTCTTAGTCTTAGTCTTAGTCTTAGTCTTAGTCTTAGTCTTAGTCTTAGTCTTAGTCTTAGTCTTAGTCTTAGTCTTAGTCTTAGTCTTAGTCTTAGTCTTAGTCTTAGTCTTAGTCTTAGTCTTAGTCTTAGTCTTAGTCTTAGTCTTAGTCTTAGTCTTAGTCTTAGTCTTAGTCTTAGTCTTAGTCTTAGTCTTAGTCTTAGTCTTAGTCTTAGTCTTAGTCTTAGTCTTAGTCTTAGTCTTAGTCTTAGTCTTAGTCTTAGTCTTAGTCTTAGTCTTAGTCTTAGTCTTAGTCTTAGTCTTAGTCTTAGTCTTAGTCTTAGTCTTAGTCTTAGTCTTAGTCTTAGTCTTAGTCTTAGTCTTAGTCTTAGTCTTAGTCTTAGTCTTAGTCTTAGTCTTAGTCTTAGTCTTAGTCTTAGTCTTAGTCTTAGTCTTAGTCTTAGTCTTAGTCTTAGTCTTAGTCTTAGTCTTAGTCTTAGTCTTAGTCTTAGTCTTAGTCTTAGTCTTAGTCTTAGTCTTAGTCTTAGTCTTAGTCTTAGTCTTAGTCTTAGTCTTAGTCTTAGTCTTAGTCTTAGTCTTAGTCTTAGTCTTAGTCTTAGTCTTAGTCTTAGTCTTAGTCTTAGTCTTAGTCTTAGTCTTAGTCTTAGTCTTAGTCTTAGTCTTAGTCTTAGTCTTAGTCTTAGTCTTAGTCTTAGTCTTAGTCTTAGTCTTAGTCTTAGTCTTAGTCTTAGTCTTAGTCTTAGTCTTAGTCTTAGTCTTAGTCTTAGTCTTAGTCTTAGTCTTAGTCTTAGTCTTAGTCTTAGTCTTAGTCTTAGTCTTAGTCTTAGTCTTAGTCTTAGTCTTAGTCTTAGTCTTAGTCTTAGTCTTAGTCTTAGTCTTAGTCTTAGTCTTAGTCTTAGTCTTAGTCTTAGTCTTAGTCTTAGTCTTAGTCTTAGTCTTAGTCTTAGTCTTAGTCTTAGTCTTAGTCTTAGTCTTAGTCTTAGTCTTAGTCTTAGTCTTAGTGTTAGTCTTAGTCTTAATCTTAGACTAAATTTTATTCGTAGTCTTGTTCCTTGAGACCGGGCAGTTTGTCCACAATGGTCCATCTTTAATTTTGATATACTCGCCACAAATAAAGTGGATTTAAAATTTTCCGCTGATTCTAAACATCTAAACTAAAAGCGATTCAATAAATCAAATTTGTAAATATACTATCCGACATTCCTGCTTCCTTTCACCCCTTAAGAAATGAGTAACACAATAAATAAATTTTCTAATTCTACAACGAAAAAATGTAAGAAACGACATTTTATTTAATATTATCTTCACTGAAATGAAGACGGATATCGGAATAGAGGTTAACGTTTTTTGACGCGATTCGTTTGTATATGCCCATCAATAAGAGTAAAAGTGGAGCTGTTAGGAATCGCTTGCAGACAAATAAAATATATAAAAGAACATGAGAGAACTTTATCTTTCAAGGAGGGCGGTATTCCTCCTCAGATACTATCGCAAACCACGTATATATGTACATACAAATATATTTTCTTCCCCCTGTTGTGGTTTCAATCAGTAAATTGATATCCTGCGAAGGATGCGATGCCGATGATGATAATGCTCATAAGGAATAGCTTGCTACTTTTGTATAGTTGAAGTCCAATGTTTTGGGGGCGTTTATATGAAGGTAGGTACATATACTTATATGTTTTATTTTTATCGGTTCATAGAGAAGGATGATTCGAATATAATGTGGAATCAATTGGAGAACTTTCGTAACGTTACGATATCATGGTTTGACTTTTGAAATTTGTGGTTGCAGATACACAAAAATCCAATTTGTTTAATTTCGTAAGGAGCTTTTGAGAAAATTACTGTACATTTTTTTTATAAATCAATTTGAGAGGGCTTGACCAAATGCGAACACATACATCATTGTTAGCGACACGCCTTTTCGGGATATTTTGACTTCAAATGTCATGTCTTAAAGTCTAAAGTAATTGAGATTCCATGTTGTTAATTAATTACGAATTAAATCGAAACGCCAGATTACTAAAACCTTGTGAATATAATTAAATTTATGAGTATAAACTTTTCGATCAGTGAATGTAATAATAATAATCAAACGTTTATTTTTAAACTTTTAAAATTTCACAATAAGAAAGACAAATATTCAACGGCTTAACAAAGTTCTCACAATAAGGTATGAACATACGAGTACCTTATCCATAAGATGTACAGTGTACACAATTTACTTTTAATATTTTATATAATAACTTTACGGTTCAATAATTTGTATTAATATTTAGTTGTTAATTTGCACTAATGTTCTTTGCAGAGCCAGGATTATGAATCGGGTGTGAGCAATGAGCAAAGCATCCCTTAACAAATTTAATATGGTGATAATTCGCTCATAAACTTTAATGTACATAGGTATGGATATTGTTGAATTCATTGTGTGAATATTTATTTCTTAAAGAAAATTGAAAAGGTACTCTATGTAAAATAAAAACAGTCATAGCTGCGGCAGCTTTGATCTTTTAAAATGTATTCCATGGTAATAGACGTATTGAAACTCAAAACTTTTAAGATCACACTTAAGGTTTATTATACTTATTAAATAGAACTATACAATATTTTAAAAGCTGAGTGACGGGTTTACAGGGCGTTGAACAACAGTCAGTTGTATACATCTATTAATATATGTATATGTTAAAGTAAATGCCGTTATTGCCTGAGAAAAACCTCATATTGTTATCATAGACCATGAGAGCTGATGTTAAGAGTTTTTGTTCATAAAACGACCCATTGTTGCATACTAAGAATATACGCTACTGTAAGATCAGAAATGTGCTTTTTGCTAGAAACAATATCATATCTTTAGCCCAATTCTGAATAATCCCCGGGAAAACAATTCCCCTTTGTTCTTCCAAGATTAAAATTTGTATTCCAAAATTCCCGGAAGACAATTGTTCCCTTCAAACTCGGGACACAAGAATGTTTTTGACACAAGAATGTATGAAAAAGTGTCAGAAAAGGAAAACAAACAGTTTTAAAGTGATATTTATGCATAATACCCAAGTAAACTAAATGGAAAAATGAGTAAGAAGAACATCAACGACTGAGGACTGTTAGAAGATCCTTGAGGGACAGTTCGTAAATTCACAAAGGTATATTTTAAGTTTGTTCTTCTAGTTTCATTAAACAACTTTATTCTTAGGTTGTCTTTATGTATTTGGTGGATATTCTCTGTACGCCATACGATCTAGCTTAAAAAGAGTTTAATAAAATTGAGGGTTTGTTTATGTTTCTTCGCAAACGGATACCAAACGGGGGTGGGACAAAACTTCAGTGTTGGCCAAGGTGCGTTCCGAAGTCTAAAACGTTTTAGAGGTACAAATTAGTCCAGAATGGATACAAGTATGCATCAGACCCGTGAAAAAAAAGTTGTGCGGGCCTTCTTCTCAAAACATAACTTTCATAAACACAAACATAACATAACTGTAATTGTAGGGATCGTTGATGCAACTCACGTTCGGATCATTGCCTCTTCTGTAAAGGAACTAACAGCGTAAATGTAATTCTAGTTTGTGATGGTCAATTGAGAATTTAATACGTTGATGCCCATTCAAGCGCGTGTGATGATTCCTTCATTGGGATGTGTCGAAACCGACGAAGATCAAAGAGATATTTATTTAACCATTGAATGTTTAGGCAAGAGTACGATAACTTAGGCGACAAGATATTATAACGGAATTTTTAAGAACAGTTAAAAACTAGCATTTTTTACTATGGGAGGGGGGGGGGACTATCTCCCCCCGTTTAGGCAGGAGGGGCAATTTAAAAATTATTATTTAAAATGAAAAAAAAAATTCTTAAAAAATAACGGTAATACTTACAATTAAGTATTATACATTTTTATACATTTTTAAAGCCAACATTCTGTTCTATAAGTCAGTTTTTAAATCAAGTCAAAACTATGCATAGTTTTTGAAAAATTTAATTTTAAACTCAAATTTTGAGTAAAAAAAAGTTAAAAAAAAGGTTTAAAGTGTAATTTTTCAATACTTTAAGATTATTTACTATTGTTTTTATTTTAGAATTTATTGCTCTTATTTGTTTTTGATCAAAAAATGAAAACTAGATGATTTTATGTCTATTAGTTTTTGAGAAAATTGAAAATAACCACAACTACTATTTAAATTTAATTATTTTTTGTTTTGCTTGAGTGGTCTTTTTTTGATAATAATAATAGTAGGTGTGAGTTTGGGTGTATGCAACAGTGGGATATGTGCGAGTTTGGGTGTAGGAAACACCGAGGTGTGTATGCGGGGGGGGGGTAATTTGCCCCTGCAACCCCCCTGCTTGGGCACACTATAGGATTTGGGGTGGGTGCGAGGTGGAGTGGGTGCAAGGTGGGGTGGGTGAAAGGTGCGGTGGGTGAAAGGTGGGTGGGTGCAAGTTGGGGGTGCATGCAAAGTTTCTTTTGCATTTAAATAAGCTGGATTTAAGAAAAATTAATTTATCCTTGGTATATCTTAATCCATATTCGATTATTACTATCAAAATAAGACTACGTAAATACTCAAGCAAGGAAAAAATAATTTAATTAAAAGATTTTTTTTTGCTAATTTTCAATTTTCTCAAGAACTAGAAGACATAAAATCATCTAGTTTTCAGTTTTTGATCAAAAACAAATAAGAGCAATGAATTCTAAAAAAAAAAACAGTAGTTGATAATCTTAAGGTTTTGAAAAACTACACTTTAAACCTTATTTTTAACTTTTTTTTTGTCCAAATTTTGAGTTTAAAACTATTTTTTTCAAAAACTATGCATAGTTTTGGCTTTATTTAAAAACAAGCTAATAGACAAAAGTGTTGGCTTTAAAAAAATGTATAATTAAAAAAAAATGTATACTTAATTGTGAGTACCTATTACCGTTATTTTTTAATTATTTTTTTTCCATTTAACGTACATATTTTTTTAAATTGCCCCTACCGCCTAAACGGGGGGAGATAGACCACCCTCCCATAGAAAAAAATGCTTGTTTTTAACTGTTCTATACAAATCCGTCGTTAAACTTTGTCGCCTAAGTTATCGTACTCTCCCCAATGTTTATAAATAAAATGTGATTTTCTGTACCCTTAAGTTCTTTTTTTTCCTTAAGTACTTAACGCATCTGCACGACTTATACAACAAATGAAAGCTCGAGTAATACATATGCAAAAATCTTTTGATAATATTTACCCGTTATCGAAAGTAACAGTTATTTGCGTTTAAAAATTAAAATGCTTCTTGATTTGTATCTTCTATTTTTATATCTCTACGAAAATACTTTTTTTACTTGATGTATAAGTCATGCAGATTAGTTAAGTACTAACGGAGCAAAATGAACTTAAAGGTACAGAAAATCACATTTTATATACATAAACATCTAATAATTAAATGAGCTACTGATCTCCGACAGTTTTCAATCCTGTTGGTTTTTCTCAAAAAATGAACATTTTCCTTTAAAAGCATTTGCAGGAGACCCTTGTAATTAGCTTTTGACCAACAAAATAATTGAAATTGCAAAAAAAAGAAAAACTAACATTTTATTTTCGTAACTATCCAGCTAAAGTGTCGTCAAATGAATTTCTATTTTTAATTTTTTTGACATTTAGAATGGATAATTTTTTCCCGGAGTATTTTTTTCCATTTTCTACTTAATTAGCCTTAATAGCCTTTTCACACCAATCCCAAAACCGAGTTTTCGGTACTTAAAATTTACACGTTTTCGTTTGACATTTGCAAAATTTGTAAGTAAAAGTTTAATTTATCCTTAAACAATTATTTCTGAAAATAAAATGCATTCTGACCAATTAAAATGGATAAAAAAAAGCTGAACAAAATATGAAGCTTTTTCTAAACTTTTTTGCATTCTCTCAACATCTATCATTAGAAAAAACATCGTTTTTTTCAAATCCTGGAACTTCGAAAGAAAAGAAAAGCTTTAAATTTGCTCTGAAATTTTATTTTAATTTGTATTTCGTCCAAAGTGTACTGGACCCCGCCCCTCAAATACACGATAACACCCTATAAATATGAATATTTTTCCCATTGCCACGTAGTTCTGGTTCTTTTTCGGTCCTCAGTGCCAGCAGGTACTCTTCCTCTTCCGAAGAGGCTCTTCGCCACCCCAAAGCTTTCTTTTCTTGTTTTTGTTTCTCTATGTTCTCTAAATGAGGATCAATAATTCTTATTATTGTTAAATTGTAAAAATAATATTACTTACCACGACCGAATTGTAAATTTAATTACCTACAATATTTTATTTAAATTGAAACCTCTTCACTCTTCAGTTGTGGACAAAAATTCGACAAATTCAACGTGAAATATTTCTTTTGACAGCAGCCAACAGCTGTTTTGTTTACATTTAATTGAGCGCTGAATGTTTCGAAAGGTTTTTTTGTTTAGTTCATCTTTGAATTGCTACTCGTTTTCTACAGGTTTTATGTACTTATATAAAACTAGTGGTTTACGAAAACTTGAGACTTACGAATAATGTATGGGAAAACTTGAGTTTTTGATGTAGGTTATCGACCAAAACCGATAATTTCACGAAAACCGGGTTTTGGGTTTGGTGTGAAAGGTTTATAACTTTCGAAGTTATTTCTGTGTTTCTGTTTTTGTAGAGGTTATTTGTTCCAGTATATGGAGTATGTTAGTTGCAGGTCTTACACTCGTTAAAGTCAAGACCAAACTTATTACACCTGTTCTTATTCAATCGCCCTGAAGGATTTTTTAACGGCACGTTGGGAGTGGCCGATCATGACTGTCGTGTGAATATCCCAGCCATTGTACCGATATTTTGAAGAAATTATCCATTTATTTTGTATTTACTCATTGTAATATTACACCATTCATTTTTATTTTAAGAAGAACAGGAAAGTTTAGAGAAACTAAAATTTAATCAGGCGGGACTCTAATTTTCAATTTGTACTTGTGCAAAGCATAATGTATATGTACTTCCGTAAAATGTTTTGAGTTCATAGCCTACCTTAAAACTTATTACAAGTCTGTATACATAAAAACAAAACAATGTTTTCCTTCGCATGGGGTCTACTTCAATTTCAATTCAGTTCAATTCAATTTCAATTTATTTTTTTATCAATTTTTAGGTTTTAGAATTACATATAACGATAACATCAAATAGCATAATAGAAAAATTAATAAAGAGCTGCAATCTATAGAACCTAAGGAGCTAGTGTCGAAAGCAGCCGGAGCATAAATTTTAATAAATAAAATAACATTTTATAAATTTAAGTGATGTGGGGTCAAAACAAGATTTAAATATACTTTTTTCACATTAATATTTTTTTTTCTATATACCTACATATACATAATAACAAATATGGAGGATCATAAATAAAACAAATACACAATTAAATCATTACACATAAGAGATTATTAATATCTTGATAATTAAGGTTTAAAAGCCAGAGTTTCACTTTTTTGAGAAAGATGGATTGAATTCTTATGTCTCTGATGTTAAGTGGAAGACTATTGAAGAGTCTAGGAGCAATGGTCGTAAAAAATTTAAAGTAAATTTGCAGATTGTGATGTGGTATTAAAACAAGATTTAGATTGTTAATTCTCAAATTATAGTTGGAAGAATATATGTTAAGAAGATATCCAGATCTAGCAAAAAATATCTTCAAGACTTTATAAAAATATAAGTGTTTAAGAGGCAATATATTAAGCATTTTAAAAAGCATCAAGCCATTACTACTACGACGCTTGTTACAAATACTTGTATGGTTATGGTTATAATAAAATTACTCAAGTTTATGTTTTTGGTTCGATAACCTAACATTTTTTCACGCTTATTGTTAGTAAACAATAATAACATCTAAATTATCTAATTGTACATATTTATTCGTGTTCACGCCTTCGTGCCAGAACTAACTACAATTGTCCAATTAAATAACTTTTTAAATAAGCATTCTCGCCTTAAAAAAAATTAGAACTTCTTGTACTCTGGAAAAAAGATCATATCATTTTGATAGTTAATTCATCAGGTTTTTTAATTGCACTTTGTATGAAGCAGAGGAAATTACAATATGTAATATTTCAATTTTTTAAATAACTTGGGATAGCTCTTGGCTTCATCGATTGGAAAGGCAGAGATAGACCTTTCGTCGTCATCATTTAACTCATAGGCGGCGCGGCGCGGCGCGGCGCGGCTTGTGGTTGCTTGATCAGCATGGCGATTGTGTAATACGAGGTTCGTGGGGCCCTTCTCTTAATGATATAAAGGAAAAGGAGGTGGGATGCCAAATTGGAACTGAAAGAACGTCGAAAATTATGCAATCATTAATAATTGAAGTAATTTTTTTTGAGTACGAAGTATTTGAAAAGTTTCTCACTATTTTTTCGTTCTTAAGTAAAAGTTCTTCAATGAAAACAATTTTTGGCATTTACTTAATATAATTTTAGTAAATACTCGTATATATTTTTTTGTACCTAAATAAAAACAAAAATTAAATTTTTCTAAAAACATTGCTAGTTATGGACAACAATATGGTGCATAAAATGTAATAATTTTGAAGTTAACATAATTGATTTCCGCTTAAATATCGTACCCCGTCCCTGCTATATTCATTTAAGAGGCCCTGGTAAGTGCTGGTTGCGGCGCCCGCCGCGCCGCCGCCCCGCCGCCGTCACTGCCGCGGGCCGTATTTAATGACGAACACCGAAAAGCCTCGCACCGCTTCTGGTTTGACTTAACAAAGGAAATCTTTCAACAGGGAGTCCACAAATTAGTTCTTTGGAATTTCGATCTGATTTATGTATCTTCTATATAACTTTAAAAAATTCACTATACGACTTTTAACTCTTAGTAATAAAAATGAGGGACAGCCAGAGAGAAAAAACTCACACCTACATTTATCGTCATCAACCACTTGAGACTTAAACATACGGAAAATTGCTAAGTCATCAAATTGGAGGTTTGGTATTCAAGCATCTCAGCGTTGTATCTTGTATGCAAGTAAAAAAATGTGTTAATGATTGGGCTCGTTTGACATTTGATAAGATAATGAGGGAATATGGTGTATTTTCTCTTCACCAAAGGAGACTTTATTATGTTATTATTTTGTTGTAATTTTGCTAATCATATGCATGTATAATGTTTTTTACACATAGGCATTACTAATTCTTATCGCCACATATCTATTTATTTAAATTTCAAAATGTTTAAACAAATAGATAATTCTGCCGCAAGTGCTACATACTTCTCGGCGGCAAACAAGGCTCCGAAAAACCGACCTTCTTTACATACCGTAGATTATTTTGAAAAGTACCTTCAAATTCAATATTTATTTTATACCATGGTCAGCATAAACTGCAATCTACACGTCCCTATTGTAGATATACAATTTGTTCATAGCTATGTCAACATAACATGATAATCCATATTGAATTAAGTTATATAATTCCATAATTTAACCAAGAAATTACATAAACAAATAAGCCCTGCAATAAATCAAGCAAAAAAGTTTTGATTTTTTGCATTGCAAATTTCTTAAAAACTTTAACACGAAATAAATCAATATTTTTAAAACGCTGTTTTTTTCACAAAAGCAAAATGTGTTTATCCAATTTCCCCTTCTCAGAAATGATAATAACTAATTGCTTGTTCAACAATTAGCGACAGATATGAACGTTTTTGTTTTTCATTTTCCTACCCTTAAATGCCTTTCATAGAAATGTTTTAACTCTTTTCGGCCATTAGCTAAAAGTTCTTTTTCTTTTGGATTCATTAACAGACTGACAAG
The DNA here is from genome assembly GCA_920104205.1 of Eupeodes latifasciatus. Lineage (NCBI taxonomy): Eukaryota > Metazoa > Arthropoda > Insecta > Diptera > Syrphidae > Eupeodes > Eupeodes latifasciatus. Next base: position 112,115,472 of record OV049926.1, read on the forward strand.
ACCGTAATTTGTTATTTTTCAAACCAAGCAGGAAATAGAAAGAAAAGGGATTTGGCATTTCACTTTAGTTGATTTTTCGAGTAAAATTTATTATTTATTATGATGGAAAGAATATATTTGAAAGCTTTTCTAATAGATGTTTATTTTATACTACGAACAATTGATAATGAATCATCGAAATTAAATTAACTGAGCTGAGATTGAAATGCTTTTTTTTGGGAGCTGGGATACATTTTAAATTGTTAACTACTTTGGTTGATATTTTAACATTGAGTTGTATTTTGGTACTGATATTTTTTTCTTTCATTTAACAAGCCAAGTTAAATTATCCTTATTGCTTTCCCTGTCAATCAACGTCTTGCCTTTAAGCATTGTAGAAGAAGATTATTCCGATGTTTACTTTTAGGATCGTCTTTAAATACACTTCATTATTTTTGTTTTAAGTTATAAATATTTGTTTGGTTCTGGTATTACCTTTATATTGAGGCCGTTGGCGGCATAATGGTCAATGGAAAGAATTATGTTGAGAAAGTTTAGAAGTTCTTCAGCTGCAATCATGTAAATAACGAATCAGAGTCAACAACATACTCTTAAAACATATTCCCGATTGATGTGATAACGGTGGAAAGGATCAAATGGACTATAAGTTTCTTTTCACCGTTTTTCACAACTGAACAATTTCTTTCATAGCAGCCTTAGATGGGGATATGTTCCTGAGTTGTGGCGCTAGGTCAGAAAAGTTTTTATACTTGATACAGGTGATCCCAGGCATATTAATGCTAATGACTAGGGACCCATTAGTCTTACGACGTGAGACTTCTAGTCATTCACATCAGCAGTTTCAGACCAGAAGTTTTATCATAAATATTAAAGTGTCATCATCCAGAGGAACACCTTAGTGTGGTGTACCTTTACCATACTCCTCTGGAATCTAGCAATGAACGAAATCCTTTCCAAACTTATACACCATTGAATCAAAGTAGTAATTTACGCCTATGATCTAGCTTATCATATGATGTTCATAGCAGCGGCAGGGAATTCTTAACCATCTCTATACTAGCCAACAATTGAATCAAGCCTAAACGGATGCTGGAGTAGCTGCCGGTTTCCTATCTGAAAAAAAAACTTGATCATGTCAGCTCCTTCAGACTTCCCAATCAAAGTAGCGTCTTTTAAACCGAGGTTTCAATGATGGCCCTATCACCAGCAGCACTAAAATCGATTTTTGCCACAACAATCAAATCTAAGCTTTTAACTTTCTGTCGTCAGGAACTTAGGGTTTTATACTAACAGCAGAACATAAGACTCTGCTGGGTACAAGGTCACATCTATTGGCCCTGAGAACGAGAGAGTTGATAAGATTGCGAGGAATTATAACGAATCATTTGTGACAAGATACTCCAAGAAATCAAAGAAAGATGGAAGTCTTTGGCCCAAATTCAAAAAAATATGATCCCGTTCGATTATGCATCGAGACAAAAAATGTGTACGACAGCTTGTAATCATAATAACAAGTCACAACCTGTTGGGTTACTTTAAGAAGAAAATGCAGCTTATCACCGATAAAATGTGCAAAAGCTGCAGTGATGAGGAAGAACAAGAACTGCCCACTTCTTATGTCACACTAGAAAAGAATCTTAGGCAGATAATGCTTCAAAACACTATATATCAAAGCCTCTAAATTCCTGGAACAAAACAACCCATAGATATCATAGGTTTAATAAGTCATTTTGAGGGAATTGCAATACTTTAGGCAATCACAATAGATCTACATTGATTTAGTGTGGCGATAACGTCATTAACCTAACTTTTTCTCTAGTGATGTACGTCTTCACTATAAAACAACAGTAAAAAAGATTTTCAACTCAAGGCCAACATTTCGTTGATAACATCTACATTCATATTTACTACATAACCATAATAACTGGCAATTGACTTGTATTTCACGCCCACCATTATCCGATAAGAATAAACCAATTTGATTCAACATAATCTTCAATTATTATAAATTTCCGGTGGCAGCAGTTCTCTTGTCCTATATATTGATAGGCGTTCCATGAATTCTTGTTATCTGGAACCAATTAACCTGTCGCTAGCACACACAAAATCCAACGACATAACTTTCCTTTTTCGTACCACAATCGCAAACAACTACAATTTCTCGTCGTTCTCCTTTCCTATTCTACTACACATCCAACTCCACCTTTTCCAAATAGCTTCTACATAATATTCTCTCTTAGCTTGTATACATTTAACACGTCCATTATACACCGTTTTTATGGCAATTTTCACCCATTCAATACTCATCATTCCGGCCAGCCGACCGACGACAACGACGATGCCGCCGACGATACGGTTCAGGCTGATGAACCCAAACCTGTATATTAAAGGTGAGGTATTGGCATTGGCTAAAATGGCATTCACTTTAAACTCACCCTCAGGCAAACTTGGGGATGTTGCTTTTCTCTGGATTTCCCACTTTGGTTACTAAATGTTCACTCAACGCCAGCGCGTCATCATAAGACTTTTGTGAAAACATCTAACGTATGAATGTGGGTGGTTCATTTGATTGGTGGTAAGGGAGAATAGAAAATCTGTCGACCGCAGACAAATTTGTTAATCATTTTGGCACGGCAGGTGGTTGAAAAGTTTCTAAAATAATCACAATCCCTAACTAACAGAACTGCCACCAGTTAAGCTTGGATATAACAATAAGTCTTGTATTAGATGCTAAATTCGATGACATATGCACGTCAAATTGAGGTTCAGATGAAATGTTATTTGTGCAGAGGCCATCCCGCTTTTTCTTAAATTAGGTAAAACTTCTTCACTTTAATTTAAGTGAATGTGTAAACAACAATGTCCTGTATGTCATCTCTGGAAAAAGTCTTTTGTTTTATAAAGTAAAATAACAAATAATACAAAAAAAGTACAGAGATTGGAGAGTTTGAACATAAAGATACATCTACTTTATAAAATAACTGACACACATTTTCCTCTTTGGACTGATTTTTGTCCTAGCTCATATCTTACCGATTATTTTGATATGTAGAGTAGACTATTTTTATTCCAAAGTTTATTCCAAAAAAAAAAAGGTATTGTCCTCTCGGAGTAAGAGGATATTAAAATTTGAGTCTTGAAGAATTCTTAAATCAAACGATACATTCTTACGAAAAGTGAAACAATCGGCGGTGTCTAGAATAAGAGTTAGATGAATTACTTTAAAGAACGGTTACTTTCAGTAACTGGTTTTTTAGGTTATAATCCTCAGTTATAATTGAGCCGTTTATTTTGAAAGTGGCATAAGTCACTTTTTTTTAAGTCGAGATATTTAAGATATTTGTTATACCGTTAATTACCAATACTTCTCTCGAAGAAATCTCAATAGTTCTCAACTTTGAGTGCAATTTTTTTAAAAATGAAAAGATACCGTTTAATTGTATTTAGTGTTGCCATTAACTCGATTTTTTTGAAAAAGTGACTTATGCCACTTTCAAAATAAACGGCTCAATTATTGGTAAATAAAACCTATACTTTCTGCCTCGTATACGCAAGATAACTTAGTTAATGAGAATAAACTCGATAATTTTGTTTAACTGTACAGTTTTTGGAGTTAACATTGCATTGCAATGTATTATAATTGAAACAGGTAGATATATAAATAAATTAGGTGGCGCGACAATCCGTTGAGAACTAGGGCCTAGTGACTTAGAACTCTCAACCATTTCTGTGTGCGAGTTATATTGTCAGAGATGGAGGGGACCTACAGTTTTAAGCCGAATCCGAAGGGCAAATTTGTGAAAGCACTTTAGGTGGCACAAGCAAGGATTGAACCCAAGACCTCTAGCATTACAGTCCAACGCACTAACGATCACTCCGCATGGGTACTGCAATAAGTAGATATATGTACATTCTATTATTATTAACTTATAAAACAATGTATTTAAATTTATTGACCTGTTGAACTGTTAAAAGATCATATCACATTTTGACGAATTCGTTCGTTTTCGTTGGTATACACATATGTTTCTCTCGGCTTTCTGTTTTGATACAAACAATAGAATACTTACACTTATTATGTTTTCCCACATAGCAGAAAAATTGGAATCCTTAAAATTGTTTTTCTCAAAACTATTTATGCAACACTCGGTGCCAATAATATCTCAAAACGTAATTGACGATCCGTCTAAAATGTTACCCACTTATTTTTTATACCTACACATAGTTAGTATACGTCGTAAAACAATTTCCTCATCTCCTCCACTTCGAAATAAAATAAATAAGTTATGGAAAATTTGTCTTCCATTACTTCCTCAAACAATTGATTCTTACCTTATTCAACTAGATCTCAACACTCTCTTAGTCTGGTGTAAAAAATACTGCTTGTACCTAAATATAAACAAATGTCAGTCAATCACTTTTTTCAGGAAATCGAGGACGAACTTCTCACCGTCAATACTTCCTCCATAACCCCTCTGTTGAGGTTATTCCCGACTTTGGTGACCGAGAAATAAATGTCAATGCTCATATAGATGATATAATACTAAAAGCCAACCCAGCGGTCGGTTTTTTTAAAATTTAGTCAAGGAAATTTTACAAGCCTTCCTTACCCGATCTCTCTACATCACCTTTGTCCGTCCCCTCCTTGAATACGCCCCTTACCAAGGCGTACATATTTCAAGAATTGAAAGCGTTCAAAGATGTTTTTCTTTGACTTGCTCTTCGAGGTCTACCTTGACATGATCCTTCTTCCAAATCAATACCGCTTTGAATTAATAAATATCAAGGCTCTGGAAGAACGTAGACAGATATTTGACATCTTGTTCATCCATTGCCTGCTTTCTGGTTCTGTCTTCATAACTCATAATCTTCATAACTCATCTTCCTCAACATTAACCGTCATAATTTGAGAAGTACTCACTTCTTCAAATGCACCACTTTGAGAAGTACTCATTTCTTCAAATGCACCACTTACTTGCATGCTACAGAATGTCAATTCAAATGAAAACTTTTTTGGTAAGGCTCTTGCGCTTGAGTTGACAGCCGTAACCTAGCACTAGGATGCAAAATATTGCAAATTAAGGGTGAATTTTTTAGTTTAATTACCCTTATTTGTTATGCACAAAAATCGGGTATATAATGAAAGACCATAACATAAGGATGACAAAAAAAAATAGCGTTGCCTACTTATATCCTATCCCTATTGCCTCGCTTAAAGAGGTATATACTCTTATCTGCTATATGATTGAAGTGTTAAGTCTTTGGTAAGCGTAGAAAATTGATCTCATGTGTCATTTAGTCGGTTTTTGTTTTAAATGAAAGCACAATCAAACATCCGTCCAATAGCATAAAGTTGCTTAACCAAAAGCTGTCCAAACCCAACGCTGCCCGCATTTGATATATTGGACCAACTTTTCAATAGGTAAAGCGTATAGGTATACATGTTATAACCATTCATTTAAACCAAAAACTGATTAAATAACACATGAGATCAATTGTCTATGCTCACCAGAGACTTGACACTTCAAAAGCAGAAAACCCTAGGTTATGGCAGGTTTTGGTTAGGCAACCCTATATAGTTCGAACGATAGTTGAATTACCTTTCATTTGACATCAAAATCAATTAAAAAGGAGGCTAGGATGCGACCCACACGAGAACTTCTCATCCTGTCTGTCGATTTGTCTTGCTTAAAACTTTAACAAAATATTCATAACAATATTCTGTTTGAGATCCTTATACTTGAGTCGAAAACCATTTCTCTTCAGTTTTTTGTTGATTTTGCAGGTTTTTGTGTTTTGTAAAAAAAGTTGTCAGTTGAGTTCTAACTTTATTCTACTTTAATCTTTAATCTTCCAATAGTATTTTGCATATGATAAAATAAGTTTGATTTCAAAATCTGTTGTGAACAAGATCTTTACTCAAAACCCAATTTTAGTAGCAGTTTTTAAAAGTTTTTATTTATTATATACAGATTGGATTTTTCTAAGGCCGTTACCTAACGTTTACAACAAAATTTGGCACAGAATGAAATCATTTTGAAGTCGATATCTTCATTTATTCACGAGATATCGAGAATCGAACACCAATTTTTACCGATTTTGCGTACTTACTATTTTTTGTAGATTTTAATTTTTATGCAAAAAATGACTGTTGGAATTTTATAAAAATTAACTGAATGTCGAAAACAATATTTTCCGTAAGATGAAATTAATTGAATAACGAAATTTAATTTTTTAAAAGAGTCGAAAATCAATTTTTACCCAGTTTTAGTAATGCTTTTTATAGTATGTTTTTATTTTTAAAATTATTATTTGTTCGTAAAATATTCGAATTTTTTTTCAATGTTTTTGATTTATACAAAAAACGGTTCATTGATTTTTTTCAAAATTTTTTTAGTTTGGTATCACGTCAAATTATACAATATAAAATTTAATTCAAGTCGCTAGAATTATTGGTTCGTGAGATATTTTATGTTAACCGCAATTTTTTTGAGAGTCCTCTCTGCTTCTTTCTGCATTATTATCTGTATTACAAAATTAATTTGTAGTCGATATCTCTACTGGTTCTTGAAACGTGGAGAAATGTCAAAATTTTCAATTTGACCAATCGGACAGTTGCAACAACTTGGCATCGTTTTGGACTAATTTTTTTTCATATTTGTAAAGCCGACATATTTTATTATATATATATAGATATAGCCATATGTGTATACAAAAATTGATATTAACCTTAAAAGTACAAACACATATTTATTGAACCCAAAGAGTTTAATAATGATATCTATCTCAGGGGCTCTTAAAAAAGTAATTAAATATGTCTGCTTTGGTCTCCTACTACAGAATCTATAACCGATATTTTAAACTACAATGAAATTACAATTACAATCCTTAAGGTAATGCTTGTAGGTTGCAAAAATCCATCTATGGACTGCGGCAGGCTGGCCGTCAGTGGTACCTCAAACTTAGTGCTAAGTTGCTGAGTCTTGGACTGAAGCCTACAGTAAACGAGCCATGTCTTTTTCATGATGATTCAAGTGGCGAAGTTTTGTTTGTGCTTATATATGTCGATGACATATTAGTGGCATCGAAAGATATTGAAAAGTCAATGGAAATACGGAACCGTTTGACGGAAAGTTTCGAGATTAAGGATCTTGGCTTGGCTAAATATTGCCTTGGTCTAGAGATTCATCAACAAGATGGTAAGATTGAGCTATTTCAGAAAGGATATATATTGGGACTCCTAAAACAATATGGAATGGAGAACTGCAATCCAGTTGCGACACCCTCAGAGAAGAATGTAAGTTTTGATAATAATATAACTGAAATTCGTCCACAGGAAACTTTCCCGTTTCGAGAACTCACTGGGGCGTTGATGTATTTATCAGTTGCAACTCGTCCAGATATTGCAAACACTGTATCAAGATTAGCACAATTTACAATTAATCCAAAGAAGTGTCACTGGCAAGCAGCGAAGCGTGTGCTTAGATATCTTGCTGGAAGTGCAGACCTTGGATTGGTTTATACAAAAACGAATGACTTGTTAATTGGGTACACGGATGCGGACTGGGGAAGCTGTACGATTGATCGTCGATCATATTCTGGGTACGTTTTTCTACTCAGTGGTGCAGCAATATCGTGGAAGTCACAGAAGCAACGTACTGTAGCACTTTCATCGACAGAAGCTGAATATATTAGCCTATCTGAAGCTTCGAAAGAAGCCATTTATTTAAGAAGTATTTTGATAGAACTTGGTTTTTCTAACCTTGCTAAAACTACAGTTTTTGTTGATAATCGGGGAGCACAATGCTTGGCAAATGATCATGTGTTTCATGCACGTACAAAGCATATAGATATAAGACACCATTTTCTGCGAGAATCTGTTGCTGCCGAGATGTTTGTTTTGGAACATGTACCAACCGAGCGCATGACTGCAGATGTCCTGACTAAACCACTAACTCGAGAAGTTCATTGGAGATGTATTAAAGGTCTTGGATTATCAAAGCAACATACACATATTGAACGTTAATATTGAGAGGGCGAAAATCTGGCCATATGCTCTCTTACATCACCACCGTCGTCCAACTTCTGAAGCATTAACTGCTTTAATAACGTAGCTTTCCTCGCTGGACCTTTTGAAGCATAAATTGACTCCAATTTGAGCCAAACCTCACGCGAGGTTTCACATCCATCTATCTCAGGATTTTCGTGTCTATGAAGATGTTTGGTTGTTTATTCTAATACTCAACAACGTACGAATACGAATTTGTTTGACCTTTAAAATAATAATTGCAGTTTTAATTAACCCTTGTACATAATTAATTTTTTTTAATTTCTCAATAAGGATTGTAATTGTAATTTCATTGTAGTTTAAAATATCGGTTATAGATTCTGTAGTAGGAGACCAAAGCAGACATATTTAATTACTTTTTTAAGAGCCCCTGAGATAGATATCATTATTAAACTCTTTGGGTTCAATAAATATGTGTTTGTACTTTTAAGGTTAATATCAATTTTTGTATACACATATGGCTATATCTATATATATATAATAAAATATGTCGGCTTTACAAATATGAAAAAAAATTGCAGAGTGGAGGTAATTTTCTCAGGTACTTTCATCTTAACTTCTTCATCCAATGTTGCGTTCAAGTATGCTGTCACAACGTCAAACTGCCAAACTTTAAGTCCCAACTGAACTGAAAGAGCCAATAACAAACGCAAAGTTTCCAGTCTTGCCACTGGAGCAAATGTTTGGTGAAAGTTGACTCCATACTTCTGACTGTACCCCTTTGCCACAAGCCGAGCTTTTCGTCGTTCGACTTTACCATCCGAGCTATATTTATTGCTCAAGACCCAGCGACAGCCAACGATATCGCTTTTCTTATCGTTTTCAATAACTTCCCAGGTGTCGTTTTTAAGTAGACTAATTACCTCTGACTCCATTGCATCTTTCCATTCCACACATTCATCACTGTTCAAAGCATTTGTAAGACTTATTTCAGCAACCCCAGCAAACTGGTCATTCTTGATTTCATCTTCATTGAATCTATTAAGATCTTTTTCTTCATCTTCGCTCTTGGATTGTACTGTTTGAAACAACTTTCTTGGTCGCCCTCTTCTGCCAGTACGAACAAAGCTTGGTCTTCCAGGAGCTCTTGTTGGTTGGTTTGGAATACGTTTCCCTTCAACTGATTCAGCCTTGACTTCCATATTAACCTCCGGATTCAATGGACTCTGCAAAAGATTCTCATTAATTGAAATGTCAGATGGAAGTGAATCTTGCCACAAAACAAACAGCTCATCCAAATCAGAAGGTACATCATCTGGAAGCTTTACAGTGTCTTCGATGAATTTTATGTCTCGAGCGTAAATAATTTTATGTAAGTTTGGTAACCACACTCGATATCCTTTTCGCTCTCGAGGATATCCAACAAATACTCCTTCCAGAGATCTTGACGCAAGTTTGTCTTTACCTGTGCTTTTATCCAATACATAGACCTTGGAGCCAAACTTCCTCAGGTAGTTAAGTCGCAGATTCTTCTTATTCCACTTGACAAAAGGAATTTCACCATTCAGACTACTTGTCGGACAACGATTCCTAATGTGACAAGCTGTAGCAACTGCTTGAGACCAAAAAGCACCACTCAATCCAGACTGCAATAACAAACATCTCGCCATGTCCATGAGTGTCCTGTTCATCCTCTCAGCTATACCATTTTGTTGAGGTGTTTGAGGAATTGTGAGTCTTCTTTCGATACCTTGATCTGAAAGATATTTTTGAAAATATGAATTACAGTACTCACCACCGTTGTCTGATTGCAAGCATTTTATCTTAGCTCCAGTTTGCCTTTCCACAAGATTTTGATAGAGTTTGAAGGCCTCAAAAACACCACTCTTTTGTTTAAGAAAATAAACTTCTGACCACCTCGTGCTTTCGTCTATAAAGGTAACAAAATATTTTGCTCCCTCAAGAGACTCCTTCCGAAATGGACCTACCACATCAGAGTGAACGATTTTTAAAATTTCTTGACATGGCTCTCGAAACTTAGGAAACGGCAACGCTACCATCTTGCCTTTCAAACAAACGTCACATTTTAATAAATGCTCATGGTTCTTCGTATCAATCGCAGGAACAACACCGATTTGAATCAGCTTAAGAAGATCTTTGCTGTTCAAATGTCCCAACCTTTCATGCCACTTCAACAGTTCGGAGCAATCAGGCTGGATCACCGCTTCAGCACATTCAGGCCGTTCTCGAACAATGTACAGATCACCTCTTCTATCGGCAATCATGCTTACAGAACCGTCCTTAGCTTGAACAATAGCACATTCGTTCCCAAATTTGACTTCGTGTCCTTTGTTTGTTAGCCTTGCCACTGAAATCAAATTTGTTCGCAATTCTGGTACAAACAACGTATCCTTGAATGCAATAGTACGAAAACCTGTATCACTTGCAACAGATAAATGCACAACACCTCTAGCTTTGACTTCAGCTGTTGCATTACTTGCAAGATTCAGTTTTGCACTAGGTACTTGGCACAATAAATCGAAGAGCGTCTTATCACCACACAAATGAGACGTACACCCACTGTCCAGAATCCACGCTCTTTTTGTTTTCGTATACACCATGTTACCCTCATCTACAACCGTTGAATGATTTGCAGCAAACGAATCATCAGCATTATGCACAAACTGTTTGGGTTTCGACTTTCTGGTAGGACAAACATTTGCCTTGTGTCCTAAAATTCCACACTTAAAGCACTTAATCTTCTTATCCCAAATCTTCTGTGATACTTCTCCAGCTTTATGATGAGTCTTATGCGAAAATTTTTCATTTTTAGCAGCCATGGCCATAACGACACCACTAGTTGTCTGTTTTCGTGCTTCGCATTCTTCAATAATTTTAACTTTAAGGACTTCAGTAATAGGGAGGTCATCTCGACACTCTATTGCACAGCGAAAATTCTCAAATGAAGATGGAAGACTATACAGGAGCATTATAGATAATAGATCACCATTTATTTCGACCTTCATGCTGTCGAGCTTGTCTACTGCATCGAAAAATCTGGCCATATGCTCTCTTACATCACCACCGTCGTCCAACTTCTGAAGCATTAACTGCTTTAATAACGTAGCTTTCCTCGCTGGACCTTTTGAAGCATAAATTGACTCCAATTTGAGCCAAACCTCACGCGAGGTTTCACATCCACGAGTCTGTTTCAGTTCTGATGGATGAATGGACAGAACCAGGTCAGCTCTAGCCTTTCGATCCTGTTTACACCATATTGCAATCAAATCGTCACCTTCTGTGGGCTTAACACAATTTCCATTGACAAAATCCCAAAGATCATTCTTGGTGAGAAGTGCCTCCGCTTGCATACTCCAGGTGTCATAGTTCTCCTTAGACAGCAATTCCATGCGTGCAGAACTATATATCGTAGCAGGACTCGCAGCCATTCAACTAATTCTTCAATTACAACAATAAAAATTAATCTTCTTTTAAAAAAATCTTCAAATCGTTTAACCACAATGGAACTCTGGGTCCTGGGCCCATAACCTGTGAAATATTGTTCCGCTTCAAGAAGATATTTCCAGAAAAAATAATTATGTTACACAGTAATTTGAAATAAGTTATTTATTGAACATTAGTTGAACGACGAATGAAAATATTTTAGAACAAAATAATTTATAAGGAGAAAATAAATTTGCAAAGAAAATAGATTTTGGAAAATGTTTGTCAAGTTAAAATTATACAAAGTAATTTATATGAAACGTTGTATTGCTTATGGATGTTGACATATGAGAATAAATCCATTTCCAACAAGATACCCATTTAAATTTGTATTGGAATCCAACGAAGGAAACATTCAAAAACAACATTGTAAGCACAGGTGAATTGTTGTGTGTAACGTCTATAGAGGTATATAAATCTTTATATTGACTTCTTCTACAGCCTTAACACAGAAATGTGTATAGCTATAGCTTAACACAGCTCATATTTTAGTTCCTTTTTTGACTGCCTTGTAGTGTAAATCGGAGGAGGAGATCTTTGTCCAATATGAGCATACTGTCAAATGTGGAACATTCTTAAGAAAGGTATCTATATCTTTAAAACCATATAACAAAAATGTTAACATATATGTAGCATTATATTGGCAATCACGACATAAGGTATAAATTAATTCATTTACCATTACAATTTTTACTATTCTAAGTTGAATTTTCAAAACACAAAAGCTCTTGAAAATTAAATTTATAAATGTGGTTTATATTTTAAGTATACAAAAGAGTATTATACCCTCCCCTATCCTAACATTTTCCTTTTTTAATGCTTCTTTATTGAAATTATTATTGACAACAGTCTACACTCCATATCACTTGATTATAGTAAGATGCTGTACGAACGAGTATCTTGTATTTAAAGTTTAAAATAAATAATGTACAAGCTAAACATATGCAGGATATAGATTAGTTTTTAGTCAAAGAAGAGTGTTGGCATTGGAAAGGCATTGTTTTTAATGTTTTTGCCTACCATATAAATTGTCCACCACTTTGAAAAGTTGAGATCTCTTTGTATCGAAGGAAAAGCAGATAATAGACTTTTCACGAGTTTTTGGTGTACTGCAACCATAGGAACGCCTTTATTGAATTTATTCAGCTATTTTTATTTTTGAAATACATACTTTTTATTGTTTGCGTATTAAATTAATTATCTTAAGGAACAAATAACGTCACAACCCTTCTTGAGACACAATCAAGTGATGTGGAGAGTATAACCATCGATTTAATACATCTACGACCTTTTCCATCCTTCGCAAACCAAAGCTATTCATAAACCTCAACCATGCCAAGGATAAACTTATCGAAAAGGTATGTTGCAATACCTATAACACTCATTTCGCAAAGTTAACAAACCAATTGAATTCATCCCGTGAGACACGCAATCGCGCTTCCTTACGCAGGACTCACTTCAATTTAATCCACTTAGAAAATTACAACATGTAGAAAAAAAACTAGACGAGTAGGACATTTGTTTAGTTGAGTCCTTAATCCATTCTCCCAGGAGTCCTTGTAAACATCGCGCCGAAGTGAAAATCAAGGAACAAAGTAACACACAAAAAAAAAAACACTTAAGCAGCAATATTTGTAACGAGTTTCACTGTATGAAGTTGTCTTATAGGAAAAACCATCAACAGTTTATCTATTTGCTTACTATTTTCATTCCACTCTCGTACACTTATCCACCTGCCATTTAAAAGGGATTTTTAGAAAACGCCCTATTGACTATAATTTCGTGTTACATCGATCTGAGGGAAGAAATGATTAGGGTAGAATCGCAAAGCACACGTTCAATTTGCAAATGATGATGATTAACACAAGACAAAAGGACATTGTGCCAAGTGGGTTGGTAATGAGACGAAGTGAGATCGGGTGATGGCAAGGGCAACGTATAAAGATAGATACTCGTGGATACAAAGTGAAATCAACGCAATTCGACCTAATCTAAGAAATTAATTTCGTAGAATGTCTCTTGGGGAGTAAGATAGCTCGTTTTGGTTCACGGATTGTTGATTTTTTTCGCACTTGATTAAATGGTATGTTTTTGTTTTGTGTATAGTAATAGATATTTCGGATCCAAGCAATGTTATTTTGTTTTTTTAACGGATACAGATAAATAAAAAAAAGGCAAGCTGTCAAATCATTTAGGTCATGAGATAAGAAATTTTAATGTAATTCAATCGATATGTCCATAGGTAGATACAAGCGATAAAAAGTCGCATCAAATTGATCAATTGTGTTCTTGGTGTTCATAGTTTCAAGCAAAGGTACAGAAATTGTTACGCATTAAATGTATTAACTTCCCATAGGAAGTTATTGTAATCGGTCCGATTTGTCGAAATGAAAATTTTGACATTCCTCGACATGTCAAGGTCCCTAGAGTCTAAATAAAAGATTTTTAGTGAGATGTCTGTGCGTGCGTTCGGGAATATTTTTTCGTCGTCCATATCAAGAACCAATGGAGATATCGACTTCAAATAAATTTTGTTATACAGATAATAATGCAGAAAGATGCAAAAAGGACTCTCAAAAATATTAAGTGGGTGTTTTTTTACCATAGTAATTCTTGGTTAACGCGAAAAATAAATATTCGATATTTCGTGAATAAATGGAGGTAGGTATTGACTTCAAAATGATTTCATTCTGTGCTAAATTTTATTAGAAAAATCCAACCTGTATTTATTTATATAGGAAATATAAACTTTCAAGAAATGCTACTTAATTTGGTAAAAAATTGGTTTTCGACTAAACATTTCTTTAACAAAAATAGATTTTTAAGTTAAACTATTTCATTATATGCAAAATATTGTTGTTAATTTTTAGTTAACTTTTTAGGAAAATTCAACTGACAACTTTTTAAACAAAACACGAAAAAATGGGTCGTATTAGAAGTATAAGAACAAAGAAAGACATTGACTTCAAATTATTTATCTCACACAAAATATTGTTATGAATATTTTGTTAAAGTTTTAAAAAAGACAAATCGACGAACGGGATGGGAAGTTCTCAGTGTGGATCGCATCCCAGCATCTATTTTTTATTTTATTTTTGAATTATACACTTCCTTTGTTTTAAAATCAAATTATGATATGTATATTTTAATCCTCATAATACCGATTTCCTTAAAAATCAGGTTTGTAGTACTCTAATTTTAATGAATTAAATAAACAAATTGGAATCGCTGTATGTTTTAGGTATACTTCTTATGTAAGAATGAGTTATTTTTTCCATCGTGGTTTTTCGTCATATTCCTATGAACATATAATTTGGCACATTTACCCAACCAGTAGTCAGTTGATCCGAAGGAGTGTTGTAGATTCCAAGCTTTTATATCTACTCAAATTCCTTAACTCTCAATTCATCAAATTAAATTAAATTATCCAATTAAAAAAATAAGACCCATCATACTCGTATCGTTGCTAAATGAACTGTTATTGCCTTTGTACAATTGCCAATTACCCAGCCATGTTTATTGGCGCACCACACACACATATAAATCCAACAACCCCAACGGCATGCACAAGAGAACTTTTTTATTTTAGAGCAAGTTAAAACAATGGGACATTGGGTAAGAGTAGGTAAGGTAGGTTGCTCGTCTGTGTCGCCATTTTTGTATGTTTGTTATATTTCCATGATTTACAATGATTGCCATTCATACCCCTAATAATTGCCTCTTGAAATATACTTTGGTATGAACAGAAATGTGTGGTTTATTCTTTTATGCAACCCCCTCTCACACTCTATACTCTTTATAGACAATGAACAATATTATGGATTTTACTAGGGTGTATGGCATTATGTTATTGAGGGCTCTTCCAACCTCCTATTATAGCAAGAAAACCAAGCCTCTGCTCTCGGATTCTCCTAGGGCCATCGATTTATTAAAGAACAAGAATGTTTTACTTTTCAGGAACACTTTAAAAGAAAAATGTGGGTGCAACAATGGTAACCACTGGATGACGCAATTAACTTTTTTAGGATCTGAGTTCTTAAACAAAAGAAAAAAATAGCTAATAATATAAAAAACATCAGTAGTCTGTTTTGCCTAATTAATTTAATATTATTGAAGCAAATAATTCCAAAATGGCGGTAGTTCAGCATATTTAGATAAACAAGATTAAAGATTTGAGCATAGTAGCAAATTAGGAATACCTTTTATACTCAATTTCGAAACTATTAGAAATAAAAAAAAAAAACACTTTTAGTGATTTTTAGGCTTCCCAATCCCTTTAAAATACATCTGGAGCTGATAACATAAAAATAATTTACTCAGGACGAAGTTTATGTATTATTTGTAACATTAATATGATGATCAAAACAAATGTTCAATGGATAGTTAAACAAATGATCTCGACGTTTACCTATACTCTAGTTTGGTACATAACTTGACAACGTCTCTAAATTTCGATAAATTGTTTCCTTTTTAATGATTTGTCACAGCTTGTTTTTCGTTACCAAATGTAGTACTTAAAAATGTGTTTTTATAGATATAATAATAGCATTAAGATTGCTACTATTAATGTGGTTGATTATTTTTACTATCATAATTAAACAAAAAATTAATAACCAATCAATAATGTTATCGACAATTAAATTATAGAATAATTTATGATAAATGGTAATTTTTTTTAAAAAAATAATTTGTTTTACAAAGAATAAAAATAAAGATTAGTAAAAATCATATAAAATTATAAATTAGCAACAGTCCATAGAGAACCAGGGCCTAATGACTTACAACTCTCAACCATTCCCGTGTGCGAGTAATTGCAGGGATGCAGGGGACCTACAGTTTACATGCCGAATCCGAACGGCTTATTTGAGAAAGCACTTTTTCATGACAAGAATTATTCTTGGAGAATTTGTCAATTCCTCGCAAGAGGCAGTACCCGTGAAAAAACTTTAGGTGGCACATGCAGGGATTGAACTCAAAACCTCTCGCATGACAGTCCAACGCACTAACCATCATGCCACGAGTACTAAAAATAATATTTTCGACTGAAATATGTATGTATGTTTAGGACCAAGATATTGACTTAATTTTATATAAAATATTGTTGTTTGTTTGTATAAATTATTGAAGACCTTATTAAAAATGTGGCTTACAAAAAATATAATTTGAACATTTGTAAGGGTATAGTGTGGATCGCATCCCAGCCCCTGTTTTTAATAATTTTGATTTATCTTAATTAATATAAATAAATATTATTATTCAAAAGAAATTAACAACATAATAATGTGTATACAATTTAATTTATCTATCTAAAAACAACATCACAAAAGTAAAAGACTACAACGAAATGTTAAATATTGTGATTTTTCTTGGATTGATCAAACGGACAATAAATTATAGAGAGTATCTTTATCTACTCCTAACTCCTACTCTCTTCTCTTACCTCAGTTATCACACGAATCATTTTTAAATGGTTACCCAATCGCACCTTTCCGTTATTACAAGTAAAAGCCCTTGAATTTTTCAGTGCTAGCGTAGTATTTCCTCGAATTTATTTATTATGTTCACTTAATGCGTTCCTCCGCATCAAGTAGGTATTTACCCAAATAAAAAAGAATCAAGATGTGCAGTCCCTATGCAGCTTAAGTGCCACTCAGCCTCCTTAACATGATAAAGAATTAGTTCTTGGGAATTTCATCTTTCCTAAAAAAACATATGTATATACTTATACCTATAAAATTGTGTTCTTTATATGAGATATATTGTACATTTTCCCCCGATATTCACATACATATCGTAAATACATATACGTAGCTATTCTAAGGCCACGAACAGAAAAAGATGCACTTGCCATAATTGACTCGTAAATCCGTCATCGATGCGCGATACCTTTGGGTATATTGCTGCGGAAGAGACAATCTTTATGCTGATGCTGATGGTAACAAAAAAAGGCGCATGAAAATCTTCACAATATGTCAACAAGTGTAATTAAGTTGCCATTAAGTCGTCAAGGCATCCAATTTTTCTCTCCATCTTCGTTCGATGACAATGGAAAGATCACTCGCAAACAATATCAGTCCCTGCTCATCAACCACTCCAGAAAGTAAGCCCACCACACATTAATGTAGGTAAATCCAAACTTTTTGAGTGATGTATAGACTTTGCTTTAGTGCTACACAATAAAAAATGATTGGGTGAAAACGTTTATTTTTTTTTTTTCAACTTCCACCAAATATTTCTCACTATACTTCTTCAATTGTTATGCATTGTTAAAAAAGAACCGACTGAATTTTGATTAAGCATTTGATCTGCCATCAGAAGTGGCTTTACAAAAGGTGAATTAAAAACGAATAGACTTCATGGAAACGCAAGTTAATTTAGACACAAATTTATGGGAATGAAATTCAAGGTTATAAAATACATAATATTTACGTACAGATACATATTTACAAACATTGATCAATGAGGTATAAATGTATCTATTTTAGTGTTTGCGATTCTTTTAAAGGAATTACTTTTACTTTTTTACCCTTGGATTTTTTACTTTATTTTTTTTTTCTTTCGTTTATTTAAAACTTGTCGCCATCATAACATTACTGTACTTTATTTTAAAATAAATAACATGAATTTATAGAAACAGCGTTTCAAGTTTTGTTTTGAAATTCGGTGTAAGGATGATGTGGGTCATCATGGGAAATGGAATTATACTTATCTTGGTTTTGTCTTAAAATTAACAAAAACAAAAACTAAATTTCAAAAACAAGAAAGCCGCATTTGTTTATTCACTGATCTAGGTGCGGGCTTATTTTTGACTATGAAGGCCAAAAAAAAAGTCTTTTATCTAGGTGCACTCCTAAATACTTAGCACTAGATTTCCACTCTGTTGGAATGCCATTAATTCGAAGCAAGAAACAAGTTTCTCTTTTTCTAGTGAAAAAGACCGCTTGAGTCTTCTCAGCATTTATTTTAATTTTCCAATAACTAAAATATGTTTTTACCATTTTCAAATGAACCTGATGAATATAAACATGTATCATCTGCAAAAATAGCTGATTTACAGCTTATTATACTCGGAAAATCATTTATAAATATTGTATATACAAGACAGGACCAAGAACTAATTCTCGTGGTACTCTTGCAAGAACTTCAAATACTTCAGAGAAACAATTTATTTACTGAAACTTAAACAAATCTGTCAGATAGAAACGAGTAAATATTTTCTTTATTGTAGCTGAATTTATATAAGTTTTTTCGTATAACTAGTTTGCACAATTTACAGAGAATGGTATTTTCTACCTTACTACTGAAAAACTTATAACATTTATACAATAATAATATCACAGATACAAGAAGTTTTTAGAAGGAAAAGCTACATGAAAAACCTTCATTTAATTTAAAAATAAGTATATTTTCCCTAAGAAGAGAGAAGAGAGAAATGGGTTCGTGTGAATCACAAAAAGAGATAGAAACGAGTGTATTAATTTAACAATGAAAATTGGAAAATCAATAGCTAAGAGCTTATATATTGCACCTTGATTCCACACCGTATCAAAAGACTTTTCAACATCTAATAAAATCATACCAGTGCTTTTTCCTAAAGCAAAATCTCTTTTTATATCGTTCGTTATCCGATGTACTTGGTGAACAGTTCTGTGACAGCTTCTGAACCCAAATTGTTCCGCTGGTACGATGTTAGGCATATTTAAATGTGATATAATTTTGTTTTTTATGAGTTTCTCAAGGCAATTACTCAGAGGACTAAGCAAGCTTTTGGGTCTGTAACTACATGCTGTGGAGGGATTTTTTTTCAGGTTTTTCAATGGGACTGATTTTTGCTGTTTTTTGAAAAAAAATTAGGTGGCGCAACAACTCTCAACCATTCCTGTGTGCGAGTAATGTTGTCAGGAGTGAAGGAGATCCACATTTTTTTTAAGCCGAATGCTATAACGTCTAATTTGAGAAAGCACTTTTTCATGACAAGAATTACTCTTGGAGAATTTGTCAATTCCCTGCAAGAGGCAGTACCCATGAAAAAACTTTAGATGGCACAGTCAGGGATCGAACCCAAGACCTCTAGCATGACAGTCCAACGCACTTTTTTTTTTTTCCTAATTCATTTTTATTAATTCATTCTTAAGACTATCTTAAAGCTAGACAAAAATTCATAAAACTAGCCTAATTATCCATAACTTATAACTAACTTACTGGTCCCATACGGACACTCTAAGTTAAACAATAATACTTAATGCTAATGCCTTTCGGCCCTAAGATCTATTTAACTTTAATTCATTTTATTTATTTTTGTATTCATTAGAAAATTTCAAAAAAACTAATATCAATATCCTTTGTTATTTTCACTTAAAAACTACTTAAAATAAGGTCCTTAATATAAAACTTAAAGCTAACTAAAACTACCTATTCTACCTATAAACTACTTAAAACTAGAACAACCACAACAGCAAATCTAACTATCTAACGTTTTTTGTTTTTCATATTTCGTTGTCTTTTTTTTTTTTTTATTTTTTTTGATTTTGTATTTTTTTTTGGTATTTTTCTTTTTTGTTTTTGTATTTTTTGTGCCACCATGCCTATTCTACTTAAAACTAAACCCTAAAACTATAAAACAAGTATGTATCCGGCCAAGGCTTAAAACCTCATCCCGACTACCCACTATCAAGTGCCGATTGAAGCCACCAAAACTGGTTCTCCTGCTTCACCCTATCAGTTCGGTCCCGTTCGGACACAGCCCTACTGAACCGAAGGAGCTCTGCTCCGTCTTGTGCCATGACGTCCCGATTGTACAGGAGTCGCCTATCCACGGTACGTCGTCTGACGTGGTAGATTAGCGGAACTGCCAATCTATCCTGTATCAGACCGCATCTATCTAAAAAGAGGAATGCCTCTGATGGAATGAAGCCGCTCAGGCGTGCACTCTCAAAATACTCGTCGTTCGGATAGAACGCCCCGAAAATTAAATTGTTGGTCGAAGACATAGCTCTTGCAATGTGACCTCGGACGAGTTTTATCACGAAATTGTCAATTCTGTTGATTCGAGTCCCTATCGACTACCTATCAGATCGCTGGTGTAAATGCTGAAGAGAATCGGCGAATTCACCGTTCCCTGTTGAAGACCATTTTTAAATAAGAATGTTGTGGTAGAAGTTACATTGCCACTTTTGACAACAAACTTTCTACCGTTAAGCATATCATAAAGTATATACAACAATGGCTTGCTTATGCCAAGCCTGCTCAGCAGTTTTAGGTAAAGACCCTCTAACCATACGGTGTCAAAGGCCTTTTCCAAATCAACCAGAACAGCACCTGTGCATTGTTGTTTTGATTTATTCCATTGGATATCAGAAACGAGTTTAGACGCAGCATGAATTGTGTCATGACCCGCTTTGAACCCGAACTGTTTATCCGGAATTATTTTGTTGTCCGCAGCCCACTTAGTCAGAGCCCTATTAATGATTTTTTCGAAAACTTTGCTGATGCTCGGAAGAAGACTTATCGACCGAAGATTTGACGGGTTGGAGTTGTCCTTTCCCTTTTTCGGGAGAGGATGAACCACAGCGGTCTTCCAATGCACTGGATAATATGCATTATTCAGTGCATTATTGAAGAGTGTGGTGTAAATGTCAATTGCCTCCATCGGTAAATGTCTTAGTACAACGTTGGATATACCATCGACACCTGCTGACTTTTTATTTTTTATTGAGTTGAAGATGAGCTGAAGCTCAACCTTCGTCACTAACAAGGGACTTGGTCCCGTTTGCTCGGCGATTATGGCATTTGCCAAGGAATCGTCATCGAACCGCATAAAACCGCGGTTCTCAGATCGCCATTGTGTTATATCATTTCGAAGGTAAAAGTGATTAAGTAGGGCTCTGTTTTCCAGGTCGTGGTTGGGGCGAATGCTAACATTCACCTTGTACACTTGCTGGAAAGCAGCTCCCACCGCCTCCACTTTTTCCTTCGGATCTTCAATTATATAAAAGTCATCGTCAAAGTTGGCTTCTTCTGGATCTATTTGCGATGTCATGAGTACGTCTCTGTTCTCTTCAGTTCTTTGGAGTTTCAGACACGAAAGGTCATTGTCGTTCTTTTTCCTGAATATCTTGTTGTTTTTAGGGAACATACTAGGGTCACTGGAATTAACTGACTGGATCTTGCGGTCCCAGTACTTGTTAATTGGTAACCTGTAGTTCTCCTTAATCAACAGATTGACATTTTTTATTGACGACTTCAGTGTCCTAACCTCCAAGTCGTGTGGGTCTGTAAGTCGTCTGTACAAGTTTTTGAGTCTTGTCAGTAAGCCACTCTTGGGCTTACGTAGTGCGTCAATAGTAGTCGCGTTTCTGTAAGCGTCCATTTGGTCCCGTTCTTTGTACTTTGGTATTGTCCGTTCCATCGTTCGTTTTATTGTTTCGTCCATCTGTTGTAAATGTTGGTCAATTTCTGTATTTGTCAGGTTTCTGTTGTTTGGTGGGGCTATGTCACTCGAACGAAGTTCTCTCGCTAGGGCGTTGGTGAAACGAGGCCAGCGCATCTTACTGTAATTGTAAGAATGCGTTGCAACGTATTCCTCCAACTCCACGCTTTCGTTCGGAATCTGCATTACAGCAGCCAGTCCGCAGTGATCACTGTCGTACTCGACTGTCTGTAAGCAGTTTCGAGGGTGATTACCCACTTTGTCTGTAACTGTCAGTCTTGTGTCGTACAGCAAAAGATCCAGAAAGGAGTCGCTTCTTGGATACGATGACTTTTTAGTAGCCAGCAGGTCGACGCCATACTCAACGCTGTAAAGATTCATCAAATTAAAAAGATGGTTACCTCTGGGATTACTATGTTGATTCCCCCAATCTTCATGTTTTGCGTTCAAATCACCGGCCAAGATGAAATAGTTTTCTTCCAAGCTCAGTTTCAGTTCCCTAAAAAGAATCTCGAGTTCTGAAGCAAAGTAAGTAACCTGCGGAGCTCCAGCCGCATAAGCCGCAATCATATACATCCGCTTCCCTTGATTGAGAGAGATGCATACAACGCAAACTTCTAGCGTCTTGAGCTTTCGCAATTCATTGTTGTATATGACCTTATAATTAATGCCTTTTCGTATAAAGAGAGCGACAACGCCCCCTTGAGTGGAGTCGGTCCGGTCTCTTCTTACGATATTGTAATTTTTATGAGTCAATTTGTGTTTGTGGTTTAGCTTAGTTTCGCTAGCCATAAACACATCGGGACTGTAGTCTTTCAACAATTGGAACATATTGGCTCTTCGTTCAATCCTAATCAGTGAATTTACATTCACAGCTAGGACTTTTAGGCGCGTCTCCGGCAGCGCGCCCATTAAGTCCAACGCACTAACCATCATGCCACGGGTACTACTAACTCTACTAAGCCATTTTGAAACAAGCAGTAAAATCAGCTTTTAAAAATTGAACACCTTTTCTGAGTAGGTTTTTTAAAATTATTTTTTTCAAACCATCTTAGAGTTTTTTGAAACTACCAAGAATAGTTTTTACATCTTGTTCTGAAATTATGTCATCATCAGTTTGGAATTGTTGAGATTTAATAAGACAGTGCCATTGGTTGCTCTACAGCAGTTTCAATGGAACTAAAGTAAGTTATGTATGTTTACTAAACCTACTTTTTATTGGAGTCTACAATTCTTACCGACGTTATAAGTAATAAAAGTGACAATATACTCACTCATGAATGTCGAGTTTATTTCCCAAGAAATACAGCACAAACGAAGCAAAACAATTAAAATAATATCCAGAAAAATATTAAACGCATTCAGTTATTGCATTGAATTTAAGGTGTGAAATTCGGTTCAAAACATTTATACGGAAAGTACAAGATAAATTTGCAGTGATCTTCACGCAATGACCATTTGGCCGGTAATCCCAAGCGAAATTTTATTTTGCCAATAACAACACCTAGTCAGACATTTAAATTTTATTCCGGATACCTTTGGGTATGCGGGAAGTGTTTTTATTTTTGTTATTCATTTCATTTAAAAGCCATAGAGTGAGAATAGTAATTCAGAGGCAATCCTTTCATTTGCCTTAAGGTGTGAAGGATAACACGATAATTTCTTTAAGCATAATTAGTTTTGTTTGTTTTGTTTTTAAAAGCAAGAAGACAAAAAAGATTTTGGATCAAATTACCTTCAGGAAGGTTTAAGAATGGAATTTATATTTGTGCTTCACTTACCTGTATTCGATCCTCAGGTAATTCAGTTTTAAGTGACAGCATTTCCCGCGCATACACGTCGGGGTAATGTGCCTCCTTAAATGCTTCCTCTAGTTTCTCCAATTGATAGCTGGTGAATATCGTACGACTGTGTCGCCGTTTCTTTTTCTTTTTCTTGCTGCCAAAACCATTGATGCCGTCGATTGTGAAATCTTTGGTATCCAGTGTACCTGGAAGCCCAGGAATTAATTTTATAAAACAAAATTTAAGAATTTTCAAGGAATACAATAAAAAGTTGTGTATAAACAATGAACACGTGATTGGCAGATATGGTGTTCAGCTCAGCAGTAAATTTAAATTTTAAATAAAATATAGTATTTCTATTTGTTTGTATTAATTTATCTATAGATTAGTTCCTTCATTTCATAGATTTCATACTGGTAAGTTAACTTTGGATTTGATATTGTATCATATTAAATTCTTACATTTAGTCCTTTGAAATAAATGAAGGTTAATTTATACTATTACAATTAATATTTTCAAAACAACACTTAAAGGAATAAGTGTAAACATTTAAACTATACAAATACTGGTGCAAAATTTTAAACGATTTAGTAAATTGTTAAATCCATTTTTAACAATTTACTAGGCTAACAAAGTGATTCAGCTAATTTCAAACGATTTTAAAATTTGACTATCTCTTAACAATTTGCTAAAGTTAAATTAACGGAAAGGCTAGGTACTTTAACTTTTAGCAATTTTCTAAATCAATATAACATTTGTACAATTATTTTTTATAAGATCAGTGGATGGAATGGTGCAGTCAACGGTTGGGAATTCCAATTAATAGATCCGTTTATGCGTATTTGCTTTGTTTATTTTCCGGAACTGTCACTTTTTGACATGTTTGGATGCTCGCTTTTTAATAAAAGGCAATTAGCAATTTATTGTTAGCGCAATACGAAAAGAAAGCTTTAAAATGTTGGACTCTCTTATTAAATTGCTGAATATTTAGCAAATTGCTAACTAGTTAATTGTTACACTACACCGTTTACAAAAGGTTGTTTGCGCCAATATCTCTGTTAGTTCTTGAGATATTTCCGATGAAAGAAGGTATCCCAGACGCACGGATTGATATTGAAACTACGAGAAATGTTAACGTTTTAAATTTGACATATCAACTTCTAATGGGAAGTTAAAAACCGAGTATACATTTAATTGAATGTTTATGTTGAAATTGAAAATTAGTTGTGGAGAAAAATGTTTAGATTAGATTAAAAAAAAATGTAGATATATAGTTGTAGTGTTAGTTGATATCAAATCCTTTGCGAAATTGTAAAAAATTAGTACGCAATTAATTGTAGCTTATTTTTTGTACATTCGTTGTGAAAATAAAACAATTTTATACCTAATTTTTTAGGGAAATACACTGCCAACCACTAGGATGTGGCTACAAATTTTGGAACCGATTTTCGCTTGTACCTGTGAATAGGTACATACATATTTCGCCATTACAAATTTATAAAATTAAAGGGTAAATTGGAAATAAACCTTGGAATTTCTCAAGATCAAAACATAAACTACTTAAAAAGGGTATGTAAAAGTGCGCCACTAGGATGAGGCCACATGCAAAATTTCAGAAAAACAATGGTTTATCAACATTTATTTATATTGTCTTTTTACATTACTAATGACTATTGGATATAACTTCTATAAGACGGGTTGGAATGGAAATATTCATTTTTTTTAATAATCACAGAAAATTTGGACAGGAATCACGAAAAGCTTCGATTAAGGTGTGTCTTCCAACTTCATAAACTTTATGAAAAAGCCATGGACAAACGTTTTCAATTATGTTAAAGTGTGGGGAATATAGGGGTCAGGCAAAAGTTCCACGTCTTTTGATTGAATTAAACTTCTAACAACCCTCGAAGTGTGAATTGGGGCATTGTCTTTTTGGAAAATCCTAGGCAGAGGTCGAAAAATGGTTTTTATTTTTGGAAATGAACCGTTCATTATTGTGGACAAAATCTAAAAGTCCATTGTGCCATATAGTAGATTATAACTCCCCACACCATTACACCTGATGATGGCTTTCCAAAATAAGCTGATCCTTTCTCAGATCATGGAGATACAAGTTGTAACCAACGGACGTCAAGGTTATACTTTTTTCAGCCGAAAAGACGACGCGTTTCTATTCACTGCTCCAAGGAACATGCCATCGTCCAAAATTGATCCGATACTCCTTGTGTACTTGCCTCAAAGCAGGTTAATTTTTAGTTTTCCTCCTTGGATAGTATTTTTTGTATTATTTGAACCGTTGTTATTCTGGCCGATACTCAGCTTTTGGTCCTTAATCCTTGAAAGCATCTATGTTTGCTCTTTCTGTAACTGTCAGTCATTCCAGCGTCCATGTGTGTTTCAAATTAAATTAAAACAGTTGTTTTCAACACTTTTTTAGATATTTAATAAAAAAAGCGGAAGTATTCGAAATTTGTTTATACGCTTTTTTAGTATAGTTCATTATTTGATATTGGGAAAATTTCAACGCTCATTTCTAATTTTCCCTTTAATTTTATTAATTTGTTATGGTGAAACACGTATCTATTCACATCACAGGTAGTAACATTTTCCGGGTACAACACTTCCATAAGTTAAAAAAAGCGAAAACCGATTCCAAAATGTGTGGCCTCATCCTAGTATTTGGCAGTGTAGTACATATGTAGTGTTAATTTGACATGGTGGGTACGGTAATAAAACAAGAATATTCGAAAATGTAACGATTTAATTAATTGCAACTTTTTTATTTAAAATTAGTTAGGGAATAAAAAAAGTTTAATTATATTTTTTTTAGAGAGAGTCGGCTCAACTTACGTCAATAGAAAGGGTTCGGCTATTTGGATTTCAAAAATCTCCGTTTTTGAATGTCTATATTTATGAGACATCCTAACATAAAATTGGAATTAAATGTCTGAAATAAAAACAGGAAAAGACGTTCGCGTCGTACTCGTGCGAGAAACTCAAAGTATTCATAATATTTTATTATTGTACCTACGATTTTTTCTTTTTTTTTTACTTAACTCAAAAATAATTGAATCAAACAAATTTACGCCTTTTTGGAGCTCTAAGCAGTTTGAAATTATCTGGATTTCCTGTTGAGATTTCGTGTGATCGTTGGCGATTGCAAGAAGTATTCGACTTTTTCTTTTTTGCTTTGTATTTGTTATAAGCCAGGCAGGGTGAATGAGTGGATTATGGGGTCGAAATTAAAATAATATACAAAGGAAAAAAAAAGAAAGTCTTATAAACTGGAAAGTGGGAAGACTAAAAACCAGGCAGAGTTCTCTTTTCATGGATGTAAGCTACGCTGCCGTGTGGTGAATGTACTTCTACTAGGTATAGTATATAAGACCTCCTTTGGAAAACGGATTCGATTTTTTTTGATTTGCCGCTATTCGCGGCGGGAGCTTAAAACCGCTTAATGCGGTTGGATGGTCACGAAGTAGAGAACAAATCTAACAGTTTTGTGATTTGTTGATTTAAAAGGCAATTTATCTTGGGGTTGGTTCAATTTGCCGACTTTATTCCGAATACAAAGGCAAATTATTTTCAATGAATTTCTGGTAAGAAATATAAATTGAGTTATCGTTAGGGTCACGATAAGAGCCCTGTATCTTTTTGAAAAATCAATTCAAATGAAATATAACTTGGACTAGAACTTCAAAGTTTTAGAAAACATGAAAAAGATTAAGGAATGACGATTTTTTTTGCAAAGTGCAAACTTACAACCAGTATGTACTTATGTACGTATATTACATGCGTGTTTGTTTGCAATCTTATTAGAAATATTTATTGCGATTGTCAATTACATATGCAGTCTTCCCAGATCAGTGCGGGAATTCAGGATATCGGATTCCGATTTTCGTCTTGCCATAACTATATTTGAAATACAAAAATATGGCTGTGCTACGAAAGATAAGGTTAAAAGGTCTAAAAAATTAATTCAATAATACAAAAATATGGCTGTGCTACAAAAGATAAGGTTAAAAGGTTTAAAAGATTAACTCATTAAATTATATATGATTAAAATTGGCGTAGCGGTTAGTCATCAGTGGAGTGTCTAAATTCCTTCAAAATTCGGCTTTTTTTTATCCACACTTTAATAATCGTAGGTATAAGCGGTGCCGTGAAATAAAGCCAAGAACCCTCAAACATACCTCACCGTAAAAGTAGGTGACAAATTGGTAAAAGTTCTACTAGAAACCCTCTACCAAAAATCATGTGCGCATGTATAAAATTGGTTGAAATGTTTGATTATTCCTGTATAATACAACAGTACTATTCTACAAAATATTTTACTTTTAAAGGTATAAGTAACAGTAATCTGTCTAACAGTGAAACAGTTAACAAAAACAAAAGTTACAGAGAACGAAACAATTTCCGGGAGCTTTTGATTTTATGTATGAGTTGGCGTTTTGTCCTTGCGAGTATTGCGTCCTTGTATGCGCAGATGATTTTACTGGAAAGTAATTGAAAAATGTGCTTTGATTTTATTTTCTAATCAAAAATGTGATGTGCATATTAGATTAGTTTTTCTTAAATACTATTCATAACGTGCTTATTATTTTATCTAATAAAATGCACTAGTATATTAAGCAATCATTTTAAAAGATGATTTAGCTAATTTTGAACGATTTTAAAATCTTATTTTCTCTTAGCACTTTACTAAAGTTAAAATCACGAAATGGCTAGTTAAACTTTTTGCAATTTTCTTAATCCATATGAAATCTGTCATTATCCTGGACAAAATGTCTTGCCAATTTTACTTAAAAAGGTAATTTGTGTATTTTTTATAATTCGTGAACGACAAGTGTTTGTTTTAAATTAAGAAAATGTTTTCAGAAGACGAAGATTTCGAAATATTTTAGGACACGGCTTTGTGCATAAGAGTGCAATGTTGCAAGTCCCTTGGAACATTGGGACACGCACAGCGCCAGCGTACAAAATTGGTCACATATTTTTGTTGGATTAAAACCTTATAATGACTTCCATTTACGTCGAGAATGTCACATCTTGCTTTAAAGATAAGGGATATCTCTTCATAACTCAGTAAATTCTTGAAATAGTTTCTGGAATCAAGATTATAATTGAGCTGACTGTATATTATTCTACTGAATAAATATTGAGCTTCTTCTATCAGTGCCCTATTATGTCCTCATTTTTCTCTATGATGCTGCACATTTGTTCTTTCTTATGATTTGCATTGCTCAAATCATCATTCAATCTCACTCCACGCTTATGCCAAAAGATTGCCATCTTGCAAATCACCAGCCCTTGTTTCTCAACTCATTTAAAAGATTTTTTTTTCGAAAGTCTTCTGTTCTGATGGTTGCTGCAGTCTTTGAACAGCTTGAGACTTCAGCGTGCTTGTCGGAAGTTTTGGAAGTCCTGTTTCAAAATACATGGCATACCTAGGTGTAATCAGAGGTAGGTTGAAAAGTTTCTATATGGAATTCCTATAGAATTTTTCGATTTCTTCATATTCATGTGATCCCCAAACCTGAGCAAACAAGAGAGTTTTCACTACTAAATTAAATATTTTGTATTTTGTTGATAAATTAATTTGTTTGTTGGGGTGTTGGGGAAGATATTTTTCCATGTTAAATTTATCAAGCTTTGCAAGCTTTGGGCTTTCTCTGATAAATGAATTTTGAAATTTAATGTTGAATTCAGTTTAAAACCTAGATATTTGATCTATTTTGTTACCTCCAGCATGCGTACCATTATATTTCCAGCTTCTTCCGTTGTAAACCATTTGTGTACGGGAAAATATCATTATTTTGCATTTACAGTATGTAGATAACCGATTGATCATCAATTGTAAACCTTCTGGTGATTCTGAAAGTATGACGAGGTTATCGGCGTATAATAAAACATTCACGGTGCAGCTAGCTATTCTTATTTCCCCATGAAGTTCATCAGCAACATCATTTATAAAAAAAGAGAACAAAAGAGCGCTTAGTGGGCATCTATGTTAAACTATTCTGAAAAGGTTTACAAATTTTGGAGTCGCTAGTAAATTATCAAATACTTAAAAAATAGTTACTTAGTAAAATTCTAAACCTCCATTAACAATAGGTTCCTTAAAATTTTGATATATATTTTTCATTTGTTTGCTTTTTTGTAAACGGAATAAAGATTTTTTATAAAAATTGCAAGGTTTTCTTGAATTGATAGAGAAAAGGTAAACTTTTCAGAACCTTTTCTTATATATTATATATCATTTATTGATTGTTTTTCAAATGGAAAACATATTTCGTATTAAAAATTTATAATGGAATGTTGATCAATTTCTTTTTATTATATATACAGAATATAGAAGAATATATATACAGGATATAGCTTCGGTGCACTGTATACCTTGTTCACTCCATATCACACACTGGAGCAATTTTGGAGCTTCTCTAAAAGCTAAAAATTTACACTTCCCCATTACATATTTAATTATATTTAAATTTAATATTTAATATTAAGTCACTTTAATCTAATGTTTAAATAAAAGGTTACAAATTTACAACGAGTCGTTAAAATATTGGGTTGATAATAAGAAGGTTTACTTTATTTGTTTTTACTCTCACTGTAATGAAAACACAAGAAAAATATTAGTTCTTAGGCCTACAAGTAACTGTGATTAATATTTTGTTGAGAAAAAAGTATATTATATCAATAATGATGTTTTATTCTTTCAAATAATTATTAATTATTATATTATTGTTCTTTTAAGAATTTTTTTCAAAAATAATATCAATTGTGGTTTAACTTCATGTCCTTACATACATATACGAGTATGTACATATGTTCAGTTCACAGGTCAAACTGAACATGAAATGTTTATTTGTTAGTGTAACAGGTAAAGTAATTCATTCATGAGCTGTCGTGAAAGAAAAAAGGCATCACATAGGAAGGAGTCAGATTCTTGTTGTTTCAAAATTTCACAATTTGCAATTCGACAAATCGGATCAAATCATTCATAGATTTATCTATGATAAAGTTCGAAAATTCACGAAACTTGATGTTTATGCATACACGTATATTTAATAAAATATGCATTCTTTCACTTTAATGACCTTTAGTCTAAGATTTATAAAAGGAAATGATTTATCATTTTTTTCAGTGAATAATACTTACTGAATATAAGTTCAATACTGCCTTTATGTGGGGCTTCGAAGAAAAGAAAAGCAAAACTTGATGGAGCATTTTAGAGCAATTTTTTATTTTGCATGACTAACCGCTTTGTGAGTCCTTTGGGTCGTATCAGCATCTAACTTCTACCAACATAACCACTTAAATAAAGGAACACATCCAACTGCAAAACTTCCCGTTACCCGTTCACATTCTAGACTCTCCTCCTTCTTGTCCATGGAGTTTGTACGACGCTGGGTTGTTGCGGCAATAGTAAGGTATATGGCTCCATTGCTGCCATAGCAGTTCTTTTTTCAATCCCGAAGACGCCGAAGACGGCACCATGTTGGCAAAAATGGCATAAATTTGATTACGTTCAAAAGTTTAAGGAACTATACAATTTTGTACAAATGTGTTATGTCTACATATGTGTGTTAGTGTGTGTGAGCTATGTCTAGGGCTCCTCGCCTTCGAAACTCTGCGTTGTATGTGCTGGAATCATTGATCGTTAGAAACTTCTCATGCGAAAAATTCTGTTTTTCGGAAGAAAAGTCTTCGAGGACACATACCGGAATACCCTTTTTTCATCTTCCTTTAAAGATATTCATGTATGCAGCAAAGGCAAAGCCATTTCAAGTCGAAATGTGTTCTATTAGGCGAGAGTATGCGCAAAATTTGCACATGCCCTCAAAAAGTGGTTGTGAGCGTAATGTGGTATGGAGTGAGCGGTGGTGGTTGCTTTTGAGGGTATGTGATTCAAGTCCTTTTGTTTTATCACAACCGCAGCAGGGAGAGAAGCGGGCTGTAATTACTTGGCTCGGGTATGCTAATATTCATGTTTATCAGACGTAATAAGTGGCTGCTGCTACTTCTGCTTCTGCTGGATGAAAAAAGATGAAGAAATTGTGGAAGTTTATACACACGTACATCTGTGCAATATATGTATACATATGAGACAAATATCTGTGTGTTGGTATAGACGGTGGTGGTGGTGGTGTAGGAAAAGGACTTCTTTCTCAATTATTCTGCAAAATATTCCACTTGGGTAATGTTTGCTTAATATGTAGGCGGATTTTTATATTTATATTTGCTCTTGCTTGCGTCATATTCTGACAGCATCAGCAATGGAGCGAGTGATGGGGATTTCGGTAATGTCGGAACAAGTGGACTCTTCAACCAATCCATAGGTATAATGAAGGGAAGTGAAGTATATGAAAATCCGGTATTTACGAAAGCAAACAATGTTCAGTATTGCCAGATAAGAAAAATGCTCTTTGAAAAGTAAACTTCTTTCAAAATGGCAATTCTTTAAAATATAAATAAGTTTTCGTAGTTTATACTATGTGTTCAGGTTTACCAAAATAATGTTGCACCAGTTCAGTGTTGACCAATTTAGGCTCATAGCAAGTAAGTATTATATTTGTTCTATATTTCTTACATGTATTCATTAAACCGCAAAATGGATTTATTTTTGCTTTCTGAGGAGTAGATATTTACATTTATCTCAAAATTTTGATGCGGGAGGTGGAATGGTAACTTCATAAATACAATATGACATTTTATATCAAAATTAAACAGAAATTTTACTAATTGCGTGGATACCCCTTTTGTGAAACGTAAACCTTCTTTTGATATCACTAAAACTTGATAAGTATACATAACTATATAATTTCCATTTTGCAGTTTCAAAAGTATACGATTGGATTTCGAAATTTGTCAAACTAAGATGTTAAAACAATTTTTTTTTTCAGTTGAATAGCTAACATTTACGAAAATGGATTGATTAACTATCGGACAACGCATACAAATTGTTAAAACCTACTACAAAAATGGTGATTCTGCCACAGCCACATATCGTGCTTTAAGAGGAGATTATAGTTTACATAATCGTCTAACTACGCAACCCGATTTGCAAAATTGTGAAGAGACTGGATTGGTTACAGATATATAAAATATCGCTGCTATAAGTGAAAGTGTTGTCGAAGACCCGAATATGTCGATTCCTCATCGTTCTCAGGAATTAGGACTGTCTTACGGCACATTATGGCGTATTTTGCATTTGGATATCTACACCTACGTCCATATAAAGTCCAGCTCACACAACACCTGACGCCAACTGACCATTCACAACATCGTAGATACGTCGAATGGGTGCTTGAACAACAAGCGGTGCACGGGGATTTTTCGAACAAAATTTTCTTCAGCGACGAAGCACATTTCTCACTCAGTGGGTATGTTAATAAACAAAATTGTCGAATTTGGGGTTCTAAAAATCCTTAAGTAATTGAAGGACATCCACGAAAAGTCACTGTTTGGTGCGTTCTTTGGTCCGGAGGTGTGATTGGACCTAACTTTTTTGAAAACCACGATAGAACGACTGTCAATGTCAATTCGGAGCGTTATGGTTATATGATAACGGACTTTTTTTGCCTGCTATTGAAGAATACGACTTGAACGACAAGACATACCTACAACTCGAACAAATATGGCTTTATTGCAAGCGAAATCTCCTGGCCGCGTAATTTCTCGTCGTGGCGATATCAACTAGCCACCAAGATCATACGATTTGATACCACTGGACTTTTTTGTGTGGGGCTACGCGAAACCTTAACTCTTGAGCACTTAAAAACCAACATTCGTCAAGTTATTGCTGAGATACCGCCCAATGTGTGTCAAAAAGTGGTCGAAAATTACCTCAAAAGAATCGATGCTTGCAACAATTCGCGTGGTAGTCATTTAAATGATGTAGTGTTTCAAACTAATAATGTCAACGTTTGTGTGTTTTATTTACGTTTACTTTTGAAACCTCAAAATGGATAACCCTGGAAAATCCATTTTTTCCGAGGCGTGCCAATTAACTATTGTTTATCTTTTTATTTTTTTCATTTGTTGATTGTTTTTCAATTGTAGTTTAACTCTAAGATAAATTTTATATCAACCCGCTTAAACTAAAACTTCTGATTTAAGATCGCAGTAAATAAATAAATTGGGTGGCGCAACAGTCGCAGTAACAACAACTAAAAATCCCGCCGATCGATGCCCCTCGTCGCGTCGTCGTGACTCGTGAGGGTCACAGGACAGTAGATACCACAGCGCGGCGGCGCGGTGGCCATTTTGGGAAGATCATGACGAATAAACATATTTCTGTAATGTAACAACGATTTATGTATTCCTTCACTAAGAGCACCCTCTGAAAAACTGTCAAAATTAAAGCGGTTAGATCTATCGCCCGCAAGAGGTGCAAGTAAATGTTGTGGATGTTAAACACATTGTCAAGTTGAAATGTGATAATTAAATAATTTTACATTAATTAATAATTAATGTACAAACATTTGATTTTGATTTTGTGATTTCACGCTGAAACAATGTATATTTTGTTTAAGAAAAATCTCCAAGCTTGAATCATACCGGTACAAAGTGCCATTTAAATAGCCAACGCACATTATACGACTGAGTCAAAGTTTATACTTTTGTAATCAAAGTTCCTTCCTAGACAATTTCTTGTTTTCAAAATAAATATTCATTTCTTAAGGATTAATATTGTTATTTTTTTTTAAATGGCAAGGATTTAAGTTAAATATAAGAATTTGGCAACCCTGAGTTGCACTTCTACAACTATTAGGCGCTACTAGCATTATTCAAAATTCAACACACATGCATTCATATTTGCAGATTTTTTTCCATTACCTTTTGCTTACCACAATTAAGTTCAGTGCACACTGCACAGTTTCCGCTTGACATCTATGGAATTTAAGCACTGAGAGCTTGAAAGATAAAAACGGGGCAATTTTGTTTTAAATAAATTATTATGTAGATTACTGTCGATGTCATCAGATGATAAAATATGTATAGGTACCTACATGTATGACTACGAGTATGTCATAACATATTAGCAATTAAAATTTTCCTGGTTAATTACTTCAGTAGTACCAACCAGCCGTATAGTGGTAATATGGCATGTACATATGTATATGTACGAAAAAGTTAGAGCTGTGGTCGCGTTTCCTTTTCGCCATTTTGGCTCATATACATCTCTTTCAAGCCTTCTTGGCTTAGTGGGTTTTATTCATGATATACGAGTAGCAATAGCGTTGGTTGTTTGTCTCCCATTTTGCAAGGCTCGCCCTTAAAAGACAGAGCTTGAATATTTGCCGGATAAAACGGATGTGCTCTTTCATGAATATGCATGCGTTGAATTTGAAAATGAATTTAATTAGGAAATCTAATTAGTCAGAGAAGCGTGAATTTTTCTGCTGAAAAGACTAATTCAACCTTAGTGTGCTTGTATGGACGGTATAAGAGTTAAGAAACGTTGCAAATCGACACAAAAAAAATGCTTGCCACATGGATATACGTACGTTTTATTAACTTATAATTTATTTGAGTCTTACCAACTGATGGATGAGTAACACATACGCTAACACTTGGATATGGTTAACGAAAATTTTGTTTTGTTTAAAAAAAAAAACAAACAGTTTTTAATTTTTGTTTTTAGTGGGTATGACAAATTTAATAAATGCGTATGCTTTTGCTACATTTTCCAAAAGATTAACTAAAAATTACTAACAATATTTTGCATACATATTTTGAAATAGTTTGATTTCAGAATCTATTTCTGTTAACGAGACCTTTAGTCGAAAACCAATTTTTACAAATTTTAGTAGCATTTCTTGGAAGTTTTTATTTCTTATATAAACAAATACAGATTGGATTTTTCTAAGAACAGTATCTTACGTTAAAAACAAAATTTAGCACAAAATAAAATCATATTGAAGTCAATGCCTTCGTTTATTCAAGAGGTATCGAATATCAATTTTTACCAATTTTGCGTACAATTTGTTGAAAATTTGAATTTGTTATTATTAATTAAAATAAATTTGAAGTCAATATCTCAAATTAAAAAAAAAAATATTTGTGTCGAAAATCAATTTTTACCAAGTTTTAGTAAAGTTTATTAGGTTTTTTTTTGTAAACAATCTGTCAGTTCGATTTTTTTTCAAAAACGTTACTTTTGTTGCATAAAATTATTTTGGAGATAAAATCCTTTTTCGTTCATAATATATTCAAGGTGAAAATTATTTTTTTCTATTTTTTATCTTTCACTTTTTCATTTTTTAAATAATAAAACTATATATTTATTTGCAAAAGCAGATTGATAAGAAAATTTAATTGACAAAATAAATGAGTGATTTTTTTATTGCATTTTTAAATCAATTTTAACGAAGTGTCAAAAAAAGTAAGAAATATGTCAAATTTAAATAAATTCCAATAAAACCATTACAAATTGTGTTAAATTATTGGTTCAATTGTTTAATATAAGCAATCCAAAAACCAAACCCCATGTCTTATTCATTTTTTTTTCTATTTTGTACTATTTTTTTAGCACTATTGTATTTTTGAATTGAATTGTTATATTTTAAAATAGTTTAATTGGCATGTTTTTTTCTAAAAACCGTATTACATGTATTTGCCAGGATTTTGAAAAGTGGGTTTGTAATAGTTTTTTGAAAAGCAGGTTTCTGATACGCTCCAGTTTTACATAGTATTTATTCATACACGTGTTCGTCAAAGATTTGTTACACGCCAATCTATGCTAATAACTCAATATCAAACACCATTGAACAGATTTTTAACAAAATAAGATTGCGTATGCTCTAGAAAGTGGTGGAAAATTGAACCTACAGGAGTTGCCTTTTAAATGTGATAAACATCATAAGCTAACAACATTTGGCAACATTTTGTACATTCCATTGAATTTACTATGTATTTCATTTAAAATTATAGAAGAAAAAAACACCATATAAAATCAATAAAAAAAAAATAAATTAATACAATTTATAGGAACATACATATTTCTTATAGATTATAACTGATAAATGAATAAGAAAATAATTAAATAAATATAAATATCAAAAAATAAATATGCAAATTATATTTCTTACACATTATTATTAGAATTATTAGATTGTCAGAAATCCTACAATTTTTAGGAAATTTATGTCTTAGCTTTTGTTTTCTTGGTGAAATCAATTCAATTCCTACTTGATTAAGTTAATCAAAAGTAAAAATTGGAGTGATGTCAAGGTAAGTTAATAATAGTTTAAAAAACCCTAAACTCTTGGCACTCCCTAACTTCTCAATGGTGGATTCAAGGGAAGAGGGAGCCAACGACCATGCATGGCCAGGTATGAAATTCACAGTTTGGATCTTTAAGCGCGGTTTTCTCCAAATGTGAGTTTTCCATTTTGCTGACATTGTAACTCAAACAGCAAATATACAAAAGACTTGAAATGTGAAGTATCCTTAAATATTTATTTACCCTACAACAATGTAGAATATTTTTGATTGGATAAAAATTTACTATTTTTTTTATTAAAAATACGACCTTTTTTAGACAATAAAATAGACTTTCTTCATAATGATGCCCTCTGTAAGATTTTGATATTTTTCAAAAATTAAAGGTCATCGTACAGAAAATATAACTTATATATATGTAGGTACTCTATCGTTTTGAATTATGCTATTGCAGTGAAACAGATTTTTTTCGGCCCCTCCGAAGAATAAATAATGAAATACAAGTTTCATATACCCAAATATATTTGAATTTAAAAAAAAAATCGTTGATGATAAATTTCCAACGTTGAAATAAATTGCAACTTAGTAAACTGAAGAAATTTATTCATCAAGTGTGTTTTCTAGAATCAGCGTTCAGGTTGCAATTATTGCAGAAGATTAACATAAAAAAATCAACAGTTGTGTATTCGCTTAATTTCATCAGAACAATTTTACCTCAAACTAATATTGCTTGATTAAACAGATAAACACAACATACTCGTACAAATTCTTATCGGTTTTTTTTAACTTTTTAACTTTGAACCTAAAATTGGATTTCTAAACTCGAAACGTATTCTTAGGCAGATGATAGTGAAAAGTTCTCCAATAATGAATTTGCCTTAAACCTACCCAAAATTCATCAGCAGCTTAATGGGATATATTTAAAAAAAAATGTTTCAAATGTTGAAAAAACTAAAACTTATTTATTAGATTTCACTGATACTCGTTTTAACATCGGAATAATTAAAACGAGTCGAAGCACTTACACCTTCTGTACGCCACGTCAAACAAATCCTTACTTATAGAATATTTTCCAACCCGTTTTAGTTACGCCCTGCTTATGTTAAATATTTTATTTAAAAAAAAATACCAATCAAAGACTCTTGTTTTTATAAATCTAAAGAAACCTAGCTGATTTGCAAAATTATTAATTTTAATTAATTGATTGATTGTTATGTTCCGTGCTTCATTGTTATTTTTAATAAACAAGAAATGGACAAGCAAAACAAACGAAGAAGATTTTTAAAGAAAACAAAAGTGTGGAACGAATACCACAAATATAAAGAGAGAAGTCTGGACCGAACTTTTAATTGAGGATGTATGTACGTACAATTTATCTAATATACATATGTACATACACATGTTTATGATATAAACATTTTTTTTCATTTGATGAACAACGGGGTTTTATACCTACTGCTTTTGTCTCCTTATGGTTATCCTTATTCTCGTAGTTAAGTCATTTTAAGTATTCACAAACTCAATAAAATCGATGATATTTTAGCAAAATTTTGAAAACATTTCTTTTACATTCTTTTTTTGAAATGTCAAAATGACATTTTGATACTATTATTATTATTATTATTATTATTATTATTATTATTATTATTATTATTATTATTATTATTATTATTATTATTATTATTATTATTATTATTATTATTATTATTATTATTATTATTATTATTATTATTATTATTATTATTATTATTATTATTATTATTATTATTATTATTATTATTATTATAAGCTTTTTATTGCCTTAAGTTTGATATATACATTAATTGATACCTATTACATTTAATTTTAATTTAGATTTAACTTAACATAAAATTACAACTAACATTACATACATATATACTTTTAAGTTAAAATTGAATTGCAATTAAAATATAATAAATTAAAGTTTAACAAATGAATTGAAATCAAAAAGTTTATTATGTCAGTCGAATATTGGCATAAACCTCCCCCAGGGCTGCCCATGTATCTCTATTTTTGGCCTCGTTGTACCAATTTGTTGTTAAATGGGATAAATCGTCACTCCATCTTTTATTGGGTCGTCCTGCTGGTCTCTTGTTATCTGGTTTCCATTTCGTCGTCAGTTTTGTCCATCTTTGATCCGGAAGTCTAGATAAATGTCCTGCCCAACTCCACTTCAGTCTTCTTGTTCTATTTATGACGTCTATAATTCCAATTCTTGTGCGAATATCTTCATTTCTAATCCTATCTCGCGGTCGTATGTTTAGAATTTTCCTTTCCATTTTGGTTTGGCATATTCTAAGCTGGTCAAGTGTTTTTGTAGTCAAGCTCATTGTTTGTAGTCCATAAGTTAGAATCGGCAGAATAGCAGAGTCGAAGATATTTTTCCTTGTGTCTGCACTTTGGTCCAATTGTAAGATTTCTTTCAGGTTCCAGAATTGTCTCCAGCTGTTCGTGATGCGTCTGTTTATTTCTTTATTTTCTTGGTCTTCGAATGATTTTATTTGTCCCAAATATATATAATCTTCTACGTACTCGATTTTTTCTCTGTCCAAAGTTATATCATCTTTAGTGTGATTTGTCATGACTTTAGTTTTTGATTTGTTTATTTGTAGTCCATAATTTCTGCACAAGCTAGTTAGTTCCGTCAACATTTTTTGAATATGTAAAGATTTTGTAGAAATAAGAACTATATCGTCTGCAAATCTTAAATTGTTAAGGACCTGTCCACATATCGTTATTCCATAGTTCTTCCAGTTAATTTTTTGAAAAATGTCTTCCAGGACAGCATTAAATAGAGGTGGTGAAAGTGGATCTCCTTGTCTGACTCCTCTTGTTATGTTAAATTTTCGTCCAATTTTCTCTGATTTTATTCGTGCTGTGTTATTTTTGTATATGTTTTTAACTGTTTCTATTAAATCTGGGTTTATGTTTTGATTTCTTAGGGCGGACCATATCATTTCATGTTCAACGGAGTCAAAAGCTTTACTAGAGTCAATAAAAAGAAAATAAACAGGTTGTTTAAATTCGTTGCACTTTTCTATTAGCTGATTCATTGTCTGTAGGTGGTCTGTTGTGGAGAATCCTTCTCTAAATCCAGCCTGTTCTCTTGGTTGTTTGTTATTGAAATCGTCCTTTATGGTCCTGTAAAGTGCTTTGGAGAACAGCTTGTAAATTGTCGAAATGTTACTTATTGGTCTATAGTTGTTGATATCGTCCTTATTTCCTTTTTTATGTATTAGTGTTATTGTTGTTTCTTTCCATTGTTCAGGGATTTGTTTTGTTAGAACGATTTCGTTGAATATGTTTGTAAGAATGTTGGATAGTGAGTTTTTTGCGTATATTAACATTTCCGCTGATATTCCGTCATTTCCAGTGCATTTATCTCTCTTCAGATCGTCTATGGTCCTTTCGATAGTTTCTTTGCTGAATATATGGGTTTGTGTCGATATTGAATCATTGTTCTCTATTGTTTCTTCTTCTGTGTTCATTTTAGTCGAGGTGAACAGTTTTTCAAAAAATAATTTAGCGTTTTCATTTATGTCTCTTCGGTTTGTTATATTAACTGCATTTTGATCCTTCATATTTACTATCCATTCTTGTTTATTATTCAAATATCGTTTTGCTTTGTTTATTGATTTTGTTTGTCTTAGTGTATATATATATATATTAAAGACGTTGTAAAGTCGTAATAACTTTACGAACAAATAAGGCTGTCACTTTTTACATAATGTAAATATTATAAGTTCAAGATAGATCAAACCTCCCTGACTTAATGTCTGATATATCCACCCTTTTACTCTTCTAATACAATTCTGCCATGAGAGGTTACCTAAATATATACAAGAACTTTGTAAGTACCTACACTTTTCGAAGTCTACAACTACTGTATTATTTTCGAAAACAAAAAAATAATTCTCTCGTATTGTCTAAGATCTAACTTTTAAAATAAAAATAAACAAATTGAGCAATGCAAATTTAAATTTGGATACAACTTAAATTTTGGTTCATTGATTTTGAATCGTTTGTATAATTATTTAATCAGCGACGTTTAGTAAGGATAAATTTCCATTAACCATTTTGGGGCAAAATTTTAAACAATTTAGTAAATTTTACTCAATTTACTAAGTTTAAAATACTATATATCTAATTTTAAACCATTTTAACATCCTACTTTGTCTTAACAATTTTCTGAAATTAAAATCTGAAGTTAAAATCTGTACAATTATTCTTATAAAAGCAGTGAATGGCATTTTCCAGTCAACAGTTGGGAATTCCAATTAATAGGTCCGTTTAAGCGTATTTGCTCTGTTTATCTTTTTAATAAAAGGCCATTAGCAATTTACTAGTTAACAACACGAAAAGAAAGGTTTAAAATTTTGGACTTCCTTAGTAAATTGCTAAATATTTAGCAAATTGCTAACTAGTAAATTGTTAAATCCTTATAACAATAGGTTGTTTAAAACTTTGCGCCTTTGTTTTAATTAATGAAACCATCCATGGCTT
This sequence comes from Eupeodes latifasciatus, assembly GCA_920104205.1. Lineage (NCBI taxonomy): Eukaryota > Metazoa > Arthropoda > Insecta > Diptera > Syrphidae > Eupeodes > Eupeodes latifasciatus. The sequence goes on from OV049926.1 coordinate 112,156,954, forward strand.
TTTGTTTCTTTTTTTTTAATACGACTGCTAATCTTGTCTTGTTTTCTTCACACAGACATTTTAGGCCTATTTGTAATTTGATTTGGTTCTAATGTCCATTTACATATTTTACGTTTGAAATTGTACTTAAAGTAAGAGCAAATTTTTAAATTTGAATTGTCAAGACACAAACCGTGAACAAATATCTGAAGCCTCTAATCAATTCAAAAAATATGAAATTCTAGATGAGCACTTCTTGCGGCAACTTCCCGGTTCCCGGATTTTTCAAAGACTTCTCATAACTTGTGCAGTCGATTCCATCATGCATTGATATGGCGCACATTTTGTTACTATAAAATCGAGTATTGAATTTCCCAAACAACGAAAATGGAGTATGTATTTACTGTACAGTGTACATATGTAAGTTGATGTAGATTTTCATGTTTTTGCCTCCACATGCACACATACATATACATACATATTTTTTTTTTTGGAAAAATTCTTGCCTACATTTTCCGGGATGAGTGTATACGAGATGATGCTTCACATACGTCGCTGTTGTCGCCACTAAGTGACAATTTCATAGGAATTATGTATTATATTTGGATGCAGTGATGAAGAGTTACATGGAATCCGACTACGACGACGAACGGCGGCGGTGGCGATAGCGGTGCGGTGGCGGCACTCACTTAGAATTCACTGAAGGTAGGTAATGGGATATTGGTTTTTAATTTGAGAAGTAGTTAAGCGCACTTAAAAAAGAAGTACCAAAGTATACATAGGTACATAACGAGTATAGATAAATACATCTTTGAAATTATGTATTTACCCCAAATTGCTGAATTCATCTTTCCATATACATAATTCTATTTTGTGCGCTATCAGATCAGAACAGTGCTTAATCATGAGTGCAATTTGAATTTAAAAATGAAAACAAAAGAAAAGGTTTAAAGCAATATAAAGTATAAGAAAACAGAAAACCCCTAATGATGATGATGAAATTGCCATCCTTGTCCTCGCTGACTAGCTGCAATTTCATTTAATTCCCAAAGAAGGATAAACTATAGACAAAAAGTTCACCAAGGCAAATAGGGACGAAGGGCGAAGCGACGGCTTAGAAGATGGGAGCAGTAAAAAGGACTTCTTCAAGCCAAGCATCACCATCAACGTTGCTTTTGCTAATTGACATAAAGTCACTCTCTTCCATCTTTTTTAGGTGTGTATACTGTACACTCGTATATGTAGGTACTTTGTTATCATCCTACTGCTGAACACAGCTTATCTTGCCCTCGGGAAGGAACTTGCTGCTATACTGCTCCTTCTGCTGCTTTGGAAGAACACACTTTTTTCACAGCGGAATCTAATTAACAATTTTCCATTGATATGGAAAGCTTTTGCAGGAAAGAAAGAGAAACTAGATCCCCTCTTATATGTATATTCTCGCAGACTATGTGTTATGTCAAAGTGAATTTTCTACCAATTTTCCAAGCTTTTAGTAGAAGTAGTAGAGTTAGAGACATAGCTTTGGGTGCGTTATGTATGTATGTGTATAAATACATCTACATATATATGTAAGTCGGTAAAAAACATGCATACAATACGTCTACTTTAGCTCCTTTCTTATGTTAGAAAAAGGATTTTTGAAAATTTAGTAATTAATTAATTTAACGTTGTCCTCTAGTAGGCGCTGAGTTCCATTGCCATTTTAATTGTTGTTTTAAGTTAAATATATACATTGAGCGGATTTAAATATGGATCAAATATGGAGTAAGCCTAGTATAAATATTGATACCATGCTATGTTGACATACATACGTGTTTGTCTGTTTAAATGCAGAGTACTGAATAGAATAGTACCCGTGTCGTGATGGTTAGTGCGTAGGACTGCCATGCTATAGAGATCTTGGGTTCAGTCCCTGCCTGTTTCATCTAAAGTTTTTTTCAGGGTACTGTTTCTTGCGAGTAAGTGGCTAATCCTCCAAGAGTAATTCTTGTCGTGAAAAGTGCTTTCTCAAATTATCCATTCGGATTCGGCTCCATTCCTGAAAACATTACTCGCGCACAGGAATGGTTGAGAGTTGTATATCACTAGGTCCTAGTTTTCAATGGACTGTTGCGCCCCCTAATTTATTTATTTAAGGTCCCTAGATTCTAAATAAAAGATTTTCAGAGAGATGTCTGTGCGTGCGTGTGAACGTACGTCCGTATGTCCCTACGTTCGGAAAGCTTTTTTCGTCGTCCATATCTGAAGAACCATTGGAGATATTGACATCAAATAAATTTAGTTATATATGTAGATAATAATGCAAAAATATGCAGAAAGGACTCTCAACAAAATTGAGTGGGTGTTTTTTTACCATAGCAATTTAAAAAAAAAGTTAAGACTTTGGTTAACACATAATATCTCACGAACCAATAACGCTAGCGACTTGAATTAATTGTTATGTTATATATTGTGACGTGATACCAAACTAATACAATTTTGAAAAAATTCAACTAACGTTTTTTTTACAAATCTATTTTTTAGAAATATAAATAATTGTCTCCTCAAATATTTTACTAACAAAAAATAATTTGATCTCCAAAATAATTGTATGCAACGAAGAATAACGTTTTTGACATTTGGTCAAGTTTTGTAAAATATTGCAAAATTGGTAAAATTAATAAAATTGGTAGAAAAAGGTTTTCGACTAAAAATCTCGTTAACAAAAATAAATTTTGAAATAAGACTATTTCATCATATGCAAAATATTGTAGGTAGATTAGATTAAATTCTTTATTTCGATAATAAAATTACATTAATCGAAAGCTAAGAATATAAGGACATGGCGTTGTTGCCGTCTGCCTGATAGACATTTCATTTAAAAATAGTTTAACATTATGAAAGTTTTTTTTTTTATTTTGATTTGTTTTTATTATAAGAAAATAAAAACTGTATTTTTTAGTGGTTTTTCTTAACAATTTTCAAATATAGCAGATGAATAATTTATTAACTTGAATATTTATAAAAAAGAAGATAAATAAAACAATTTTGAATGATTTTATAATCTTTAAAGATATGTATACAATTTTGACATGGTTTGAAACACAAAAAATATTAAATTCTCAATCGCCATAACTGGATACATGACCGCTCAAAAGCTACTTCTATAAGCTAAAGCATGTTTGCAAAATTTAAACAGATTCTTCCAACCACTCAGCCCGTTAAGAATGTCAATAAGTTGGTCCAAAGACAAAAAACTCACTTGGAAATATAGCCGTCGTCATATTTCTTGTAATATTGGACAGACTGCTATGAAATGATTTATATCCTCCACATCTCTTCTATTGCAGAGAGTGCAAATTTCTGAGAGGTCCGATCTATGGGGGACAAAGTTGAGATTAAGGATCTCGACTCTAGCTTTAAAAATGGTGCCGATAGCTTCCGGAGTCATTTCTTTACAAAAATAGTTTGAAGTTGATGACAATTGATGGTTTAAGCGCTTGTATATGTTTCTGCTTGCCGATGAGGATGCACTTTGCAGGTGTTCTAAATAAAGTTTTTCATCAATTTTAGCTATCAAAACCGCGAACATATTTTGCCATTCCTCTACATTATTTTCCCTTAAGGAGAGTACTATATCAACTCCTGCAGCAAGCGCATTCCATTCTCTGAAGGGAGATGCATTTGTACGGAGCAGTCTTATCAAGATCGCCTTATGAAGCCCATTTTCTCTTTTCATAACCTTAGCTAAATAGTCGGAATGCTGTTTCAGATTCTGAATATATATCGGTGCTATTCCCGATTCGACATGTATGGCGTACGTAGGTGTAGCGTTAGGCAGTTTAAAAAGTCTTTTAAAAAGTATCTTTGTAAAGTCTCAAATTCCTCTATTTGAGCGTATCCAAAGGCTTGGACACCGTAGCATAAGCATAAGTATTTATTGTTGCATTGAAGACTCTGTACTTTGATGAGAGGTCGATAAGTTGGTTGCTAAAAAAATTGGGCCACATCAGGTTTAGGGCCAGTTTGGCCTCCCTGGTTTTCTCTTTCGCATGATTGCTCCAGTTTAGGTTATAGGTCAGCAATACATCTAGATATTTAAACTCACTCACAATTTCAATACGCTCGTTGTTGACGTTCCATGATTCTTCAGCACGTCGTGCATGCCGCCTAGATTCAAATATCATAACCTTGGTCTTTCTAGTATTGATCCGTAAGCCCTAACTTTCGCAATATTCTTTAAGTCTATTGATTTGAAGTTGTAAAGAAAATGGGTTATCCGCCAAAAGTACCAAATCATCTGCATACAGTAAAACTTTAATCAAAGATTCGCCAAATATAACACCTCCCGGTATGATTTCACAAACCGCATTAATATAAAGTGCAAACAAAATGGGACTTAGAATACATCCTTGGGGAACTCCCGCCGCTGTCTTAAAATTTCGGATAAGTTGTTGCCATCCCATACTGAGGCTTTCGTTGAACTCAGAAAGTTAGAATAAAAAAGTAAAAATTTTTTCGAAAGGCCAAGAGAAGATAGTTTTTAAATTAATGATTGTCGATTGATCGTATCAAAAGCAGCTTTGAAGTCAATGAAGCAGCTGTAAAGCTTTTTCTTTTTCTCCAAATGTTATCTTGCTATGCTTGTTAGTGCAAAAATTTGGTCTACCGTTGAGAATCCGGATCAAAACCCAGCTTGGAAGATACTTAAGCGGTTGTTTGTCTCTATCCATCTCGTAAGCCTCTCGTAAAGAATAGAGTTTAAGATTTTCCTTAAAGAGTTGAGAATAGATATGCCTCTATAGTTTTCTGCAAGACTCCTTTCACCTCCCTTGAAAATAGCGTAAATAATGGCTGTGATAAAGCAAATGGGTATGCAAGCATCATTATAAAGTTGGTTGAACCAGTCCACTAAGTAGTTTTTGAAGTAAGCAGTAGAATATTTGTAAAACTCCGTTGGGATTCCATCAGGGTCTAAATCCGTCAATTTCTGCAAAGATAAATTCTCCTGGTGAAACATTTTTTATATTCCACACCCGGTGCTTTGTTGCTCTTCATTGTTTTGAAAACATTTTCTAGTTCAATCAAGGATATCGGTTCATCAAGTTCAGGAATATGGTTGTTTGGCATGGCGTAACTAAACGATAACAGTGACTCAACTGCTAATAACAATCCTTTGAAGTAATCTGCCAAAAACCTGAAGGAGTATATTTACGCCGTCCTAATTCTCTCACATTATTTCAAAATATTTTAGAGTCCTTACAGAGCATTAAGTTTTTTGCAGTAGTTTTAAGATATTCAGTCTTTTTTGAGGAACAAAGCTGTTTATATTCCTTATTAAAATGTAAGTACTGGTTTTTAAAAAAATCGGCGTTAGTAGATCTGAACTTTTTGTTATTACTGAGTGCGAATGGTGCTGACATCTTGATAATCCTCATTACACATTCTGCGACTTGGTCGGCTACTCCCGTAGATTGTAGTGATGGAAGGGTACCACAATGTGTATTCAACCGAGATTGATAAAGAAGGGCCTTGCTGTCAACCCACTTCAACTTGTACATGTTGTTTGCGATATTTCGAGTTCCTTTAGAGAAAGTAGCTTTTACTACAATGGGTAAATGAGCAGAAAAAGTCGCAGACAGAACCTCGAAATCTTCAATCGGTATCAACCATTGGCCAGATACAGCAGATATGTCTATAACCGACTGTCCTTGTCCGCTAATAAAAGTTAATTCACCCTCAGCGTCACTTTTGAAAACCCCATTCAACACGAAAAATCCAAAGCTTTCCAGGAGCTCTATCAGACTTCTCCCGTTTCGATTAACCAGACCATCTTTAGAGTTTCTTCTCGTATTAAAAACTGTTCCAGTATCTGTATAATGGGATATAGAGCTTTGATATTCGCCAATTCGGGCGTTAAGGTCCCCAATAAGCATTATATTTCCAAGAGAGTTGCAATTAATTAAGTTAAAAAGATTATCGAGGTCATTTTCCCAGTTGTTGCAATTGAGGTACAATGGAAAAATATAATATTTAATAAGATTATTTGTAATTTGAATAACAACCCTGTTTTGTACACGTTTGAACTCTATAAAACTACCAACAGTACTTTTCTTAATGGCACATAAGATGCCCCCACTAGCCCTCCCCATGACATTGTTTCTAGTTGCTGGAATGCATGTTTATTTATATCCATTAAAATATTTATAAAAATGTTGTTCGTTTTCTTCTTCAATAAAAGTTTCTAAAAGAATTATTATATCAAAGCTTAAAATAAATCTAAAAAAGTCAGGTAACAAAAGTTTACTCTTAAGCCCTGTTATATTATATGACAAAATACTGAAATTAAAAACGTTAAAAATATTTTGATGGCAGACGGCAAGTTTACCCTATGGTTTTCTATTCAAAATGTTGTTTTGTGTTTGCCACACAGATGGCGTTGCAGCTGATTGGGAGCCTGATGCAGTGACACCATCAGCTGTAGCTACCCTCGATCCCCCGCCGCACAGTGGTTCGGTTTGTATGGGAGAGCGGAAAAAAATCTGTAAAATCTGAACGTTTCAATGGATTTAAATGAAATTTGGCATACATGTTAAGATTAGTCTTATACATATTTGGTCAAAATTTGGTTGAAAAAAAAAAATTATAAATTGTGAATAAATGATCAATTGTATTTTAAATTAATTTTTGAGTGTTTTAATTGGGCTTTTTGATCTTAGACGATTATATGCAATTAATAAATAAATTAATCCATTTTTAAAATTTTGTCCCGACGTTTCGTTGGTTATTTTCCAACTTCTTCACAGGGTGTTTTTTTTTTTTTATTGGATCTACAATAATTACAAATTACTTGGATTTTCTTTAATTTCTATTCAGTATTTTAGTGTTACTTACTATTGTCAGTTTACATTTGATTTATTAAGTTTAAAAAATATAGTCAATAAATTATTGCACTTAACAAAAAATATAACAATTTTTAATAAATTAAGAAACAGGACAAAACAGAAAACTATTAACTGATTGTTATCACAGACTTTGTTCATTTGATGACAGCACTGTAGCTAGCACTTAAATTGTCTTTATCTTCTTGAAAATTCATGGTTCTCTTCATCTTTTGTTGTATTCTTAGACTCTCCAGTGTAAATCTCTTATTTGTGTTTCTTTCCTTGTCAAGTATTTGTATGTCATCGAAATCAGCGGTGTGTCCATGTTCAGTCATATGTTGTGAGAGTCCAGTTGATGTTCTCTTTTTTCTGACGTCAGCTTTATGTTCAGCTATTCTTGTAGCTAGTGTGCGTTTAGTTGTGCCAATGTATACAAGATCGCACACTTCATTCGTCTTGCCGTTGCATTTTATTTCGTATACCACGTCATGTTGTTGTTCCTTTTGCAATGGTGTCTTTGTTCTTATAAATATTTTGCTGAGAGTGTGATTGGATTTGTGAGCAAATGAAAATCTCTCTTTGTTGTTTTGTATTATTTCGTGTAGGTATTTGTTATTTGTTAGCTTGGGAATGTAACGTATGCTATGGAATATGATATTGTCCGTGTTGCCACTTTTTTCGTTTTGATTTTGTGTATTATTTTTGTATTGAATTTGATTTTTCTTGTCGTTAATTAAATTATTTATTATTTTATGTGGAAAATTGTTCATTAGCAGTATTGTTCTTATTTTGTTGATATTTTCTTTGTGGAATTTTTCGTTCGAAATATCTAAAACTTTATTAATAAAGTTTTTTGCAGTGTTTATTTTGTATTTTTGTGGTTGAGTTGATAGAAAATTGATCATTCTTCCTGACGCTATGGGTTTTTGGTACCAGTTAAAAATTAACTTATCATCTATTCTGTGAATTACAGTGTCCAAATATGGTATACATTTTTTATTTTCTGTTTCTATTGTAAATTGTAGTTTTTCGTGATATTGATTTAGATTGTTGAGAATTATGTCTGTGTGTTGTTTTTTAATTATTGCAAAAATGTCATCTACATATTTCGCAATGAATTTTATCGTTATGTTGGATTTCTGTAATTTCTCTATTGTAGCGTCCAGAAGATTGTCCAAAACAATGTCAGCTATGGTTGGTGAGAGTGGATTTCCCATTGGCATTCCGAACGTTTGGTTATAGATTTTATTTTCATGATTGAAATAGTTATTGTCTTTGAGACAGAATTGCAGTATTTTAAGGAATTGTGGTTTTGGGATATTTGTATGTTCTTTCAATTTTTCCCATTGTTGCATGATGTTCTTAATTGCTACATATGTTGGAATATTGGTGAATAGTGATATTACGTCAAACGAAACTAAGATGTCATCTTCTTCTATTGTTATGTCGTCAAGTTTTTCTTTAAGGTGCGTTGTATTTCGGATGTTGTAGTTTTCAGATACGATGTGTTGAAGTTTTTCCCCAATGAATTTTGCCAAGTGATAACATGGGACATTTGTTGATGATGAAATCGGTCTTAGTGGTAGATCTGGTTTATGGATTTTTGGAAGTCCATATAGTGTAGGTGCAGTAGCTGCGGAACATGCTAACTTGTTTTTTAGTTTAAGGTCTATGTATTTTTGTTTGAATAAATCATTCACTATGTCGTTATTAGTTTTTTGTAGTTTTGCCGTTGGATCTATCCTTTGTATTTTGTATGTGTTTTTGTCTTCAAGTAATTTATTCATTTTGTTTTTGTAGTCTTCCTTATACATTACGACTGTCTTATTTCCTTTATCTGCGTGAGTTATTATGATGTCTTCTTTATATTTTCTAATTATTTTCTGTGTTTTTTCATATGTTTTTATTATGAATTTTTCTTTTATTGTGTTTTTGATTTTTCTTTTATATGTTTGTATTCTGTTGGCAACGCAATGTCTAGCAATGTCTTTCTCTTTATCATCTTCTATTTTTTGTATGCATTGTTCTATGTCCGCTATGATGTGTATGGGTGAGAAGTTGTTTTTGTGTATAGGAAGTGCAATTAATGTTATATTTTTTGTTAAGTGCAATAATTTATTGACTATATTTTTTAAACTTAATAAATCAAATGTAAACTGACAATAGTAAGTAACACTAAAATACTGAATAGAAATTAAAGAAAATCCAAGTAATTTGTAATTATTGTAGATCCAATAAAAAAAAAAACACCCTGTGAAGAAGTTGGAAAATAACCAACGAAACGTCGGGACAAAATTTTAAAAATGGATTAATTTATTTATTAATTGCATATAATCGTCTAAGATCAAAAAGCCCAATTAAAACACTCAAAAAAAAAAATTATAAAATTTTTTTCTAAAATTTGAGGGTTTTCGATTTTTGTATGGGAGAGCGGAAAAATTTTTGTAAAATCTGAACTATTAAACGAATTTTGATGAAATTTAAAACACATGTTAGGATTAGTCTTATACATGCTTGGTCAAAATTTGGTCAAGAAAAAATTATTAGAAAAAAAGTTATTGGCATTTTTCTAAAATTTTAGGGTTTTTGTATGGGAGAGCGGAAAAAAGTCTGTAAAATCTGAACTATTAAACGAATTTTAATGAAATTTTACACACATGTTAAGATTAGTCTTATACACGCTTGGTCAAAATTTGGTTAAGAAAAAATTATTAGAAAAAAAGTTATTGACATTTTTATAAAATTTGAGGCTTTTGATGTTATATTTAAATAAAAGTTTTTTTTAGTAAAATCTTAACTTTTTATTTTGAACAACATATTATCATTAACTATGTATATTATAAAATTAAATAAATAAATAGATAAATACATACAAAAAATAAATAAAAAACAATTACGAAGTAGTAATTTTATAACGCTAAAATGAGGTTTTTAGCGTCTGCGCTGATTGGAAGTATTTTCTTCTCAAACACCTTGCACTAATGCTCAATAACTCAATACTGACTTTTTTTAATTAGTCCTTTATATATATAGATTTAAGTAAGAGATTTTATTCTAATAAGCCAGGTAATAAAAAATTACGCAATACACAATAAAAACAAAGCAATAAAGCTTTAAAAATAATACCTTTTTTATTTCTACCTGTCCTACTTTTAGTGAAAAATTAAAAAAATAAAGGACTATCCCTAATCCTTTTCTTTATTTTTTTAAGCTCTATCATATAACTAAAAATATCATAAAACTATATTGCTTTTCGTATGTTGTTTCCAAGAAAATTGAGTTCAAAGTTGAAAAAAATTTCCGGGCAGAAATAAATGGTTTCGCAAAAATCGATATTCTCAGACCTGTGTGAATGTATTAATTTTGTTTTATTTTTAAAATAAAGTTTGACATTTTTTCTTAAAATAATGGGCTTAACCAGTTCATTCTGACAATTAATAACGAAGAAATCAAACTTTTTGGTAAACACCACCGTCAAAACGCAGTTTTTTGAAATCCGATTCAGTGAAACATTTTTGACCATAACTTTCACATCTGCAAGTATCTGCAGCTGATTTTTTCTGTGCTTTAACATGAATGTATGGAACATATGCTGGCATACTTACTTTCTTGGTATCTTTTGGAGCTTTTTTTAAAAATCAAAAAGTTTAAAAAAAAACGCATTTTTTCCTAGTACTAAAGCTTCAGACTACTTATAGAAGGTATCTTTTATAAATAATCAAATTTTTTTTTTTTAGATAATCGAAAATAGACCAATTCAATTATTTAAGAAGCTGGAAAATTTATTTTAAGGAACTTCGGAAAAAAACATCTCAAAATTTGTTGAAAATACGGTTCGCGATTTGAGTAAAATTATTTTTCAACTTTGAGGGCTTGTAAATCAGAACATACAATATATATGTATGTTAAAAAATACTTTTGAATCATACGCTCGGGTTATCTAAGAGTACTTAAACATAAAGTTTAAAAGGATAAATATGACTTTTTAAAAAGACTTTTTTCCGCTCTCGCACCACTGTGCGCCGCCGCAGTCAAAAAATTCCAATGCACCATCACCAAACATCTCTCTTACGAACGTCATTTCACTCGCCGATTTGACAATTAACCCATGCGAATGTTTGTAAACAAACGTATTTTGATTTATTTGTAGCTTATCACCTTTAATTAATATTTTCGCAGAAGAATTTATTTCGAGAAGTTTTGATTTTATCGAGTAAAGAGTTTGTCTTTTTTTTTCTAAACATAAGCGATTGTTCACGGTGGATACTTATATTCCAGAATTCTTTAATTGCCTTGTTTCGCCTATTATTTTATCCGCTTGCCCGGTCGATTGAAGTTCCAAGATGACAGTTCCTCGTTGTGTTCGCGAGTTTAGAATTTCTCGTGATTTTTTTATTTGTAAAATATCCTTTTCTTTTAATTTAAGTAAACCTTTACATGTTTGTGTGGCAAAATCGGTTGTGTTGTTTTTTTGATCTAATGGAACGTGCACAACAACAATATTTTCGTTATCTTTTCGTGTAATTGCTTCTAGTTGTGATTCCTTTCTGACATCAGTGTTAATTTTTCGTTTAGCTTGGAATTTATCATTTTAAGTGAATTAAGTTCCGATGCGAACGAAGCAATATCGGTTTTTGTAGCTAAATCTTTCATTTTCTCACTCAAACAATTATTTAAACTATCTTGAATAATTTTTTTCAAATCTGGAACAGATAGGCTACGTTCAGACGGCGACTATTCGATTCGATTTTTTCACGTATGCGGTTTTATCGAATACGAGACGGGCGGCGCGGCGTTTCACACGAGAAATATTCGATTCGATTTTTTCTCGTACGGGTTTTGAGACGTGGCAGGGGACACAGAACTGTCGGCAGTCAACCGACCATCGTCGTCATCATGGATCCACGTATTCCACTTATTTTTTATTGGTATAGAAATGTTAATAAGAAACGGTTAGTACGTCGAAGATTCTGGTACATCCTCTTTTCAGGGCCGGACAAAGCATATGTGCAAGATGTGCAAATGCACAGGGCGCAGAATTCTGGGGGCGCATTACCAGGAGCAAGAAAATGTAATCTGATCTTGCAAACAAATATGTACTACTATTTGCCATTCTTTAACCACAAACATTCTTAAAATAATCTCAAAAATACATCCATCACAACTGTCCTAAGTTATCTCTTGCGCACTAACTAACATCACTTTCATTGTTGCATTCAATGAAAATTTAACTCAAGATATCGCCGAACTAAAAATCCTACCTACCTCATTTCCAAATATTTCACCCTGTTCGTACAAGAGAAAAAAAAAGAAAAAATCTCAACACAAAAAAGTTAAATGCAAGAGAAAAAAAGAAAAAAAGAAAAAATCTCAACACAAAACAAACAAACAAGATTTATTTCATGCACACCGAGTCCCAAAATTAACATAGAGAGTATGACGAAGCAAAATATTTATTCATTTTGAATCGTATGGGCTAGTACGTGCAGGTTTTGTATCACGCACCGTACCTGAATGTGAGTTCTCATCTACAAAAAAAAAAACAACAAAAAAAATATATGGAGTGTCTTTGATTTGTAGTAGAAGCAAGGTAGCACAGCAACCTACCTGCTCTCTTTTTTCGGAGACATTTTGTTGTTGTTTTCTTTGTAGATGCGAACTCACATACAGAGGTACGGTGCGTGATACAAAACCTGCACGTTCTAGCCACTGCTGTCGTTTTTGCTACTATAGTAGTATTTTACTCCTTTCGAGAGTCAACTACTACTCTACTACCCACGGACGAAAACTGCTCCCCAAAATAAAACGCAAAATAAATTTTTATTTGGTTTGCAATAAAAACCAAAATTTAAAATATAATGCCAAACCTTGCATTACCCAAATCCAAATGTTCGTTCCATTCTTTCCAGATTGCGATAGCGAAATATTTCAAATAAAAACGCAAATAATGATTTAATGTTTCCCCTGATTAAAAAATTGCCCCATAGTAGTGCAACAGGAGAAAGAAAATTTTCAGATGTTAGCCTTATAAAAGATGAAAAAAGAAATTCACTCAAGGTAGAACTTCTTAAAAACAATTTCACCAAAAAATGGGTGCCATCGAAAACTTTAATCGAGAATTACAAAAAATTGTGTTAGGCGCTAGTTATAGCTATCATTGGAAACAAACATTGGAATTTTTTTGACAGTTCGTTTATAGCTATCCTTAAAAATGTCTGTTATTGAAAAAAAAAAATCCTGATTGAAAACCACCGACAAATTTTTACTGACAGAAATCTGTCATTGGAACTGTGTGAAATTGGAACACAAGTCAGTGGAATGATTCGTTTTAGTTTTTAACATAAAAGTATCAGCTGTTCAGGAAAATGAATTTCCGTCCAGAAAATAGAAAAATGCATTTTTAGCAAAAAATAAATGCGCAACTAAACTTTTTTTTCTAAAAAAAAAATTCTGTGTGTGATTTCTGATCGATCAGTATATAATTTTCATTTCTAATCAAAAGGAAAAACTGTCAAATATCGATTAAAAATTTTTCCGGATCGATTTCAATGATAGCAATAACTGGCCCCTTAATGTTTGTAACTGAAAATATGAAACATCGAATTTACAATAATGAATTGAAAATGTATTTATTTATAGGTTTAAGGCTCTATTTTTTTTTGTTCATTCAATCATTATGTTAGGGTGAACTTTTTTTGTATTTTATGTATTTATGAATGTATTTTATTTTTGTTGTTTTGTTCGATAAGTCATATGGTAGGGATGAGCTGTTCTATGTATTTTATTTATTTATGAATATTCAAACAAAAACCTAAGAATTAAAATGATGAAATTAATTTTTCGTATGGTGATGTTAAATATTATTTTAATTGCCAATTTCTTATTTAATAAACAAAAAGTGATGAACTTAAAATCTTTTTTATTTATTTTAACTATTTTATTTTAAAATGTTGGCATTTAGTAGTGAAAGCAAAAATTTGCTATGACATTAGATCCTTTTATTTGTCTATTTTCGGAACATTAACCTTCGCAGTAGGTCAATTAACTTCGAATTTGGACATTATTATTTTCATTTTTTAATTTTGTTCATGGGCCAAGCATAAGTTTGTTGTTTTTTGTTTTACTCCTCAATTTAAGAAAATACTCCCCAAAATGACAGAAAAATACTACTCTTGAAATTTTTAAAACGACAGCACTGGTTCTAGCCCATACGATTCAATATGAATAAGGATTTTGCTTTGTCATACTCTCTATGTTAATTTTGGGGCTCAGTGTGCATGAAATAAATCTTGCACATATGAGATGGCATGGAACTTTTTTGTGTTGATTTTTTTCTCTTGCATGGAACTTTTTTGTGTTGAGATTTTTTCTTTTTTTCTCTTGTACGAACAGGGTGAAATTTTTGGAAATGAGGTAGGTAGGATTTTTAGTTCTGCGATATCTTGAGTTAAATTTTGGCGCAGTGTCATAAGTCCGTAAGTCATAAGTCCGTAAAGGACTTTTGACCCACTTAGGTGGGTCAAAACTTCATAAATCGATTATGAACTTACAACCCACGTAAGTGAGCCAAAAGTCCGCAATAAAAAGAGCCATAAGGTCTTAAACAAAAAAATTTAAGAGTGATTGAAATTTTTGAAACTGGAGCCTAAAACAAGTTTTTTTTAATTGATAGCACGGCGGCGTACTAACAGCTTGGTATGTAAGGGTATGCAACCCCCCTGCTTGGGATCACTATAGGATTTGGGGTGGGTGCGAGTTTGGGTATATGCAAAGAACACGAATGCGTTGTGATTCTTTCATAACTGTGAGCCATACTTGCTTTTTTTTTGTTGGGAATTTCTTTGATTTTAGTGCTCAAATGCAAAAGTTCTTTGCATATACCCAAACTCGCACCCACCCCAAATCCTATAGTGATCCCAAGCAGGGGGGTTGCAGGGGGCAGCATGCCCCCCCTTACATACCTAGCTGTTAGTACGCCACCGCCGTGCTATCAATTCAAAAAAAAAAACTTTTTAGCAAAAGTAGCTATTCTAGACAATAAATCAACCATTTTTTTAATGATCCTTTACTTTAAAAATACATGAAAAGGAACGCAACCAATAACAATTTTCGTAAGCATTCGCTTCTCAGAGAGAATGACTCCAAAAAACCGTAAGCTTTGGGTCAGAATTTCGTTGGAAATTTTGACGGACTTTTGGCTCACTTACGTGGGCTATAAGTTCATAATCGATTTATGAAGTTTTGACCCACCTAAGTGGGTCATTAGTCCTTTACGGACTTATGACTTACGGACTTATGACACTGCGCCTTAAATTTTCATTGAATGCAACAATAAAAGTGATGTTAGTTAGTGCGCAAGAGATAACTTAGGACAGTTGTGATGGATGTTTTTTTGGGATTATTTTAAGAATGTTTGTGTTTAAAGAATGGCAAATAGTAGTACATATTTGTGTGCAAGATCAGATTACATTTTCTTGCTCCTGGTAAAGGTAATGCGTCCCCAGAATTTTGCGCTCTGTGCATTTGCACATCTTGCAAATATGCTTTGTCCGGCCCTGTTGCCAATACCTGACCCCCTGTCACTTACGGAATCCGGAGAGAGTGTACCATTTGTACTGGTAGGAGACGAAGCATTTGCTCTTCACAGTAATCTATCACGCCCCTTCGGAGGAACCTACTTAGATGAACGTAAAAAAGTTTTCAACTATCGCTTAAGCCGAGCCCGAAGATATGTCGAATTCGCGTTTGGAATCATGGCAATTGACACCAACTACTTTAACTGTCGAAATTGTAAAGGCTTGCATTGTACTTCACAATTTATTCCGTGAACGTGATGGTTTTCATTTTGATGATTCCTATGAAACAAGGCCGGTAATGGATAATTTGCAAAACGAGCGGAATCCACAAGGAGGAATTCAAGCCAGTAATATTCGTTCAATATTCGCTGATTATTATTTCGTATCACCCGAGGGATGTGTGCCGTGGCAAAATGAATATATTTAATTTTATGTCATAATTATTCATATTTAGGTACTACTTTTATTTAATAATGCCTAATATAATATTTGAATCTATAATATTATTAGATTACTAATATTATTAATATGCAAAAATATACCAAATAAGATTTCGTATTTGAACTATGTATGTATATATGTACAGTACATAAGGCAAAACAAATTTAGTACTCACCATATTCTTGTCTTTTTTTTTCTTCCCAAGTTTCGAAGCCTGGATAAATATTTATTAAAATTTCTCTCCACGAATTTTGTGTGGCAACTTTATTTTTATACATGTCCAATGACTTTTTCCACAAATTAGGACGTTCTTCAATTAGTGAAATAAATAATTCTGTTGCAATATTATCGTCTTCCATCTTGAATAGCTTAAAAATAATAATAATTCGAAAATCGAAAACACGACGTAATGAACGAATTCGATGAAATTTTGTTCGTGTGAACGACGTAATATAAAGATAAGCGCTACTTATCATGTAGGTATACGATAAAAATACATTCGAGATTTATCGAATAGTAGTGACAAGTTCGTACGGTATACGGAAAAAATTATTTCACGAATACGGGATTTTCCCGCATGGGCTTCGTGTGAACGCACAAATGTAACACTTGCTGCCACTACTCTATTCCATTAAATCCCGTATACGGTATACGAGAAAAATATGGTCGTCTGAACGTAGGTAGCCATAGCCTTCCAACATCCACTTGAGCCATGTCTGAGAAAATTTTTTTGTAGTTCTTATTTTCTTCCGGTGATGTTTCCGATACTGCTCTTTTGCGGTACATATAATTTGATGTCACGGTATTCGGCAATATAAATTCTTTCTTGTATTTTTAACTTAAATATAATTGCCTACCTTATGAGAAATGTATGCAATTTATGAATTCTTGGTAAGTAAAGTGCTTATTCAAACTATTATTCAACTAAATACAATTTAAACTTAATTAATTTATCAAGAAAAAAAGAAATGTCAATCAAATGTAGGTAATTTTAAGTTATTTTTCGAAAAAATTCAACTGGCATCTTTTTTAACAAATACGAAAACCTACAAAAACAACAAAGAACTGATGAGAATAAATGGTTTTTGGGTCAAGTATTAGGAGAACAAAGAAAGATATTGACTTCAAATTATTTATCTCACACAAAATATTGCTATGAATATTTTGTTAAAGTTTTAAGCAAAACAAATCGACAGACGGGATGGGAAGTTATCAAAGTGGGTCGCACACCAGCCCTATATAGAGATTATATATTAGAAAATATTTTTCTACAACTTTTATGAGTGCTTCAGTTCATTACCTTCCATATGAATTGATAAAATCATCTTTATCATCATTCGATGGTAAGAGTCCGAAATTTAGTTCACACCGCATGTTTTTCCCTTAATTAAAAAAAATGAGCTAACTTCGTAAGGTGATAAAAATAGCCAAAAATCATGGTGATTCCACTACAATCCTAAACAGCTTTGTCCGTGTATTTTGGATAGAGTTAAGAGTTCCATTATCGTCTGTTTGGAGAAACAAAATTTGCTTAAACATGATGAAAAAAAACATGTTAGACGATAAAGGATCTCTAAGCTAGATCCCAAATACACGGAAAATACAGTTAAGTTTGATTATAAATGTTACTATATAAAATCAAAACTACTTCTTCTATAAAAATAAAATGCACGACTGCGTCGTTCGAACTTGCTCATGTATCCAAAGAGTCTTTTTAAAAAATATTTCCTGTATTTTAGGATCTAAAAATGTAACTGCAAAAAAAGTTTGTTTTCAAAATCTTTATTTGAGAATCGTTAGAGCAGTTTTTTTTTTAATTTAATTTGTATATTTGCAATTATCCAATTTCAGTTAAAAAAATATGCAGTTATTTAGAGCCTATTAAACGTTTTACATTTCAATTTCATCAATGATCATCAAATAAAATATTATTAAGATAGTATAAGAGCTTGTGGAGAAAAATTATTGAAATCGGTTGATTATTTCTTAAGAAAACTTAAAAACAAAATAACGGTTCTATGGTTTGTACCCTCCTGTTTTATATTGAACGAAGCAAAATTAAGAAAACAGTTTTTTGCGAAAATTAAAAAAAAGATCTATCATTTTGCTTTTGAGAAAATTCGAATTTTCAATTTTTGACCAAAAATGTGTATGGGGACTACTGTTATTATTAGTCTTATAAACAAATGAATAGAACGCCTAACGCGATTCGGCTCAAAACCTTAATTTCCAAATTTAAAGTCAATCGACCAAATAGACGGGCGGAATCGGGGGACACACTTTTTTCGACTTCTCGTCATGTTTGAATAAAATGAGTTAGAAATTGTTTACGAATGCAAAACTTGCCAAAGAGTTCATAATTCATATACATATGTCGCAAGTCACAAAAAATGAACGAATTAATACTAAAATAACAGAAATAGGCCATTATATTATGTCATAAGGTATACCATTACTCGGGATTGGCGTAGATTGGGCCAAAAGAAGGAAAAAATGGCATGTGATGGGGGTCTACGGGCACGATGTGGATAGGATTTGTGTAAGTTTAGTAAAAATAATAAAATAGACTGTAAAAAAACATGTATCTAAATATTTTGGTATGAACTGCTATTTATTACACAAAACAATACTCCACGTTTCTATATACATACATATGTACTTGAAGTCGACAGATATACAAAATTAATTTTCTGTTAATTTTAAATTAAGCACGTAACATTTAATTTGAAGCCAATTCTACTAAATTGGTTGCTAACAAAATTAATTCACATACACAGTTTTGGCATTTGTGTCCTTGAATGAGTGCAGACATGCCAATAAACCCAAACAGGTTAAAAGAATTTAATTTTAAACGGTAATAAAACTTATAACCCTTTTATTGTCCTGATGCTATATTTCTAACACAACCCTTTTGGTGCATTTCGGCACTTTTATTAGGCAACCTCACCCCCGAAGTGATTTTTCACACCTTTTCCACTTACATATGGTTTCATTGTACTCGTACATTCGAACATACCGCAGTTGAGAGCTCCGAGCAGAATCATAGTCTGATGACGATGAGCTTAAGGATGGGGGTGAATTGAATGGGGTGGTAAATGATAACAAATTCTAACATATCCTGCTCACATATGTTAGGGTACATTTTGAGTAGAGAGATCATCGTTTCCGGTGATGCTTTTAGAATAAAAGTGGTTCCAGTATCTAGTGCTATCCACGATTTGGCACACACATGTGTGCTGTTCTTCTTGCCGCCAGGAGTGCTGTATTAGAAATTCAATTAAAACATTCCTATTACGAATAAGTCACAGCGAACAAATAAACAAATTCGTTACACTGAATTTGTCGCAAGCGAAATGTTTGTTTTATTTTTATTTCAACAAGTTTTAGCTAAGGGAAGAAAAAAACACCGTATTGTACCTATAAGAAATACAGATAAAATGGAATTGTATACCTGATATAGAATGGGGGGAGTTTTTGCGAATAATAAATAAGTCTCTTTTTTATCAAAATTTAAGGAAAAACTGCACATTTTTGAGAAAACGAAATATATAACGTGTAGGAATATTGATCCTACTAAATAAAATATTATTATTAAATGAATTTGTATGCTATTTTCTTTAAAAGAGTCTGAAGTACTACATTATATTTATTAAGACATAACAAAAGTTGAAAATCAATATTTAAATGTAAAATAATTTCATAACTTTATTCTTCTATTATACATTAAATACGTTCTATCTTACAATTTCACCAGCTCTATCATCCGGTATCGGAAAGCGTTGCCACAATGTTACAAGTGTAACACAAGTGTTACACTTTTCTTAATTTTTTTTGTATTTGTTACTATGTTACTTTTTTTTTTTGTTACACTTTTTTCTTCAAACTTTTTTTTTCTTAAAAAATTTAATTTAATAAAAAATGATTTAACCAATAGGAATCACTTGAATACCATTGAATCAATAATGTTTACAAAACAAATAAAAGATCAATTCTCTTAATTTGCCTTAACTAAACATGTTTTATGTAAAACTTAAAATGTGCCTTACTTATAATAATTTATTAACTTATTATTTAATGTATAGTTTTGTACTGAATTTAAAAACTGTGATGAAGAAAACTTATGTTCGTATTAAAAATAAAAAATTGAGTTCAAGCGCATTTTTTGATTTAAATCATTTTTTCAATTTGTTACATTTTTTTCGCTTTTGTTACGTTTTTTAAAAAAATGTGTTACACTTTCGTGAAGCCCAGCGGCAACGCTTTCGGAACAGCGCATATTTAAGTCCCTCGTGTATGTGTATCGGTATATTATATGTATTTACCTGAACAAATTATGGAAGACACGTTTCATATAGCCAACAAAAATTAAAAAAATATTGTACCTATTCAAAATCTTCCAAGTTTCCATCTGGTTTAGTCCGTAAATAAAATGAAGAAATTTACTTTTTAGGTAAATTTCCCTTGGATGCATCAGAGCTTTCTTACATCTTAAGATACTTGGATTCACTTTTGCCGCGTTTAGGTAGCGAGTTCAACACGATATGTTTTTTCGTAACTTTTGACCGTCCCGATGTTATTGCGCAAATTAAATATTTTTGTTCACCATAATTTTCAAATCTTAGCATACATTAAATTCTTTGTGTTCTTCATTTCTTAAATTTGTTGAATACTTTTGTAATCAAAATGTGCATCGAAACCGAAGCGATCTCAACAGTTTATAAATCTCCAGTTGCAGAATTTCAAAAACAAACATAAACAGCAGTTACCTTAAACTAGCATTGCTTGACTTAACATTCAAACTCTGATTGATTTTTTATAAAAAACTTTGTAACTTAGTCACTAAAATTGTCTGCCTAAACCCCAACTTATTCTGAAGCATCGACTGCAGTGAACAAAAAAGCAAAAAGTTGTCTTAAAATTAATTTGCATTGAACCCAAAATTCATCAGCACTTAAATAAGACATATTCAAAAAATTGATCTAATGCTTTTATAAGTAAGTAGTTGTCGAACTACTAAGACTATGTCTTGGTGGACAACTAAAACTGTCACTTTTCAATATGTTTTTAAATATTTTGTTTAAGATTTTAAGTCAATTTTTATGAAATTGCGCCTCCCGCCTAAACGAGGGAAAATATACCCCCGCCTAAAGTAAGAAATGCGTGTATTAGTCTCTTCTACCTAATGGCGGATCCAGGGGGAGGAGATCGTAGTGGTCATGACACCCTTTTTTGCTAAAAATACTTCTTTTAACTGAGGACTGGACCTATTCCAATAGCGCAACACAAATTCATCAACTTTTGACCAACTTACGATCCAGGTGGGGTCATATGAGCGATAAAGCTTATACAGTTTAGTTATAAGTAAAGATTTCTTCTAAGGATTTGTTAATAATTTAATGATATTCACTAAAAAGCGCTGTGCTGTCAAAAACAACTTAAATCTTTGTTTTCAAACAATTTAAAATTTGGAAAAACTTTAGTGATGCTTTAAATTATTTTCATGAGATCTTTTCTGAGAGAGATAGCAAATATTCAGATTCTTATCTTAGGTAGGCCATTCACGACACAAAATAACTCCGCAAATTGATATTTTACGCAAGTCAGTTTTGCAAAAAAAGAAAATAAATGTGGTCTAAGTGCATGTATTTAAAAAGACAAACACTTGGCCAAACTAAATTGTTAAAACAATTGGAACTAAATTTTAAAGAAGATTTTAAAAAATATATACGCATGGAGAAGCGTGCTCTTTAACAACTTCTGTCTCAAGTGACAATACCATTTATCAATAAAAAAAATAGCATAATCAGAAAAGCAATATCCGCCTATCATCGCTTTTTGTTTACCTTAAGATTTTTGGCCAGCGAAAACAGATACAAAGATTCAAAATTCTTGACAGTTAAACGTTAAAAAATACCATAACTACGATTCATAAATATCATCCGCTCCAGGACCTGACTTCTGACTGCTTTATACTTTCTTGAGCTCTTTTCGGTAATTTGTCTTGAAGTTATTTATCTTTTTCACGCCTGTCTCACGGTCAGCATTTTGATATTATTAAACGGTCGTATCCATGATTATTCATAATCCTGTTGCTATAATTAGGACTCTTTAATTTCCAAAGAGCCGGATATTCCTTGTATAGCTCCAGAAATTGGCCCTAATATTTTTGTCTTCATTCATTGTTATTAAAAAATGTCTTCAAAATTTATGTGTACTCCAGAATATTTTTTTTCAAATGAGTGGTTGAATAGATTTTCATATTCACGTCCCAAAATATCTGCACAAGTTGACGAATGTGAGCAAATATCAAAATTATTTTGATTTTTACACAGTTTATTGTACAAACCGCACAAACAAACCCATATACACAACAGTTTAAGATAGGTAGCCCGCAACAGCAACACCTAGCGTGTAGCCCTTATTTGCTGGCAAGCTTTCTAAGCTTGCTGTCCCTTGACATTGCTTTGTCGCTTAGTTTTTGAAACTCGCTAAAAGTAGTTTCATAAGAGTTCCCTCTCTCTTGCCAAAATCTACTCCGAGAGAGTTCCTCTTTCTAAGCTACCAAGACCTAACAAATGCCTTACCTCATTTGTTAACCTTTGGTCATGGCTTTTTCTATCTAAGTATTGGTTTAACTAGAGTAAACAATGAAAAACCAATACCCTATGCATTATAGGATAAACCACAGTAAGTCTAGCCTCCAGCCCTAGGCAGGACGACAATCCAACGCTACCAACTTTCCCAGACTTACTCTTAGGAAGGAAGATAGCTATAGCTTCTTGCGTTCGTTCACAAGCAGAGACTTTTCCAAAGTAATTCTCAGAGTGCCTTTATCAATTATAATTAGTTGAAACAGTATCATTCTTCAACGAATTACAAAGGTCGTCTAAGCTTGTGTTCAGGAGCCACCGCGAGGAGGTGCAAGTAAGCGCTTCTTCCTTCCAGACATAGACAAGCATATATATATATATATATATGGCTTCCCTATATCTACATGGAGGTCAGTTTGACTCCCCCATATACACAACACAAACAATCTGTACAAATCCCAATTTACGCAGTTATTTTGGGTCGTGAATGGCCGGCCTTTAGAAGAAATCTTGAATAAGAGATCGCCAATTTGATAGATATTAAGTTGCCTTTAAAGTCATGAAACTCGTCTTCAATTTCATCTTATTTTTTTTTTGGGCGCATTGTAAGGATTTCTTTAAGTGTTTTTGTCATTCAAATTTGATTTTCTATTAAATACAAAAACTTTTAAGATTTTAAAAATCTAAAGAAATCTACTTTTTAAAGTCATTTTGCTCAAATGTCAAATGTCCCAAAAACATGAAAAGTGACACTTTCATATCTACATATTAATTAATTCTAAAAGCTTGGAATCTCTATAGAGGACTGAAGTGAATATAGATTCTGCAACATGTTATTTTTAAATGGCCACACTAAAGTTTCTTCTCAACTTATTTGTTTACCTTAATTGAATTATTTAAATTTTAGAGAACCCGTGGCATGATGGTTTGTGCGTTGGACTGTCATGCGAGAGGTCTTGGGTTCGATCCCATGCCTGTGACTCCTAAAGTTTTATTCACGGGTACTACCTCTTGCGAGGAATTAACAAATTTTCCAAGAGTAATTCTTGTCATGAAAAGTGCTTTCTCAATTTAGCCGTTCGGATTCGGTATATAAACTGTAGGTCCCCTCCATTCCTGCAATTACTCGCACACAGGAATGGTTGAGAGTTGTAAGTCACTAGGCCCTGGTTCTTTACGGACTGTTGCGCCACCTAATTTATTTATTTATAAACATTTGTCTCTCTACAATTTTTTGTTGACCCCTCTAAGATCAAAATATTTTCCAAAGGTTCACGTAAAATCAGTATTTTTTAGAATTCGTGCTCTAGCACCAGCTCCAATCTACAAGTAAGCCGACTAATAACGATAATAATATTAGACTCCCGAAAATTGAGTCCGAAAAAATACGTCAATTCTCCATATCAGATCAGAAGAAAAGATCACATTTTTCAGGCAAACTTTCTCATATTCTGGGGTTTTTCATGTACCTATACTTTTGTAGCGTTCTTCGCATTTATAGAAATGCAAAGAAGAACAGAATATATTATTTTTGGAAAAAAGCTTACGTTTGAACACCAATTCTAACATTTCAGCGTGAAATGCACCAAAAAACCTCTAAACTATTGTATTTGAGCTCTTATATACCTATTCCATATTCAGAAAACTGTTTGAAGCTTGGAATGCTTTCATATGTAGGGAGTCGTTCAAATTAAATAGTTAGACCATACCTTGCTGGACAACAGTGATCTAAAATAATCTTATCGTGTGATTCCCTTCCCCCTTACTGAATTAAAGATTATATCCGCCCTTGCCTCTACCAAAAATCGTTGTTTTATCTTCTCCCCCAAAATATCGATCCATACTTATCAAAAATTAAATCGCTCATAGGTGTTAATTAAAATAACAATTTGTCTAAGGTGTCAAAGTCTCAAGGTTGGGCACCGTATACCTAGGATAGGTACATTATGAACACCTCATACACACCGAAGGCTTAAACCTTAAAAGGTATTAAAATAAAATTAAACAATACAATAAACTTAAATGAATTCCCCTCTTATTCGTATATGTAATGTACGTACCTACCTAACCTACCTACATAAAAGTCAAATTTCTCCTTATTTCCAATTTGCTCTTCGTTCAATTCGAATTAGACTTCATATCATAATCAAATCATAAAACAAAATGCACCACATACACAATTATACTAATTTAACCTTATTATGATGAACCCTTTGTATAAGTGCTTTGCAAATCGACACCATATTTTAAAATCCTATAATAAGCAGCTATCTCACTCCCTCTACCAACTAACATTAAAACAAGTGAGCTTTTGTTTCTTACTAAATCAATTGCTTGTCCAATAAGAAAATTTCATAAATCTAATCAAGTTTTTTAAGAGAGAAAGCCAGGTTTAAGAGTTTAAGCGTTTATATATACTATACTAACTAATACTAAAGCAATATGAAATTTAAGAGATTTTAACTTTAAGTGAAATGTGTTTCTTAAGTTTTTGTTGCAATTTTAATAATAGCCGCGTTTTATTATCACAATGATCCAATCCAGGTCCCAGATCAGATCAAGAAAATAAAATAGCTGGGATCAACATATTTTAATCATATTAGTTGACGTTTAGAGCAGAGTTGCCCTTAGACGATAATTTGTTTGTTCTTTTTTAGATACAAATGGTATGTATTTTCTCAAGTATACATTTGGTTGCACTTATTCATTTTATTTTTACGAAATTATATTTTGCATAAAAAATAAATAAAAACATTTAATTTCCAGATAAATGAAAATGGTAATTTGGAAACAATGTTGGAAGTAACAGCTAACTCTACAAGACAAAATGTCGCCTGGTGCGAAATAAAAAACCAGATTTTTGGATAACAAAAATGGATATAACCATAAAGCAGGATTCCGCTATGTTGTTGTAAAGCAAATAAATATCTGATCTGATCTGGATCACGGGGAAAATAAAACACGGCTATAATATTGAATAAACCTACCTGCCAGGCATGATCCAGCTCCTCCAAATGTTGATTTTAGTTGTGAAAACCCTGAAAAGAAAATAATACATCATCACCAATTCATTTCCAAAGAGATTCTATAAAATAAAAGATTCCAACTTGACTTTCAAATGAATTTAATAACTACATACATACATAGGAAAATGTGTTTTGGGTAAAGAAGTCGCAATGAATTTTACCACGGATAGTAAAAAGAAAAAAAGAGAAACATATTCTTTATAATTAGGTATTGTATTTTTAGATTTGTAACACTTTAATAACAGTACAGGCTAGATAATCTTAATATGTACAAAATCCAGTGTCATAGTATGTATGTTCCCCGTGAACTCTTCACCAAGTCAATCGATTTCGATGAAAGTTGGCATTTTATGTGTAGTTTGGTCTAATTTGAGATATAGGCTTGTTTATATTTCGATTAATGGACTTAATAATTTATAATTAACAATAAACTGATTGTCAATGTTGATGTTTGTTATTAATCGTAAGTTTCATAAGTCTGGAACAGATGGCGCCTTAAATCAGATTTTTTACAGAAAACTGTCGGACCATCTATCGTGAACTTCTCATAGATGGCGCCACGTTGGAATTCGAAATTTCTTTTTCAACAACACGTGGTGCATTGTGATATTTTGATCGATCTATAACGTAACATCGCTTTTTCTGGATTATTTCTCATTTAATTTCACGTGCTCTATATAATTCTGAATATTTCTTTTCAACTACTAAATTACAGTTTCATTAATACAATAAAATATATAAACAAACAAATAATATTATAAAGAGGAAAGATTTGAATTTTTGTGTGTAACGAATAAACTCAAAAAGTACTGGACCGATTTTAATAATTCTTTTTTCATTAGAAAGCTACATTATCACTGAGTAACATAGGCTATATTTAGTACTAGATTACTATAGAACCATTGAATAATTACAAATAGAAGGGACACCGGGCAAATCCTGATCTAGATAGCGACACTTATTTTTCAAATGCTCATAAGTCGCTAGTATCGCACGGCGAGTTATTGTATCAGTCTATCAAATACAACACCCAATTTTACAAATTTTGGTCCTTATGGGAAATTTACTCACAATTTATGGTCGAGAAAGATAACGGAATATTGTTATTTAGAATAAAAAACAACAATAACAACTGTGTAGGTACATATGTATGTCTGTTAAAGTGTTGCATTCAAGGCCAAATCACGTTCGCTGCAGAAAATGTATTTTGAAAGTTTGTTTTTCTTTTTTAAATTTCGTTCTCATTCATAAAACGAAAATGATTTTGGTGCTTTTCGGTGCATTCGACATGATGATGATTTGTGAGTTTCGGTGAATTTTTCTTCAATTTCGTTATTAGTTTGATATGGGTTGGGATAGGTTTATTTTTAAATTTCTTTTTTTTTCTGAAAATAGGGATAGTGGACGAATCATACTTTACTACAAAGTATACATTGCAAATGTACATACATAAGCATAGGTAGGTATATTGTTTAGGCTAATGTTAGGTACGTAGGTAATTAGTAATTAGTAATTACATATACCTTTGTAGGTAGGTATTCATATGCACAAATGGAGGTTAGTAGGAACATATGTATGGAGGTACATATATATACATACATAATACATATATGTATAACATAAGTTGGGGGCGTACCTATTACATTTTTAAATTATTTTAGTAGTAGGTATTTTAGGCAGATTTCTTTGCTTTAAAAAATACTGTCGAGTGAAGAAAAAAAGATATACCTAATCAAAGTGGAGTAAAAAAGGATTCTTAGCGTTTTTGGATCATGTTAACATTCACCAGTGCACTGTGCGTACACAAATAACATAGGTACAATTTTTTCTCGCATTGTTGAATTTTTGTATAGGTATACATTTTGTAGTAGGTAGGTAGTATATGGCTTTAAGAATTATTTTTATACTTTGTTTTTGCTTTTACGTATTTTTTTGAGATATTGTTTTGCTTTAGGTTGCCGGTTGCATGGAAGTAGTTTTCACTTTTTGCAGTTTTTGTAGTCGCATATCAGTGGTAAAGAAATGTTCTTCCTTTTATACCTACATCCCTTTTTTCGCTTTATTTTTAACTTTCCATAGGAAGTTATTGTCCGATTTGTCGAATTAAAAATTTTGACATTTCTCGACGTTTCAAGGTCCCTAGAGTCGAAATAAAAGATTTTTAGAGAGATGTCTGTGCGTGCGTTTGTATGTACGTACGTTCGGACGTCCGTACGTTCACGAAGTTTCGTCGTCCATACCTCAAGAACCAGTAGAGATTTCGACTTCAAATAAATTTTGTTATACAGACAAAAATGCAGAATGATGCAGAAGGGCTCTCAAAAAAATTGTGTGGGTGGTTTCTTTTTACCAATTTAAGCAATTTAAAAAAAAAAGATGAAAATGTTGGTTTACCCAAAATATCTCACGAACCAATAACGCTAGATACTTTAAATGAATTTTATATTGTAACGTGATACCAAACAAATATGTACATATATGTATTTTTAAAAAAAAATCCAGTTAAAGGTTTTTTTATAAATCAAAAAAACTGAAAAAAAAATATTTGTCTCCTCGAATATTTTACGAACAAAAAATGATTTTATCTCCAAAATAATTTTGTGCAACGAAGAATAACGTTTTTGGGGGAGAGTACGATAACTTTGGCGACAAAGTTTAATGACGGATTTGTATAGAACAGTTAAAAACAAGCATTTTTTACTATGGGAGGGGGTCTATCTCCCCCCGTTTAGGCGGTAGGGGCAGTTTAAAAAATATGTACATTAAATGGAAAAAAAATAATTAAAAAATAACGGTAATACTTATAATTAAGTATTATACCTTTTTTTAAAGCCAACACTTTTGTCTATTAGCTTGTTTTTAAATCAAGTCAAAACTATGCATAGTTTTTGAAAAAAATTGTTTTAAAGTCAAAATTTGTGCAAAAAAAGTTCAAAAAAAGGTTTAAAGTGTAATTTTTCAAAACTTTCAGATTATCTACTATTTTTTTTTATAATTCATTGCTCTTATTTGTTTTTGATCAAAAACTGAAAACTAGATGACTTGATGTCTTCTAGTTCTTGATAAAATTGAAAATTACCAAAACGAAATATTTTAAGTAAATTACTTTTTCCTTGCGTATTAACGTAGTCTTATTTTGATAATAATAATCGAATATGGATTAAGATACATATTATGTACCTAGGGTAAATTAATTTTTCTTAAATCCAGCTTATTTAAATGCAAAAGAAACTTTGCATTCACCCCATCTTGCACCCACCGCACCTTGCAACCTCCCCACCTTGCACACACTCCAACTTGCACCCACCCCAAATCCTATAGTGTGCCCAAGCAGGGGGGTTGCAGGGGGGTTGCAGCATGCCCCCCCTTACAGATCCCACTGTTGCATACACACAAACTCGCGCACACCTTACTGTTTCATACACCCAAACACGCATTACGCATACGCAAATACCATTAGTACTATCAAAATAAGACCACTCAAGCAAAAAAAAAGAATTAAATTAAAATAGTAGTTGTGGTTATTTTCAATTTTCTCAAAAACTAAAAGACATAAAATCATCTAGTTTTCAGTTTTTGATCAAAAACAAATAAGAGCAATAAATAAATGAAATAAAAACAATGGTAGATAATCTTGAAGTATTGAAAAAGTTACACTTTAAACCTTTTTTTAACTTTTTTTACTCAAATTTTGAGTTTAAAATTAAATTTTAAAAACTACGCATAGTTTTGACTTGATTTAAAACTGGCTAATAGAACAGAATGTTGGCTTTAAAAAAATGTATACAACTTAATTGTAAGTATCACCGTTATTTTTTAATTATTTTTTTCCATTTTAAATAATAACTTTTTTAAATTGCCCCTCCCGCCTAAACGGGGGGAGATAGAACCCCCCTCCCATAGTAAAAAATGCTTGTATTAAGACCCTCTACCAAAAACCGTTATTATATCTTGGCGCCAAAGTTATCTTACTCGTGCCCGTTTATGACTAAAAAAATTATTAAATGTTCTGAAAAATTGATTTTCGACTTTGAAATCAAACTTTTTCATTATACCTATGCAAAATATTGTTGGAAATTTTTAAATTTTTAGAAATAATTCAACTGACAACTTTTTTACCAAAACACGAAAACCTACAAACATTTTTATCAAGACAAATCGGCAGACGGGATGGGAAGTTATCAGTGTGGGTCGCATCGTAGCCTCTTTTTATAATAATGTGTTGCGCCAAACTTGAACAAGACATAATTAGGTATATTTATTTGTTTTAATTAAATAAAATTTACAAAGGTATCTATGAAAGTTAATCTACATAAAAAAATTCATGAAAAAATAATTGCAATTTTTTTTATTTGGAACAACAAACCTGCACGTAAACGATTTGGTAAATCAATTTAACCAAATCTCCAAAACAAAATAAAAATAGTAAGAAAATGGCAATTTTTTACACACGAAAAATGAATACCTAGTACCTATCTTTTCAAATACCTACTTAACATACTCAGAGGTAGGTATACCTATTCCTTTCTTTGTGGCGACACAAACACATTATCCCATTTAAGGCGTGCATATTATTGTCTTCATCTATAAATATTCATATAGTTCGCTTTCAAAAAAGATCCCAAAAGGACTTTTTAAATCCCTTTTGAGGATATAAATTAGCATATACAGAAACCATTATCATGAAAATGATATTCAAGCTACTAATAGTACTCACTGGATGCTCATAAGTCGCATGGTCGTTTGAGCAATGTTTGGTGTCCACTTCTATTTGTAATTATTCAATGATAGAACTCGAAGGTGTAAAAAAATTAGTCATAAAATGTCTTGCACCGCATACGCTGCGAAGAGTACTAATGATAGGACAAGAAAATGCTTTCTAATTTAGTGATTCATGGTCGTTTTAATTAACATGCTTATAACTTAAATATCTGTACCTATTTATGTCTTCCCGTGCATAGCCGGGACGGGCCGCTAGTATTTTATATATATTTTATTTATATCAACTAAAATTATTTTAGAATTGTTGTTTGACATGAAATAAATTTGGCAGGTTTCGCCCCCAAAATCGAAAATTAAATTTCTTGTTAATACTGCAAATACCTAAAACAATTATTTTATGAGATTCTACGATTATGAGAAGGGCTTAACACATTTGTCATTATGTACAGGGGTCTGATGGAAGATGTAAATACGATTATTTCAAAAAGTAGGGGGGGAGGAAGGGGTACATTGGAATCAGTGATCGTGCGGATTTCTCAGTCACGACCAGAGAGAAAAAACTAATCGAGAGAGCCAAACTTCCTCGTCTCCGTCCCTTCGAAACCTCTTACTCTCATTTTTTATAGTGTGTTGAATTCGTATCGGTGTATACATGTTTTCACCTCGGAGAAGAGTACACAAAAAAACATCATTTCCGGGAAATGCGACATTTCTCATTTTTGTTTTGCCAAGAAGGTTATGTTTTTTAAAGTCTCATTATAATATTTGTAATTCTCATGAATTTTTTTTTTTAATTTTGCTAACATCTTGTCGTTTTTATATCTACAAAAATACTCCTATAATTCAAATTAATTCTAGCAAAACATTTTTGTTTGTCAATAAATAACGGAAGAAGTTATACCGGTAGTTCGTGGTGAATTTGTTTTTCTCTTCTTTTTCTCTAAGTTACAGATAGATGGCAGGAACAACCAAAACAAGAAAGGATGTGTGCAGAAAGTGTTTAAAAAGGTTAAGGCTTTTTAGATTAGACTTTATTTGTATATATGAACGAGTACATGTTTTTTTATAAATGAATGTTATGTTTATTTCAATAGTAATATCTTAACTATTAACTTAACTACTAAATTATCTAAAATATACTGCATTGAATTATTTTACATTGCATTATAAAAGGCGGAAATAATAAAGTTCTATAGTTCACCGGGAATATGTATATAAAATATCCATATCTTCTGCAATTGCGGTATCAATCGATATTTTCTGGAACTTAGTGTTAACGTAACATTTATTTGTCATGAATTACTTTTTCAACTTTTTTATACACCATAAAAATCAATTACAAAAATTTGGCTGTGATAATAATTACTTGAACACAGCATTTTCTATGTTTATAGTTATTCAGGTTTAGCCCTTAACTTTGATTTGCATTTATTTATGAATAGCCTAAAAAGTTTAGCAAACATCTATGAATAAGCCACAATGCACTTTCAGAAAAACTGTAGTTAGAACTTTCCCTGACAGATTTTTCTTGTCGCTATATAACTGAAAGATAAGATATAAATAGTTAGAACTGGAAAACTTATAAAAATGATGCATAAGACTTAAATTTTGGTTGAAGAACAAATTTGTATATTCTTTTCACAAAACCACTGAACTAGCGAGAATACAAATATTTTTACTTTTGTACAAAAGTACTTTTCGGCTTATGTAGTTAAGCCTTTAAAAGCAACACACTACCTTAGGGAAAAGCAATAAGAATAGCTTATCACATATTCACAAATCTTATGCAATGAAAATTAGCAACAGAAGTAACAAGTTGACGGTCTTTTTATTTAGTGTCTACTTAAATCACTTATTTTCAGCATTTTGGAAATGTCGTGAGTAATGTAAAGAAAATAAACAACGAGTATGTACACACAAATAAAATAGGAATGGAAAAAAGAGATGAGTATATAAAAATGTTTTCAATGTTCCATGTTTACATTCTGTAACTCTCGTTTTCAATGTTCCTGCAACTCTCACATCGACAAAATTAAGTCGATAAACTCTGAAAATTGAAACAAATCTGAGTTTTTTTTTGCATTTTTCAACGGTCTGAGCGAAAATTAAACGCATAAACGCGGCTAATAATACAAATAATAGTAGTAGTGCTTTCAGAGTTTTATGTTTCTAGGTCCGAATTCTCATTGGACTGTTGCACCACCTTATTTATTTTACTTACTCAATTATTAAAACTGGCTTCAAATAACTAGCTTATATTTATCTAAATGCGTAATTAAGAGTTGTTTCTAAATCTTCATTGTTCTGGCACCTAACAAGAGTAATTAATTTCACTTCATATTCGAATGATATTCATATCAAACGAACACAATGAGAGTACCGAAAAGTTGTTCATACACAATTTTGAATTTTCTTTGAACACCTCTAAACAGCTGACTACATCCGCCATTTTTCAAAGGTGGTCACCATTTCTAAAAGGGGGTGAGCAGAGAGAAAAGAGAGAAAAGAGAGAAAAGAGAGAAAAGAGAGAAAAGTTTTTCTCTCTCGTGGTGAGTATGTGCACAAACTTGCATAAGTATTTGTTCCCCACATTTTTTTTATATGGAGTTAATACATATGCAAGTTGGTGGCCAAATCACAGCTTGTAGGTAAAAAGAGAGCAACCGTCGAAGTTGGTTCTCTCTATTAGTTCTTTTCTCTCTGGTCACGACGTCGCAATGGTCAAGTGAGCATGGCGCGTCCGCCATCTAGGCATTTTTCAAGAGTAACGATTCGTACGTAACCTCGCGTCGACAGTTTTGTTCTCACGTCGATATACGACAAATAAGTGATGGGCCGATTGCGAATTTAATTCTTTCATGGATGCAGAGGTTCAGCACAACTGCTTCGGCTATGAACACTCCTTGGACAGTGCCCAGTCGATCTTCAAAGACTCCCGAAAACATTGAAGTGGTTGAAGAGAGTTTACGTGAAAATCCACGACTTTCGATACGGAAAAGGGCTCACTGGGACTTCCAAGAACGATTATTCATGAAATTTTGAAAAAGGATTTAAACAACCCAAAGGAAGTCAGACGATGTTGGAACGTTTTCGTACTGTGAATCCCATTTTTTGGAGCGAAGAGGCTCATTTTCATTTAAACGGGCAACTTAATAATCAAAACTGCCGTAACTGGGCTCCAAGAACCCATAATCCTCGACTGAAACACCAGAAGCCATTGCATTGCCCCAGGGTAACTGTTTGGTTGAGCCTTATCCACGCATGGGATAATTGGACCATTTTTTTCGAGATGGCTCGGGGCCATACGACAAATGTCAATAGTGACAATTACTTAAGCATGATAACGGATTTCTTTTTGCCGAACCTGCAAGTTCATCCATCGTATTCATCGCACACGTGGTTCCAACAGGATAGTACGACCGCACATACGCCTAGATGAATTTGCTTCGGGAAGATTTCCCTTAAAAACTTTGGGACATCCCGTGGCCACCGAGGTCCCCCGACTTAACCCTATTGCATTTTTTGATAGGGCTACCTAAAATAGAGAGTTTAAAGCAACAATCCCCGAACTCTAGTGAATCTAACAGAAAATATTCGCCAAGAAATCAGCGCAATTGAATCAAGTTTACTGCAGCGCGTAGCTTGTACCACGAAGCTCCGTTTTCAACACTGCGTGTAACTCGATGGAAGACATTTGGATGACGTCATAATGTTCAAAAATTGAAATCCGCATAAGTAGTCTGTCGTTTAAATATTTCAATATTTTTTTAATTTTAAAAATATAAATCTGCCGCAAGACACCCTGTATTGCTAGTCAGATATACAGTGAGAAGGATATATTTTTGTTTGCAAGTTTTTCTAAAGAGTAGCACTAAGGCTAAGGATAGAAGGATTTAAATTTATTTTTACAGGATAATAAAGTCGGTCTTATGAAAGAAAATAGTGATGCCTAATTAATTTACCAGCGTACGTCATGATCTGTGGAGGAATTTCTGTGGGCGGAAAAACTTATGTCCTATTTATAATGGGAGGATATTGGTGAGTTCTAGGTTATTCATCACTGATATTCTAGAGAATCACGTCACCAGGTACCTAATCGAGAATTTGCAAAAAGTGAATTGGAGAAGTGAATAACTACTTCATAATCAAACAGACGATCAGGGAGGCAATACCTAATATTGAAGGCACAAGGACTTGTCCTGCAAGAAAAAAATTAGAAAAAAGAGCCTGGGATGTGCTCTTAATCAAATTATGTTTTTTTAAAAGCTACAGCTGGCATTTAAAGAACTTCAAGTACAAATTATGTTATCAAAATTGAAGGTTTTGTGTAAAATAAAATCGATTGCATTATTGGAACGTGAGATATTTGAGGTCAACCAAATTTGTTATTCTTTTTTTAAAATTTGTTTTTTTTTTTTTTGTAAAACAACCACTAAACGGATTTACTTAAAAGTCCATCTTGAAATCATTATCTGCAAAACAGAATTTTTTGAAAGTATCAAAGATTGCTATTTCTTAAGATATGGACAGGACCGTCGAGAGGAATTCCGGGCCCGGGACGGACAAATCTCGGGCCCCCATATTTACCATTTTTTTCAAAGTTCATGCCTACTGGTACGTTCTAATTTCAATTACGAATAGCATGAAATTGTTTCGAATTAACGGAAATAATAATTTTTTGTTTTCAAAGTGAACCGAAAAAAAGTGTTAATCATCAAATCAATCTCAATCTCACGTCCAGTTTAGTTGAAATGGAGGATGGATAGAAAATAATTCTACATGCGAGTGGATCAGATTTCGAACAGATACATTCAATTCGATATTGCCAACGACAGAATTATCCTAACTACCTGCATATAATTATGAAGGTCATACTTTGATATCTAATCTATTGAATTTTTGTATGGCTGGTTTAACATACACACTTTGAAGTGATTCGATATACGTCAAATCTTCAGTAAACAACTTATTCAAAATATTAATTAATAAATATTCATATTACGGAAACCACAATTGAAAAACGTTTGGGTGGGATTTTCCGATCCCCCGAAGCGAATTAAAAATTTGGTTCCCAGCAGAAACAAAAATAGAAGAAAAGAAACTTTATAAAAACAGAAACCGAAATAAAAATTTGTATTTTGTTTTAGGTTAACTTTAAAAATTTTAAAAATAATATAAATTTTAAATTTACGTTAAATTAAATAAGAAAAGCGAAACAATTTATTATAACTTTCTTTCAATAGTTCAGAGTTGCCCAATTTTTCATTAAATATTAACAAAATGTACGGTGACTAAGCAACTGCGCCGTAGAATAGTTAGTAAATATATGTAGTTCTTCATACGAACTGTTTTAAAATAAAGCGAAAATTTAGAAAAAAAAATACCACTTTCTGTTAAGTTTTCTAACGCGCCGATATAAAGTTTGTGTTGAATCACATGGCAAAGTAACTACGACGCAATTATTTTCATCTATATTATGTTAAAATAGTTTTTATTACGCTCCTGTTCTAAATGTGTCTTAACTGTTAAAGTTAAGGTATTACGGAATACAAATTTAACTAAATTTTGTAGTGCTTTTGCGTTAATGATAATACTGTTTCCATTTAACGAACGGTCTAGACTATCTGTAAACAAAAATTAATTATTCTAAAAAGTTCAACTTTGTGTAACTAAAACTTGTGGCTATTAAAAACCACACTATATGATAACGTTTAATTGAATATTTACGGCGGACAAAAATAAGTAAAATCTCCGACCAAGTTATACTAAACAAAGAGGGATTTTAAATCAAGACACTATAATATCGGTGAAGTTAAATGTACAAATCGAAGTTGAACAAATTTTGGAGAGTTTTTGATGATATTCAAAATTAAAATTTGCCTATTCAATACCTTTAAATAAAACCAAAGCTATAAACATAGAAAGCCATAATTTTAAGGTGATTCATTTGAATGGATCCAAACTAGAAGAGAGCCGTATGACAAACAATCTTTTTCGATTTATTTTTCAGCTCAAAACCAAAACAGGGAACTGAATCCGCTCAAATAGGAATGAAAAATCAGTTGGCATTACGCCAATTCGTCGTATAATGACTTCCTTTCCTTTAAATTTGCCCTTTTGAAAAGTAAACCTGTCGCACAGCCTAAGTCAAAGTAGGGTTGTGGTGTTGATCACATTTATCTAATTGAGAATTCAGAAATTATATAACAAAGAACTCATTTTGCTTCTACATTCTTATGGAAAATATCAGACGTTATTCTCCTCTTGCGTCTTTAATGACAAACGTTTTAGACACGGAAACATGATGTTATCCCTCCTCTTAACAATAAAAAACGCAACAAACAAAATTAGCATTCAGGCGTAATGCGCGATAGTAGGTATTAGGAGGATAAAACGTGGGAATTTTTCTTATAATCCCAACAGTGTAAATTGTTATAATCCCAACAATGTAAATCTGAGTAGTGGTATGGTAGTGAGGATCTTGCTGAGTTGGGGTGGCAGTGGATGGTGGTGGTTTTGTGATAATCACGTTGAAAAAGATCATCTGTGTTATATGAAGCCTGATGCAAAAACTCCTCACCTTAAGGCGCCAGTTATAGCTATAATTGGTTTTCATCATTGAAAACAAACATTGGATTGATTATTTTTGGCAGTTCGTTTAAAGCTATCATTAAAAATTTCTGTCATTGAAAAAAATTTCCTGATTGAAAGCCACCGAAAACTATAACTGGCGCCTAACTCTGTCCTCTGTATTTTCTATGATCTGGAAAGTCGTCAGGAAAAAATTGTACAAGAGGAAATCTTGAATGCTGAAGAAAATGTTCATATATCGGAAGTTAGACTACATGAACCCAATTTATGTGTTTTCCAGCAAAAGTGCGATATCTGTATTGATTACATGAGTCTTCAATTCTGCCAAACGTGCAAATATACTTTAAATGTAATCAGAGAAAAAGAGAAGGAAGAAAACGTGATTTCAAGATTCCTAAAACATATATTTAGTGTTCGGAATTCTTTCAAAAAAGTGGTTGTTTTAGCCCATAACGGACAATCATACGACCACCAATTCATTTTGAACTACATTTTAAAGGAAACACATTTGACTCCCAACTTGATTATGCGAGGCAGTAAGATAATCATTATGGAAATAGGAAATGTCAGGTTCATCGACTCGCTCAACTATTTTCCGATGGCACTTTCGAAACTGCCAAAAACATTTCAACTTTCATCCGGTTTGAAAAAAGGTTTCTTTCCACATCTGTTCAACATCAAAAAAAATTCCAACTACATCGGTAAGCTACCTAAAATAGAATACTACAGTCCAGATACAATGAAATCTGAAGATCCAGAAATATTCTATAATTGGTATAAAGAACATCAAAACGATGTTTTTAAATTTCAACAAGAAATGCTAGAATACTGCATAAACGATGTAAGGATTCTGACTGAAGCATGTCTGAAATTTAGACACTTTTTTCTTACTCAAACCAATGTCGAGCCGTTCCTAGAAGCAGCAACGATAGCATCCACCTGTAATAATGTATTTCGGCGGAATTTTCTTCAGCCAAATATCGGGTGATTTTTTAAGAGCTTGAGAACTTTTTTTAAAAAAAAAACGCATAAAATTTGCAAAATCTCATCGATTCTTTATTTGAAACGTTAGATTGGTCCATGACATTTACTTTTTGAAGATAATTTCATTTAAATGTTGACCGCGGCTGCGTCTTAGGTGGTCCATTCGGAAAGTCCAATTTTGGGTAACTTTTTCGAGCATTTCGGCCGGAATAGCCCGAATTTCTTCGGAAATGTTGTCTTCCAAAGCTGGAATAGTTGCTGGCTTATTTGTGTAGACTTTAGACTTGACGTAGCCCCACAAAAAATAGTCTAAAGGCGTCAAATCGCATGATCTTGGTGGCCAACTTACCGGTCCATTCCTTGAGATGAATTGTTCTCCGAAGTTTTCCCTCAAAATGGCCATAGAATCGCGAGCTGTGTGGCATGTAGCGCCATCTTGTTGAAACCACATGTCAACCAAGTTCAGTTCTTCCATTTTTGGCAACAAAAAGTTTGTTAGCATTGAACGATAGCGATCGCCATTCACTGTAAGTCCATTCATGATGAAATGTCAAAGCATACTGAGCATCTTTCTCTTTGACACCATGTCTGAAATCCCGCGTGATCTGTCAAATACTAATGCATGAAAATCCTAACCTCAAAAAAATCACCCGATACAATCGGATTAATCCCAAAAAAAGGATACAGGTACATAAATATACATAAATATTATTCACTATCATTTTTTTTTCTTTTTTTATCTAATTTATCAGCTAATCAAAATTTATAACAATATTTACAGATGGGTGGAAAATCAATCAAAGGGAGCCATCAGATGGATGATTTTAGAGGAAGGCAACCGCAAAATAACAATAAAGCATGCTGCTAAAGGGCGAGAGGCGGTAATAAAACAACAATTGATTGTGTCTCTCTTTGAAACTAACGTAAACAATTATATTTTTAGATTGTAAATGAAGTTAAAGTCGATGGATTCTGCGAAGAAACAAGGCAGGTCTTTGAATTTCATGAATGCTTTTACCATGGACACCCTGTTTGTCTAAGGAACAAACGTGATACTCCTCTTACCAATGATCACTTCGATACGTTAAACAACAGGTACAATAGGACTGTGGCAAAGTCTTGTTATTGAGATCTGGAGCTGTGAATTCGAAAACTACTTCAAGTCTCTGAGTGAAGAAGAACTATCCAGATTTAGAAATCACCCCTTACTGCTTAACGCACCTTTGAATCCGAGAGATTCATTTTATGGTGGACGAACGGGAAACATAGTTTCCTACTACAAATGTAAGGAAGGTGAAAAATAAAGTGTTTGCTCACTTTATCCATGGGTTTGTAAATATGGAAAATTTCCTGTTGGTCATCCAAAGATTCACACAAGCATAGATGAAGTGTGTTCAAACATGAAACTTGATGCCATTAATGGTCTCATTAAGTGTAAGATTCTCCCACCAGAAAATTTATTTCATCCAGTTTTACCCATGAAACAAAACGATAAGCTCATGTTTTCGTTATGTAAGACCTGTAGTCAAAATAGGAATGATGAAACAAAATGCACACATTCCGATGAAGAAAGAGCATTATTCGGAACATGGGTAATAGATGAAGTCGTCAAAGCTATTGACCTGGGCTATAAACTTGTTTCAGTGTTTAAAATTTGGGAATATGATGTAGTACAATACGATTCAGACACAAATACAGATGGTCTTTTCACTGCAATGATGAATACGTTTTTGAAAATAAAGCAAGAAGCTTCGGACTGGCCAAACCATTGCAGAACAAAAGAAGATCGGAACAAATACATAAATGACTTCTTTGAAAATGAAAGAATCAAACTGTATCCTACAGAAATTACCAACAATCCAGGAAAAAGATCTTTGGCTAAACTGATTCTTAATTCTTTTTGGGGTAAATTTGGCCAAAAGAGAAAACCAACAGCAAACAATAATCATTAACCAATCTTCTGATTTGTTCGATCTGATGTCCCATCCGTCAATACAGGTTCAACAAATTTTACCTGTCAACGAGAACAATATTGTGATAACGTTTACGGTTAAAGAGGAGGCATGCGAGATCTTATCAACAGTTAATGTTTGCGTTGCAGAATATACCACGGCTCAGGCTCGCCTCAAGTTGTATAGTTATTGGGAACAACTGAAAGAAAGAGTTCTATACTATGACACTGATTCAGTGATCTATGTATCCCGACAAGGAGAATTCGAACCTCCTGTTGGAGACTTTATTTGTGACATGACTGCCGAGTTACAATGGTATGGACATGGAAGCTTTATAACTGAATTTGTAAGTGGTGGACCCAAAAACTATTCTTACAAAGTATTCAGCACAAACGATAAAACTGAACACATTGTTTGTAAAGTTAAGGGTATAAATCTAAATTATGAATCATAACAGAAAATAAATTTTGATTCCATAAAAGAGGCTGTACTTAAGGCATCAACATCATCTTTTAATGAAAGAGACTTCATCACCTTAAGATCAAGTAACATACGACGAACAAAGGAGCATGAAGTGATCACAATAGATAAAATTAAGACTTATAAACCAACATCGGAAAAGAGACGGTTCTTTCGAGATCACAGTTCCCTTCCATACGGATTCAAGAGGGCGAAAATGTAAATAACTGTATGTAGTATAAAATAATTTATTTATTTATTTAAACTTTTAGTGAAATTTAAATTAATTAATTGATTTATTAATAAAATATTTATGTACGATAGTGATACCAAAATTAAATTATTTTTTCAAATAAACGCCTCCTTTAAAAGTTACAACGCTCCAAAGTTTTTCATTATTTGTTCGCGTCGACATATTCAATTTTCAGCCCACTGAAACAGTGAAACGACGACGGCGATGACGTCGACGAAATCAACCAACGTCGGCCTATTAACATTCACATTGTGTTCAATCCAATTGAGACACATTTTCATACCACTCTAAAAATATCTAAGTTCTGAACATAGCTTAAGGGCATACATCTCAACTATGAATTATACCAAACATTTATCCATCATTCTATGAAACACATACGAACTTCTTTTCGTAGTACCATATCTATAAATAGAACCCTTAACAAAATCACCCTTACTCCAAGTGACAAGTGGTCATCACAAAACCACCACCATCCACTGCCATCCCAACTCACCTAGAATGGGATGATGCGCCATCATTCTATGAAACACACACACACACTTCTTTTCGTAATACCATATCTATTAATAGAAATCCCTAACAAGTGATCATCACAAAACCACCATCCACTGCCATCCCAACTCAGCAAGATCCTCACTACCATACCACTCCTCAGATTTACACTGTTGGGATTATAACAATTTACACTGTTGGGATTATAAGAAAAATTCCCACGTTTTATCCTCCTAATACCTACTCGCGATGACCAAGTTAACTGAAGATGCAATTTTATGTTATGTAGCAAACACAGAAGTTTAAAGTTTATTTAGGTATGTATACATTGTAAATCATGTTAGAGTTTAAACCAAAGAAAACATTGAAACCAATTTATTTATTGTCTGATCCGCATCCGCGAAAAGACCATACTTCATGTTCTCAATCGAAAGCTTTTCAAATTTATTGCTCTCCTGTTAACCAACGAATCCATGTATCCATTTTTAATGCCATCACGTCTTACCAAAAGCATATGTAAAAATCCTTGTCTAACCATCACAATACACAACCATCACCCATAAAAAGGGTCGATACGTGTAATAGAAAAAAGGTCAAAATATAACATTTTGATAGCTCGAGTAAAGTGTTTTGTGTGAAAAATGTCTTCAGTCGAAACCTGTAAAAACCGAAATCCATAAACACACTTCACAGGCAATAAATATCGGGGTGCTGAAGCTGAGCTGAAGCTGATGCAAGCAAACATGCCTCGGGAAGGACGTTAAAGGCGCAACAAAAGAATCACTATCGCAACCATTTTCGATTTGTAACTCCTTGGCAGTTCAAGGAAGCGTTGACGATTCCTCTTTTCGGTAGTTAAATGTTAAAAAAAGGAGCAATAACAAATCCTTGAAGGCAAAGTGTTTGCATTTCTACTCTCACAAGTCTTGTTCTCAAAGATTTTGGAATAGTAAAACTGTATATAGGTAGTACACTTTAGTGGCGGTGACAAGTGATTTGGTACCTGCCGTTGACGCTGCAGCTAAAGAAACCAAATGGTAAAGAAGTCAATAGGATTTTTAAATTTCTTTTTAAAATGAAACCCAATAGGTCGTCAATATACTGCATTGTAGAAATGTAGAATGCCGAGGGTATGGAAATGTTAAGTATTTTTCTTTTTCATTATCAACACATTAAGACAAAGTAAATGATATACTCATAAAACAATATGGAGAAAATATTACTTTGATAATACATATGAATATGAAAAGATAAGACTAATGGTTGAACGTTTGAACGTACTACGTGTAAATTTTATTTACATAATGTTTTTCTAATAGTTTTTGTTAATAAAATGGAGCTATTGCAACCTTGAAATTAAGTCCAGAAAGGTAAAGAACTCCATACCCCACCATTCGAATGTTGATGATTTTGTCTCAGGCAAATTATAAGTTAATTATGTTTAATTTACTTAAATTAAATTAGAAGACAAGTAGAAGAAGATAATTGCAGAAACTTCAAATATTATTTTCTCACCCCGAAGGTAGAAAAATGTTTTAAATTAAAAAAAATATTCAAAAACAATGACAACACTTTCAAATAAGTATTAAACCGGTTTTCAAAGTCAGAAATCTGTTCTATAATCCTAAAAGTAAAAGTATGAACAATTTTTGAAAAAAATTAAAACTCAAAAATTGTATACAAAAGTAAGACCATTTTTTTTCAACATTTTGAAATTAAGTTTACATTGGCTTAACTTTGAAGAAAATAGTAAAAAATTATTGTTTTTGATCCTTCGTCAAAAAACTGATACATATTGTTGTTGCTGGAGTTATCGAAGCTACTAG
This sequence comes from Eupeodes latifasciatus, assembly GCA_920104205.1. Lineage (NCBI taxonomy): Eukaryota > Metazoa > Arthropoda > Insecta > Diptera > Syrphidae > Eupeodes > Eupeodes latifasciatus. The sequence continues at coordinate 112,199,714 of OV049926.1, forward strand.
TGCCTTGAACTTGATGCAATATAAATATATGTTGTTGAAAGTTCGATAAAATATTTGATTACTCATGAAATTCATAGAACTAAAAGTAGGTAGTTAGAATTTATAAAGATATTCGTGGTTATAAAGGGAGAGTGGGGAAAACTAAAATATTCCATTAACAATTTTTAAATTCATTGCCATAAAAGACGTTCAATTAAATAAAACCCAGCTACAACTATATGAACTCCACCTGGAAATAACAAAAGGTTTGAATGATTGTGAATTTTATGATTTTATCAAACGACAGAATTCAATCATGGATATAACCAACAACACATTCAAGACAAAAAGAAGAATCCAAAATCAAAAGCTTGAAACACTAACAACTGTTCAAAAACCGAATGAAATGAAGTCTATACAGTAAAACCAGTAGAAAACCTAGTTCTTAATTTATCATCGGTCCAATTTAAAACGGAAGAACTAGATTTATTAAACAAGGGACCGAACTTTACACCAAATTTATTTTCAACCGACATCGGACAAGCTATCGTAGACATTGAATCAGCAATCCAATTCAAACCATATGAAACAAAAGACAGAGTTCGAAGAGCAGCCAAAAATGTTATTAAAAAGGTAAAATCAACTAAATCGACAAGAGAGCAACAAAAACAAAAGAAAATTATCGGACAACTGAAAGAGAAAGAAGTTTATTACATGAAAGCAGACAAAGGCAACAACATTGTGATCTTGGACAAGGTAGACTATGTAAATAGAATGAAAAAGTCAATCGCTGAAGATGGTTTCACCGTATTAAAGAGATCACCATTAAATAGGATGATAGACGACGCAAAAGGAATTATTAAGGAAATTTCAGAAACTTTCTCCATAAGCAAGTTCAAATTAATGATCTCCAATCCGGAAGTGCCAAAGATGTATGGTTTACCCAAAATCCACAAACCAGGCGAAAAAATGCGAAAAATCGTTTCAAATGAGAAATTAACCTCTCGTCAGAGTCTCCAAATGGCTAGTCGAACAAATGAAGTTGTATGGGACATTTGAAAGTGCTAGTGTTTTGAATACCTTTGATTTTGTCGATAGAGTGAGTGAAATAAAAACAGAAGAAGATGAATCTATAGTCTCTTTTGATGTGGAAGCACTGTTTCCTTGTATACCTGTCGATGTTGCAATAGAGGCATTCAAATTACATCTCGAAACGAGAAATGTAGAAGAAAATCGTAAAAGAGTGTATTTAAGAGCAGCAAAAGTTTGTCACATAATTGTTTCGTTTTCCGTGACAAATTCTACAAAAACAACAACGGAACAAGTATGGGAAACCCTTTGTCACCGTTCATCGCCGAAGCCTTCATGTCTAAATTTGAAATGGATTTGAAACGAAAGGGTCTTGAGAAAACGGTTGTGGAAAATATTGTGAAAAAACAATCAAACCGAATACGGAAAAATGAAATATCCACACTCTTTAGCCAAAATCATTCAAACAACAAATTTCGTATATATTGTTTTCTTACATACCAGCAATAACAAATCAATTGCGAAAGACGTTAGAGAAAGAAAACATACATATCGCTAACAACAGCAAAGGCAAGCTAAAAAATATTCTCGGTTCAACCAAAGATGCCACCCCAACAAGTGAAAAAAGTGGTATATACGAAATCAGCTGTAAAGACTGCAACAAAAAATATATTGGCCAAACGACGAGGAGTATACAAACGCGATTTAAGGAACACATCAGCTGTATCAAACATAAACAAATAAACCGATCATCTGTAGCAGCTCATGTCTTCGCGTCGTGTGATAACAACGAACCACCGCACCACATCGGCCCCTTTGAAGAGAGTGTTCGATTATTAAAGAGCGTCCATAATGAAAGAAAGCTTGATGCATTTGAGTCTCTCTTTATTCACAAAGCTAAGAATGTCATGAACAACGACAATGGAAACTTTCTATCTCCCTTATTCTTATTAGCATGAATTTGTAACTTTTAACATTAATTTCATATTGAATTTGTTTATTTCTTGTTTTTTCTTGTTGTTTTGTTTTAGTGTAAATCGAGGTTTCGCTGATGATGAGCTGCATGTCAGTTCGAAATGCATTCGATTTTTAAAATTTTATAAATAAAAATACGGGTTTTTGAATACTTGAATTTCGTGTTTTTATTGTAAAATTTTGGCATTTGTAGTCAATAAAGGAAACTACCTTCATATATTTTTGAAAATTTCGACTACAACATCGGTTCGCTACTTTTAAATATTAAATTTTGAAAGTTTCAACATAAAAGACGTTTGCGTGCATTTTGGCTGGGGAAGCTCAAAAGATAAATAAATTGATGGTGCTGTGCTCTGATATATGTCACAACCTAACAGATGGCGTTATACGTTGAATAAGTTTGTGCACAATTCGACAGGTGTCCTTTTCGTTTTGCCATTTTCTATTAAGTGAATGTGCTTTTTTTCTTCTTTGATTCGAGTTTTGCTTATTATATTACACTGATTTCAGGTAGTCCAGGTACCGCTTATCACAGTCCCCAAAACATAAACTTTACGATCAATTGAATTTTATATTTATCGATTAAATTCGATGTCGTATTTATTGATCACTTTTCAGAAAAGTAAGTTTGAGTATTGAGTGTAAAAAATCGAATTGGTCGCGGGCACATTCATTGGGAAACATTGATTCCGTAACCGGTTGTCCATCAATAAATAGATACAAACAATGTGATTCAAGTGACATCATCAAGGGTAAATTTAAATTAAAGGGGAAGTCCCAATCCCACGATTTTCAACATATCTTCTTTTCTATAAATATAATAGAACTACCATATCACTCTGTACTGGTTTCGATTTATGTATTTATTTTATTGTACGATTATTATGAATTAAAATGCCTCGACCCAGAAAATCTAATCTTTCCCAACAAAGTCGTAACATTATGCAATTCGAAAAAAGAACAAGAAATTGTTCGAATTATAGTCATACTTCTCAAACAATAGAGAAGCAATGCTTGCAAGGCATTGCACATAACGGGTTATTCATTTTGAGGTTTCAAAAGTATATAGAGGCCTGGAATTCGACAATAAATTAAACTAAGTTGTTAAACCAATTTTTGTTTCCAGTTGAAAGTCTGACATTTACGAAAATGGATCGATTAACTATCGCACAACCCATACAAATTGTTAAAACCTACTACAAAAATGGTGATTCTGCCACAGCTACATATCGGCCTTAAGAGGAGATTATGGTGTACATAATCGTCCAACTACGCAAGCAATTGACAAAATTGTGAAGAATTTTGAAGAGACTGGATTAGTTACAGATGTTGTAAGGCCTGTGCATCATCGTTTCACTCGTACCACTGAAAATATCGCTGCTGTAAGTGTAAGTGTTTCCGAAGACCCGAATGTGTCGATTCCTCATCGTTCTCAGGAATTAGGACTGTCTTAGGCACATTATGGCGTATTTTGCATTTGGACCTACACCTACCATTTATATGTGTTATTTACGTTTACTTTTGAAACCGCAAAATGGATAACCCTGTACTTGCATTTTAAAAACTTTATCAAATTTGTTTCTGTATTATATAATATAAAAGGGGGTGAGATGCGATAACTCTGATAACTTCCCATCTCGTCAGTAAATTTGTCTTCCCTTAACAAAATATTCATAACAATATTTTGTGAGAGATAAATAATTTTAAGTCAATATCTTTCTTTGTTCTCCTAATACTTGAGTCGAAAACCATTTCTTATCATTTTTTGCTGTTTTTGTAGGTTTTCATGATTGCTTAAAAAAGTTTTCAGTTAAATTTTTTTAAAAAATTAACTAACAACATTTTGATGACATTGTTTGATTTCAAAATCTATATTTTTTAACGAGATTCTTAGTCGGAAACCAATTTTAGTAGCATTTCTTGAAAGTTTTTATTTCTTATATAAACAATTTTTCTAAGATAATTTATCACAGAATGAAATTATTTTTAAGTCAATACCATTACTTATTCACGACATATCGAGAACCGATCACAAATTTTAACCAACTTTTCGATTTTAATTTGTATGGAAAAACTGACTGTTGGATTTTATAAAAGTTTTACTGAATATGTCGAAAACAATATTTTCTATAAGGTGAAATTCTTTTGAAGCCAATATTTTTAATTTTTGAAAAATATTTAAGTCAAAAATCAATTTTTACCAACTTTTAGTAATGTTTATTTTTAGGTTTTAATTTTTTGTAAAGAAACTGTCAATTCGATTTTTCTCAAAATTTTACTCAATGTTGAGAACAATATTTTTTATAAGATGAAATAAGTTTATAGTCAATATTTTTTATTTTTGAAAAGATTTGAGTCGAAAATCTACTTTTAGTATTGTTTTTTTTTTAGGTTTCTATTTTTTTGTAAAAAACACTGTCAATTCGATTTTTTTTTTCAAAATGTTACCATTTATCAAAACCGTTGCATACAATTATTTGAAGATAATTCATTTTTGGTTCGTAAAATATTCGAGGTGACAATTATTTTTGTTCAGTTTTTTTTGTATTTATAAAAAAACCGTTTATCGATTTTTTTTTCAAAATTACATCAATTTGGTATCACGTCACAATATATACCTAATATAAAATTAACATTTTAGGTTAACCGAAGTTTTCACTTTCTTACCAATATTGCGATGGTAAAAAACCACCCACTCAATTTTTGTGAGAGTCCCTTCTGCATTTCTCTACATTATTATCTACATATATAACTAAATTTATTTGAAGTCGATATCTCCACTGGTTCTTAAGATATGGACGACGAAAAAAGGTTCACGAACGTACGGCCGTATGAACGTACACGTACACACGCACACACAGTCATCTCTCTAAAAATCTTTTATTTAGACTCTAGGGACCTAGAACCTCGAGAAATGTCAAAATTTTTAATTCGAAAAAATCGGACCGAGTACAATAACTTCCTATGGGAAATTAATAAAATATAACAAATATTTTATAATATCCATTATGCAGTTCATAAAATCATATATTGAAAAATATAAGTAAATACATTATTCATATTTGTACTCCTTTTATAAATTCTTAAATGAAGCTTATCACTTCATTCATTGATTGTTATGCAGTACAAAGCTCGACGGGTCAGCTAGTAACATAAACATGGATATAAAAGTTAAAGTTTGGAAACTATATTCTCACTTTCTCTTATATAATTTAACTTAGAAAAATAAAACAGAAAATTTAACTTTTAATATCAATTTTTTATTAATCTTTAAAATATGCAAAGTACTTTAGCAAATGAACCTAAATAAATCTACACCCTTTTAAAATTAACACCAGCTCAATTGATTATCCTCACAACCACTTTAGCCAAAAGCTCTTTCATTAGCTGTCGCGTTGTGCGTCGTCGTCGGTCGTAAAGGATAAAATACATCATGCATTCTACAATAGAATTAAAGGATAAAGGATGTACTCTTATTGTGCGAGGTGTGAAAATTATCGTCATCATCGAATCCATGAGTGCTCGAATTATTATTCTCCATGTTCACCATACGAATTGGACAAAAGCTTTCGTAAGGGTATTTTGAGCATATCCAAGAATGCATCCATCAAGAGTGCAATACGACCTTCGGTGTCGGTTTCATCTTTCACTGCAATCGGGTAAAATTAAATAGAAAAATTCAATGAATGCTTACCATGCCTTCATTTCTATATATCACCTCTATACAGTTCAAGGATGTGTCGCACGGTTGTGTAAAGTACTTGAGTGGAGCTACCACTCTTCTAAAAAAAGTGTGAAATCCTAATTGTATTACAATTGAGAAAAAAAAAAACAAAAAAATAAGAAGGTGGTAACGCATATGGTTTGTCTTGTCACCTTATTTATATTTAATTCATGTATATATATATTATATACTCATAATTGGCTAATTGACAAATTAAAGTTTTGAAGAGAAACACTTGTGCATGTGGTTTAAAGACATCAAAGTGTAACAACTCAATCACACTCCTTAAGAGGATTTGAAGTAGGTACAATTTATTTTTGTGTACAAAATTTTAATCAAACTGGAAAGTGCTGCCAATTTATTTAAATAATATGATACAATGAACTATGACCTGGTCGACTGGAAATTTTGTGTATATACATTACATTACTTTACACAATACTCAGCACATAAATGTACAGAGTAGAGAACACAGCACCTTGAGCGACTAGACTATATAAGGTGATAACAACACAAGACATTAATACAAGACAGAAGGACAGAAGAACCGTACCCGTGGCATGATGGTTAGTGCGTTGGACTGTAGAAAGTTTGTTGTCAAAAGTGGCAATGTAACTTCTACCACAACATTCTTAATTAAAAATGGTCTTCAGCAGGGAGCGGTGAATTCGCCGATTCTCTTCAGCATTTACATCAGCGATCTGATAGGTAGTCTTACAAAGGCAATTGCGTACGCCGACGATCTAATTGCGTAAAGAACGGCCCAAAAGGTTGAGGTTATTAGAATTCTCTTGCAGCGTGATTTCGACAAGATTCAGCGATATTGCGACGACTGGAAACTGAAAATAAATGTCCAAAAGTCGGAGACAATTCTGTTCCGGACTCCGTTGGCTAGGGCCACGAGGGATACGTGCAAGAATTGGCGCAAGATGGTTATCGTTGATCTTCATGGGCAGCCATTAGCGAGCAAAAGTGTAGTGAAGTACCTCGGTATCTGGTTAGATCAGTATTTATATTTCGACAGACATATAAATGCTGCTCTGACCAGGGCCAGAGGAGCCTTCGCTCTGACGAAACGGCTGTTTTTTAGCAGTCGGCTTGACCCCAGAGTGAAGGTAATTTGCTACATGGCCCTCATACGGCCGATGATCGTTTATGGTTGTCCTGTGTGGTTCAACGTTGCCCCTTCCCAGATGGAGAAGTTTCGGGTGTTCGAGCGGCAGTGTTTACGACGCTGTACCGGCTTGTACAGAACAGCCGAATCTTCTTACGTGCATTACTATTCCAACGAGGTCCTATACAACGGGGCTCGAATCAACAGAATTGACAATTTCGTGATAAAACTCGTCCGAGGTCACATTGCAAGAGCTATGTCTTCGACCAACAATTTAATTTTCGGAGCGTTCTATCCGAACGACGAGTATTTTGAGAGTGCACGCTTGAGCGGCTTTATTCCACCAGAGGCATTCCTCTTTTTAGACAGATGCGGTCTGATACAGGATAGATTGGCAGTTCCGCTAATCTACCACGTCAGACGACGAACCGTGGATAGGCGACTCCTGTACAATCGGGACGTCATAGCACAAGGCGGAGCAGAGCTCCTTCGGTTCAGTAGGGCTGTGTCCGAACGGGACCGAACTGATAGGGTGAAGCAGGAGAACCAGTTTTGGTGGCTTCAATCGGCACTTGATAGTGGGTAGTCGGGATGGGGTATTAAGCCTTGGCCGGCTTACATACTTGTTTTATAGTTTTAGGGTTTAGTTTTAAGTAGAATAGGCATGGTGGCACACAAAAAAAAAAAAAATACAAAATACAAAATACAAAAAAACAAAATATACACAAAATATACAAGAAAAAATCAAAAAAAATACAAAAAAAATACAAAAAAAAAATAATAAATACAAAAATAAAAAAAAAAAAAAGATAACAAAATATGAAAAACCAAAAAACGTTAGATAGTTAGATTTGCTGCTGTGGTTGTTCTAATTTTAAGTAGTTTATAGGTAGAATAGGTAGTTTTAGTTAGCTTTAAGTTTTATATTAAGGACCTTATTTTAAGTAGTTTTTAAGTAAAAATAAAAAAAGGATATTGATATTAGTTTTTTTTTTTGAAATTTTCTAATGAATAAAAAAATAAATAAAATGGATTTGAAGTTAAATAGATCTTAGGGCCGAAAGGCATTAGCATTAAGTATTATTGTTTAACTTAGAGTGTCCGTATGGGACCAGTAAGTTAGTTGTAAGTTATGGTTAATTAGGCTAGTTTTATGAATTTTTGTCTAGCTTTAAGATAGTCTTAAGAATGAATTAATAAAAATGAATTAAAAAAAAAAAAAAAAAAAAAAAAGTGCGTTGGACTGTCATGCGAGAGATCTTGGGTTCGATCCCTGCCTATGCCACCTAAAAAGTTTTTTTCACGGGTACTGCCTCTTGCGAGCAATTGACAAATTCTCCAAGAGTAATTCTTGCCATGAAAAGTGCTTTCTCAAAAATTTGCCGTTCGGATTCGGCTTGAAACTGTAGGTCCCTTCCATCCCTGACAACAGTACTCGCACACAGGAATGGTTGAGAGTTGTATATCACTAGGCCCAAGTTCTCAAACGGACTGTTGCGCCACCCAATTTAATTTTTTAATTTAATTTAAATTTTTAATTTAAGAAGGACAGAAGAGAAAGAACAACAGAAAGAAAGAACACATGACAACAGCACGCGGTAGGTTTCGAGACGGTCCTCCATCTGAGTACTAACCACGCTCACTGATGCTTGATTTCGGTGATCGATGGGAACCGATGCTTTATCAGTGACTAGGCCGTTGCCTGTTGTGTATATACATTTTTTAAGATCAGCACGAAAATAAAGGATCTTATGTGGTGCTTAAATCATGTCTTATAATAATGGTGCGTATCCAACAAAAATATTTACATCTTCGAAATAGAATGCAGCCTTTTTATCCCCCAGAAACTGCTTTTTGATGAAATGTACATAGCTAGATATTTGCCGAATTAAAAATTTGACAACTTGACGTACCTCATCTTGTTTCTTAATTAATGAAAATTTGTAAAAATCGAGAAAAACAAATACTTTTTTAATATTGTCATTAAAGTATAAATCTTAGATTGTTTTTTATCAAATTATAAAAAGAGTGAATTGATAATCAAAGACGATCAGCTCCGTACCATAGATATGCATATGTAAATAGCTAAATAACTGTATTGCAAAAAAAATGCAATGCTCACCAAAGAACTTGAATGCAATGTGAATAGAGTTGTCAAACTAGCCCTTTTATTAGAGCTGAAATATGACTTTTGAAATAAATTCTTGTTCTAGAGTTACCACACGCTTATTTTTACTTCAGCAAACATTTTTCTTACCTGAAAAGCTGTCATGAAAAGCGTTTTCTTAAATAAGCATTTCGGATTCGTCATAAATACTGTAGGTCCCCTCAATTCCTGCCATTACCTGCACACAGAAATGGTTGAGAGTTATGTAAGTCACTAGACTCTAGTTCCCTACAGACTGTTGCACTACCTTATTTATTTAATTACTTATTATGTTGAAACATCTTGAAAAATGTATAAAATGGTAAAAAGAACTATCAATTTTCTAAACTTCGTGTAACTGTGTTTATTTTAAAAATGTCCTATTTATTATTTTATATATAAACACCGAAACGTATGAATGAATTGAATACCTTTCTGATATACAATAAAGAAAACGCAATAATAAAGGAAAGATGTTTTCTTTTTATAAAAAATTTACAAATATAACATAACCTAATCACTATATATATTGTATGATATTCACTTTTGCTAATTATATTAAGTCCAAAAAAAAAAACTCTTTTGCTTTGTCTTCAAGATAATCTCAGTGGGTTCTTTTCTTATGCAAAACAAGTTAACCTCTTAAGCACACTTGTTCCGAGTACCCACAATGTCAAAGCCATCACTGTATTCACTTGGTATATTTTTCTTATTCGTTTTTCATGCTTCAATTTTTGTTCTTTACACTTCTCGTGTCAAAGAGAAAATGTCCTTGTGAAAGATGAGTACAAAAAAGGAATAAAAGTAATAGCCTGCGGTGTAAAGAAATCCAAGACAGACTCAAACAAAAATATAACGTGAATATTAATTAGCTATTTCTTATTTTTGTTTTATTCCTGCAGTAGGACTTCTCATTGTTTTTGTTATCTTCTATTCTATTTTTTAAAACTCATGTTCTTTTGTGCCCTGCTGAAACACTGTTCCTTTGATCTTCTTGACAAAGTGCATTGAAAACGATGAAAAGGTGATGATATAAACCTATTTTAAGGGCATCTTATGGATTTACGAAATAAAAAAGGAAAGAAAAGAAAAAAAAATTATTTTTGCTTTGCAACTTTGAGTGATTTTATTAAATTTGGTCAAAGTGTACCTATATGAAAAAGCAAAAATATTCTTAGCTTTAATAAAAATTAAGCATTGCCGATTGATTTGATTATAGTCAGCCAACCAAGTTAGTTTTTAAGCTTGATGCGAAGTTTGGGAAACCAATTCGCAAGAAATTGTTAATCATCAATAATAACCCAGCTTCTTACAAATAAATTAATGATGAATTAAAGCTCTGATAACTTGAGTATTTCCTTTCTAACATCTCCTTTATAATTCAGCCGACATACAAACTGGTATCTAACAAAGTTTGAAAGTTCACTTTAAACGTCATGTTATTGACAAAATCTTAATATCATATCGAAACCCATATGAAAAGACTATGACATAAGACGCGAAGTTTCAAAGACTTGCATAAGGGATGTAACTACGTTGACAATGCTATTTCAAAAACGACACCTGTGAAATCGATAGGACTTGGAGAAGCCCAACTCAAATTAATTACGTGATTTGGAAGGACTATGACGGTATTGTAGCTACAGGAGTAGGTTCTCGATAGCGTTTGTTTGTTGATGAGGTGCAGAAGCCTATAAAAAGGAATGTTCACTGTGGTATATCAGTCAAATATTATTACTACTATTTAGGATTAATTTAGTTGAAGCTATAAATTAATAATGAGCCTTAAAAGCAAGAAGTTTCAAAAAAATCCTCTAACTACAACAAATTTTGACAGTTCGACTTAGAGGGTGTATTAATATAATAATACTTATTTTGTGCCATTTTTTTCCAGTTGAAAGTCCGACATTTACGAACATGGATCGTTTAACTATCGAAGAACGCATAAAAAGTGTTAAAACCTACTACAAAAATGGTTATTCTGTCACAGCAGCTTTAAGAATAGATTATATGGTGTACATAATCGTCCAACTACGCAAGCAATTAGTAAAATTGTGCAGAAATTTGAAAAGACTGGATTGGTTACAGATATTGTAAGGCTTGTCTATCATCGTTTCGCTCGTACCACTGCTGTAAGTGAAGGTGTTGCCGAAGACCCGAATGTGTCGATTCCTCGTCGTTCTCAGGAATTAAGACTGTCTTACGGCCCATTATGGCGTATTTTGCATTTGGATCTACACCTACAGGTAGTACCCGTAGCATGATGGTTACTGCGCTGCGTTAGACTGTCATGCCAGAGGTCTTGGGTTCGATCTGTGCTTGTGCTATCTAAAGTTTTTTTTTTTACGGGTTCTACCTCTTGCGAGGAATTGACAATTTCTCGAAGAGTAATTCTTGTCATGAAAAGTGCTTTCTCGAAATTAGCCGTTCGGATTCGGCTTTAAACTGTAGGTCCCTTCCATCCCTGACAACATTACTCGCACACAGGAATGGTTGAGAGTTATAAGTCACTAGGCTCTAGTTCTCAACGGACTGTTGCGACACCTAATTTATTTATTTATTTTATTTATCTACTCCTACATCCATATAAAGTCCAGCTCACACAACAACTGAAGCCAGCTGACCATTCACAACAAGCGTCGTAGATTCGTCGAATGGGTGCTTGAACAATAGGCGGTGGACGGGGATTTTTCGAACAAAATTTTCTTCAGCGACGAAGCACATTTATCACTCGGTGGGTAGGTATGTTAATAAACAATATTGTCTTATTTGGCGTTCTGAGAATTCTCAAGTTATTGAAGAGAGGCCATAACATCCACAAAAAGTGAATGTTTGTTGCGCTCTTTGGTCCGGAGTTGTGATTGGACTTAACTTCTTCAAAAACGACAATGATACGACTGTCACCGTCAGTTCGGAGCATTATGGTCATATGATAACCGACTATAAGCAGAATTGTCGATTTTGGAGTGAATATCACCCAGAAGCATTGCAAGAGCTACCAATGCATACAGAAAAAGTCACAGTTTGGTGCGGTTTATGGGCTGGTGACATCATTGGACCGTAACTTAACTGTGAATGGTTAGCGCTACCGTGAGATTATATCCAACATTTTTGTGCCCAAAATACAAGAGCTTGACTTGCAAGACATGTGGTTTCAACAAAACGTTGCCACATGCCACACAGCACACGCAACAATGAACCTATTGAGAGGCGAGTTCGGTGAACATTTTATTTCACGCTCGGGACCGGTCAATTGGCCGCCTAGATGGTGCGATTTAACGCCTTTAGACTATTTTTTGTGGGGCTATGTTAAAGCTCATGTCTATACAGACAATCCCGCTTCAATTGACGCATTGGAAGACAACATTGAAGCATTTATTCGTGAGATACCGGCCGAAGTGTTAGAAAGAGTATGCCAAAATTGGACTAAGCGGATGGAACATTTGAGGCGCAGTCAAGGTCAACATTTGCATGAAATAATCTTCAAACATTAAATTATATGGACCGTACTACCGATTCAAATAAGGATTTCATGCATTTTTCTGAATTTTATGTGTTTTTTTTTTAACTTTTCTATAGCTTTTGAAAAATCATCCTTTATATCCGGTTTTGAGTATCTTGCAAATTTTTTTTTTATGTTTTTATGACCATTAATTTTTTGAGTATTAAATTTTCGTTTGAAATATTTTTTATTCAAAACTTAAAAGTCAAATTAAATTAAAAAAATAAGAGCATGTTTATACGTTAGTTTATTACTTTGTAAACATCATGATCGTCTATTGATTGTATTTAAAATATGAATCTTTTCTTTCAATAACCTTTTATTAGAATTATTTTAAGAGCTTGAGAACTTCTGCCTATAATTTCAAAAGAAAAATGGAACATTCCAATAGTTATATTTGATCAAATAAGTATCACATAAATGTATAAAATGCCTTTAAATAACTTGGGTGTATTTTTTCTAGAACTCGAACTTTACATTTCGATACAAAACCGAAATCTCTATATTGGTCTTAAACTGGGACAACCTAACCTATGCAGAGTTGCAGAAGATTTATACATTTAAAACTCTGCCCAGTGCAAAAATTATTTACATTTGTAAAATGGAATTTTTAACTTTTTTGCGAGCATTGTTCGGTGGGTAGAAATATGAAATTGTAAAGTGTGTGTAAACTAATTCACTAACTGCGAAGTGTAAATTCATATCGTGCTGGAGTTGTCCGATGGACTTCAGAATGCCTGTACAATTGATCTTACATAATGGATCTCACTTCTCCCACAAACAGCTTCGATATTTGATTAATTATGCACAGCATAGATACCTAGGTATATCTACCCAAAAAAAAAAAAAAAAAAACATAACGTACCTAAGCTTTTTTCAAAGCACTTGACATAATTGGTTCGTTTTATCGATTAACACGAATATTTTTACACTTGATATTTTGTATGTCAAATCCATGATTCTCCCCAAGAGTTTTATCAAAAGAAAGAATTCTCAAGTAGGTACAATGTCTGGCATGTTTTAAGCAATAAAAACGACTTGATTACTCCGCGTCCGCACAACTGTTTACTTCATTTTTCGTATGGCATCGATTAGCAAGATTCAAATTTACATATTATGTGGGATTATTTATCAGAAGATACATACGTTCTCTCACATAGCTTCCTTTAAAAGTTAAATTAATTCGAACATTTAACAAAAGAAACAAAATATTTTTCACTTGAGACTATCTCGAGTAGCCTAATTGATGAGTAGGTAATAGGTATAGATGTTATGAGGATATGTCGCCTTTGAATAATGTAAATGAGGTACAGTGAATTCAGAAAGTTAAAATTGCTTTTATTTAAATTGTCATTCAAATCTTATTTATAAATCATGGACAAGCGGTTACTATTATAGTTTTTCTAATAACTACGTAATTTAGAAGTTTTATGCAATCCATTCTCGTTCTTTAGCATTTATCTTCTTACCATTTGAAATCTAGGTATCACTCAACGTTTACAGAACACATATATGTAGGTATGTATTTATTTCAAAAATATATTTTGAAAATGTTTTTTTGCAATGCAGTACATTCTTTCTGAAGTTATGGCAAACCAGGGCGGTGGTTGTAATGTACGCGGTTATTGCAATAACATACAGATTTAATTATATTCTTTTATTTAAAATATTTAACGTTTTTAATTGGATTTTATAGTCTGTTAGATTTTTCAAGATCGCCATTTTTGAAGATTCAACATTTGTGGTTAAATTCTGTTCAGGCCAATTAATTGCTGCATGTTCAATGTTAATTTATTGAATTTTATTGTCACCACTCAAGAGTAGCGAAAAAATAATTGCCGAGTAGAGACAAAGTATAAAGCAAAAGACAAAAATCTAAATATGTAAATATAATCAATTAATTTTGTATAAGGTTTTGAGATTGCGTACTGCGCCAACAACTGTGTACATTAAGTTGTTCCGAAAATCGAGGAGTTGCGAAAACCGTTAATCGAGAATTTACTGTATTTTATTTGTTTGCAAAAATTGCTAATTTTTTATTTTTAACTTCCCATAGGAAGTTATTGTAATCGGTCTGAATTGCAAATTTTGACATTTCTCGACGTTTCAAGGTCCCTAGAGTCTAAACAAAATAATTTTAGAGGGATGTCTGTGTGTTCTTGTGTGTTCCGTAGTCCAAATCTCAAGAACCAGTGGAGATATCGATTTCAAATAAATGTTTTTATACAGATAATTATGCAGAAAGGACTGTCAAAGTTTAGTGTGTGGTGTTTTTACTACAGTAATCTAAAAAAGTGAAAGTTTCGAATATTTTACGAACAAAAAATGATTTTATCTCCAAAATGATTGTATGCGATGAAGAATAATATTGTTGACATCTTGTAAAAAATTGAGAAAAATCGAATTGAGAGTTGTAAAAAATAAAACCCTAAAAAAAAAAAACATTACTAAGAGTTGGTAAAAATTGATTTTCGATTTTAATGTCTTTTAAATAATTAAAGATATTGGCTTAAAATTAATTTTATCTAATAGAAAATATTTTCTTCGACACTCAGTAAATTTGGTATAAGAAACCAACCCTCAGTTTTTTCATACAAATTAAAATCTACACAAAATAGTTAGCAAAATTTGTGAAAATTGATATTCGATACATCGATACATCGTGAATAAATGATGGTATTGACTTCAAAATGATTTCAATCTCTGCTAAAATTTCTATAAAAAAACAATCAGCATTTGCTAATAGTAAATGAAAACTCTTAGGAAATGCTACTAAAGTTGGTAAAAATTGGGTTTCGACCAACAATCTCGTTAACAAAAATAGATTTTGAAATCAAACTATTTCATCATAGGTATATGCAAAATATTGTTAGTATTTTTTAGTTAATTTTTTAAAAGACAACTTTTTAAACAAAATATGAAAACCTAGAAAAAGAACAAAAAACTGATAAGAAATAGTTTTCAACTGACTTCAAATTTATTTATCTCGCACAAAATATTGTTATGAATATTTTGTTAAAGTTTTAAGCAATACAAATCGACAGACGGGGTGGGAAGTTTCCAGTGTGGGTCGCATACCAGTCTAATTTTGTTCAATTTTATTAGTCGTTCTAAATGGTAGTGCATGCTATTCCACCACCCTTCAATGAATATTAGCTTAATACTTTAAGCATGTTTTGACATTGTTTCATAGAAAAGTGAAGTAATAACAAAAAAAAAAAAACACTTTAACACTGACTGTAAGTTTTACAAAATATACTATATTAAGAAGTGAAAGAGAAGAAATGTCCACATTCAAGAGTAAATGAGGACGTATTGAGAATTATTTGAAAGTTTTTGCATTAATTTGCATTAATTTTTGAAACATAAACTTGCAAAATGTGTTCAATTTCCTGTTGTAAAGATGACAAGGCTTTGCCAAATTTCATTGTTATACATATACATGAACAATTATAAAAACAAAATATTTTGAAAAATTGTGCAATCTGCTTAAATTTTTAGTAGTGTTCTGTATCTCAACTAAAAAACAGAGAATTTATGGCTTCGTATGCTTTATTTGACATCTAAATATGTCAAAAATTGCTTAAAACGCCTAAATTCGATGGCGTGATATTGCACATATTGTTGCTTTTAAAAAAATTGATATTCAGTCAACAAACAACAATTTGAAATCCCCAACTTTTTAGTAGCAGAATCTATAAAAGATGTTGTAGTTTGTACATTTTTTCAATGACCTTTTATCTCTTAAATTCAAAACATTGTTTGCACAGTCCGTTTGTAAAAACTTGCAATCAAATAGTAACACATTGCAATATCAAAGCCGTGCATGAGATTATTAGTGAAATTCCATGAACAGCAGTACCTTTCAACTGGTTGCCAAGAAACTTTAATTATTTTGGAAATATTGTTTAACATAATGAAAACACCTTGTAATTAGGGTTACCAACAAATTTAAATGGCGTTAAATTCAAAACTTGTTTTTACTCTTTATAGAAAAGTATAGGAAATTACTGGCGTAAAAAACAAACATTTTGAAACTACTGGAGATTCTAGTCTGCTTATAAAGTTTATTACTATGCTTATGTTAATAAAATAGCTTAATCAAAATTATTTTGTTAGAGGGTACGAAAGTTTTTTCACGGGTTCTGCCTCTTGCGAGGAATTGACAAATCTCTTTCTCAAATTAGCTGCTTTAAACTATAGGTATCCTCCATCCCTGACAACATAACTCGCACATTGGAATGATTGAGAGTTGTAAGTCACTAGATCCTAGTTTTCAACGGACTGTTTCGCCACATAATTTATTTATTTATTTAAGTCCTTCTTTTTGCATAACCAATTCACTTAGGTATACCGTAAATCGATAAGTAAGTGAAGCCCACATCAAAACCTATTTTATTGCTTAAATACAACAGAGTCCCAGTAAGTGGAATTTCGTAACTAAATTTCATGTCACTTCTCTTAATTTATCGCAAGGGTTGAAAACCCAACATCCTGAATTGGCCACTTCAACCTTCAATCTATATCAGCAATATATTTTATAGGTATATTCATATTGAAAAGGAAGCTTAAAATTAGGACTGCGTTTTTGTTGCTCCTATACATTATATTCTCATATTTTTATTTATTAGCCTTTCGCGTAAGTTTTTTTCAAACATATGGCGTTGTTCGTCGTAGTCGATTGAAATTCATCAACTGAAATTGAGTTTGACAGACAAGCGCGCTAATTTCTTTTGTTTTTCCCCTTTTTATTCATTAACGCTTTCATCTCCTCACTCAAACACTCTGAAACCAGTCCCACAATGAACAATTATTATTGTCCTGCAGAAATTAATACAAAAAAATTAATAAATTCAATTCCATGGAGTGGGTATAGCAGTACACTTTGAGTCAATAGATTAGATATTGGATTAATTTATAAACAAAACACTGTATAAAAACTGATTTGTATGGCTTTTTAGCACATATCTGCAACCCTAACTATAAAATTTCTATATACGAATTGTAAAATAGTCCGAAAAACAATTTTTACAATATTTTATATTTGCCAAATGAATGACAGATAAATCGTTAAAAATAATTTGAAAAAAAATTACTTACAGATTTTGAAATACTTCGATATTCCGTTTAAAATTTTTCAATATCTTACTTATATTTCAAAAAATTCCTCATAAGTTGTAAGTCTTCTCCTGCCATACATTAACCTGTAAAGAACGCTGGAGTATGTATGCTAAAACAGTTCTTAGCAGAAAAACGCAAAACGGTATAAAGCTTTTGTTTTTAAAATATTTAAAAAAATATACATCTATA
Source organism: Eupeodes latifasciatus (assembly GCA_920104205.1). Classification (NCBI taxonomy): domain Eukaryota; kingdom Metazoa; phylum Arthropoda; class Insecta; order Diptera; family Syrphidae; genus Eupeodes; species Eupeodes latifasciatus. Next base: position 112,217,493 of record OV049926.1, read on the forward strand.
TAAAAATAATGTTGAAAACAGGTATTTCCGAGTTGCGCACATATTGTAAAATTGGAGATTGGACTTGGAATTACAACAAACTATTCAAAAACAAATATAAATTACGTTCAAGGTTTTTCAAAACTTAAGATAGAATAAATGAAGACCCATAAGCCATCTCATAACCGAAGAGAAATTACGAAAACTAAGTGAGATACTAAACTGCTTTAAACGTTACTTACATATTTATAAGGCAATGATTTGTATTTTGTAGTACCCGTGGCATGATGGTCAGTGTTTAAAAAAAAAATTGTATATATATATAAAAAACATAAAATAAGAAAAAAACAAAAAACGAAAAGCAAAAAATGTTAGATAGTTAGATTTGCAGCTGTGGTTGTTCTAGTTTTAATAGAATAGGTAGTTTAAGTTAATTTAAGTTAATTTTAAGTTTTATATTAAGGACCTTATTTTAAGTAGTTTTTAAGTAAAAATAAAAAGATATTGGAATTAGTTTTTTTTTTTTAATTTTCTAATAAATACAAAAATAAATAAAATAGAACTACAGTAAAATAGATCTTAGGGCCAAAATGCATTAGAATTAAGTATTATTGTTTAACTTTATTATTGTCCGTATGGGACCAGTAAGTTAGTTGTAAGTTATGGTTAATTAGGTTAGTTGTATGAATTTTTGTCTAGCTTTAAGATAGGTTTAATATTGAATTAATAAAAATGAATTAAAAACCAAAAAAATGGTTAGTGCGTTGGACTGCCATCTAAAGTTTTTTTCACGGGTACTGCCTCTTGCGAGGAATTGACAAATTCTCCAAGAGTATTCTTGTCATGAAAAGTACTTTCTCAAATTAGCCGTTCGGATTCGGCTTAAAACTGTAATCCTGACATCCCTGACAACATTACTCGCACACAGGAATGGTTAAGAGTTGTAAGTTCATAGGCCCTAGTTCTCAACGGACTGTTGCGCCACCCAATTTATTTTATTTTAATGATTTGTATTTTGCTAAAATATTATACAATTTATTGCTAAGGGATATATTGTATTTTAACTTAGCCTTTAAAAAACGGCTTTTGGTTGTCTTCAGGATTTTTAAAATTGCACATTTCAAAAATCTATCCATCTATCTATCTATCTATCTATCTATCTATCTATCTATCTATCTATCTATCTATCTATCTATCTATCTATCTATCTATCTATCTATCTATCTATCTATCTATCTATCTATCTATCTATCTATCTATCTATCTATCTATCTATCTATCTATCTATCTATCTATCTATCTATCTATCTATCTATCTATCTATCTATCTATCTATCTATCTATCTATCTATCTATCTATCTATCTATCTATCTATCTATCTATCTATCTATCTATCTATCTATCTATCTATCTATCTATCTATCTATCTATCTATCTATCTATCTATCTATCTATCTATCTATCTATCTATCTATCTATCTATCTATCTATCTATCTATCTATCTATCTATCTATCTATCTATCTATCTATCTATCTATCTATCTATCTATCTATCTATCTATCTATCTATCTATCTATCTATCTATCTATCTATCTATCTATCTATCTATCTATCTATCTATCTATCTATCTATCTATCTATCTATCTATCTATCTATCTATCTATCTATCTATCTATCTATCTATCTATCTATCTATCTATCTATCTATCTATCTATCTATCCATCTATCTATCTATCTATCTATCTATCTATCTATCTATCTATCTATCTATCTATCTATCTATCTATCTATCTATCTATCTATCTATCTATCTTTCTATCTATCTATCTATCTATCTTTCTATCTATCTATCTATCTATCTATCTATCTATCTATTTATCTATCTATCTATCTATCTATCTATCTATCTATCTATCTATCTATCTATCTATCTATCTATCTATCTATCTATCTATCTATCTATCTATCTATCTATCTATCTATCTATCTATCTATCTATCTATCTATCTATCTATCTATCTATCTATCTATCTATCTATCTATCTATCTATCTATCTATCTATCTATCTATCTATCTATCTATCTATCTATCTATCTATCTATCTATCTATCTATCTATCTATCTATCTATCTATCTATCTATCTATCTATCTATCTATCTATCTATCTATCTATCTATCTATCTATCTATCTATCTATCTATCTATCTATCTATCTATCTATCTATCTATCTATCTATCTATCTATCTATCTATCTATCTATCTATCTATCTATCTATCTATCTATCTATCTATCTATCTATCTATCTATCTATCTATCTATCTATCTATCTATCTATCTATCTATCTATCTATCTATCTATCTATCTATCTATCTATCTATCTATCTATCTATCTATCTATCTATCTATCTATCTATCTATCTATCTATCTATCTATCTATCTATCTATCCATCTATCTGTCTATCTACTATTCACTTACCTTAAATCTAAGCAGAATGTGTTATAAATCAAGTGTTTCGGAGTGTTACAAACATTTTAAGATCATCTGAATTGTTAAGTAACAGAGGGCTAATCAATGATGATGTTGGCTGTGGGGATGAGGCTTTACCTATATATACTGGTTGTTGATGTTTTTTCCTTGCGAAAATGTAATTTGAGAAGGCGCTGGTATGTTGTTTCCTCTACCTATATTATTGAAATACATTTTTTAGTGTTTTTTTTTTGTTTGTCCTTCAATTGAATTAAAAACGAAAACGTAAGTGACAAGTTAATTAAATTTGAACCTTATTTTATTAATATATGATAATTACCCTTTCTATCAAGGAAAAAAAGAAATTCTCCTGTGAAACTTTACACTTTTCTGTGAACATTAATACAAGAATATCAATACTTTGAGAAATTCCAAGAGACTATTTTCGTTTCGATCGTTGAAAATTGAATTCTTTTCACAATAGAAACACATATTTTTTTAAATACTCTTTAATTTGTATGTAGATCCATAAATTTTATAGGTGTGCTGACTTCATTATTACTTTTTTTTAAGAAGCGCTGACTATAAATATTTTCTCAATTAGATTCACAGCTTTTATCAATTCGTCAAGCGGTTAAAAGAAAAATAGTTACATGTTACTTAAGTTTTAAATATCTTTGCATACGATTTACGACAATATAAGAGTTTTGATCTAAGCTCTTATTGTAGAAAATTTTTTAGTAGTTACTTAAATTCATATTTATAAAAACGTAAAGTAGGTTAAAAAAAAGTACGCTGAACAAAAAATTGCACATATTTTGAGTAAATCCCCTAAGGTAGGCCCTTCTTATTTACATTCTATAATGGACAGGACACCCTGTATATAACCTAACAACTAGGAAGTCACAGGGCCGTCGATAGGAATTCCGGGCCCGGGACGGAAAAATCTCGGGCCCCCCCATATTTACCATTTTTTTCAAAGTTCATGCCTACTGATACCTATGGTACGTTCTAATTTCAATTACGAATAGCATGAAATTGGTTGGAATTAACGGAAATAATAATTTTTTGTTTGCAAAGTGAACCTAAAAAAGGGTTAATCATCAAATCAATCTCAATTGAAATGGAGGATGGATAGAAAATAATTCTACATGCGACTAGATCAGATTCCGAACAGAATCATACATGCAATTCGATATTGCCAACGACATGTTAGTAACTGATAATACGGTCGATTAACTATTAAAAAAAAAAATAGCATGTAGATCTATTACCTACTATGAAAATAAAATAGAGCGAAGTAAAAGTATTAATTTGTCTTTAAATAATAACTATGTATTTTAAAAGTTTTTATTAAATACTCTTTATTGTTTTTCTTTATATTAAAATATTATCACAATGTTTTCATTAGAGTTAGTTTGCATTCAATGAAATATTGTCTTTTTGCAAACGAGCTTTCCTAGCTTTCTGAGCAGCAAAACAACTTATAATTGCATGGAAATTCAATTTCCTTGCCAAAGGTGCTTCGATGCATAGTGTAGCAAGTCCAGAAACACGATCTTGTGATGAGCACGAACGATGAAAATTCTTTGTTCTGGCAAGGACGCTAAATGAACGTTCGGCACTAGCTACGGTTACAGGAATTGTGGAAAACACACGGAGAGCAACACAAATGTTGGGGAAAATCGTCTCCAAGTTCTGGGAATAAATAGCATTGAGCAAACTCAATGGCGGAAGTTCTGCTTCAAAATTGGCTTCATAAATGTGTTTCAGATGAATTATTTCTTCTTTTAACTCTTGAGACACTTGCGAGTTATACTTTTGGATAACCCTTGTAACGGAGTTTTTAATATCAATTTTGTCCATTGTTGCAAACTGCCATAAAAATGAAAATGTAGCATTCAAATTTTTCATCGTATCGAACCGACGAGAAATTCGAGATATAATTGAATCAACTATGACGTAAAAGGTGTTTCTCTTGAAATTTATTTCTGCGTCTGTTTCAATTTGCATTCCGGCTCCTCGATTTTTACAAAATGTCTCTTTAATTGCCTTTTTCAGTTCGATGGAAACGATTCCTTAACATCCCCCAATCCAGTAGCAACTGTTTTGCATTCAGATAAAATTTGATCCCATCCGTTTCGAATAACGTTCAAATCGGAGATCAAGTTGTCGAGATTTCGAATTTCAACGTCAATAGTCATGTTTCTGGCTTCAATAATGATACTTCTTTCATTTATAGCTCTAAGAACCGCACCAAATCCAAGACATCAGGACGCATTCAAATTTGTGCATATATTTTAAAACGCCATTTACATCTCTTCGAGCTTCAGCAGTTAAATTAATCACTTAAGGCTTCTAATGATGTTCTAAGGTTTTTTCAGATGGTTTCACTGCCTAAATTCTAGCTGACCATCTTGTATCGGAAAGTTTGTGAAGGGATCCGGGCACATTTTTCTTAAGAATTTTCCAAAGTTAGGCACTGCTGCTAAACAAGTTGAAACACTTTTGAACAACTCCAAAAAATGTGATTGCGGCAGTACAACATTTCGCTGAATCGACTCCACACAAGTTAAGGCTGTGAGCTGCACATGGTGAATACACGGCATTCGGATTTTTGTTTAAAATATGACTGTGCACCATTATACTGTCCTTTCATATTGCTTCCATTGTCATAGCCTTGTGCACAACAGTCTTCTAAAGGGATTTTGTTCTTTGGCAATGTTTCGCAGATCAAATCAGCTATTGCGGGGAGTTTCCCACCTTCTCCCCCCCCCCCCTCTCGACGGGGCTGGGAAGTCATGAATATAAATCTTCTTAACCTGAACTTCACGAACGCTAATTACTCAAGGGGCTCCACTCCCATGCGATTGATTCCGACAAATTCATCTGTCAACGTTCCAATATACAATGGAATTCATTGAAATCGAATACAATCTATATAATACTCAATACGCAAAAAAAATCCAATTACTTAAACAAAACACTTGAACATGTTTTTCTTACTCCCGGTAATCCTATCTTCAACCGGTCGGGTCGTTCGTCGCGGTTGATCCTCGATGATTTATTGTCATTGCTGTCCACAAGTTCTGGTTTCGAAGTATTTTTTGTGATTGAATATTGTCGTTATTACTCGTACTGTCGTCATCCCAGATGAGATAGGTTGAAGATTGTTTTCTGTATAAATACTTTGCCTCTTGACGCCACTGACTCTGGAATGGAATCGGTCGCTAGATCGTTGTACGTACATCCTTAATAAGCAACGATCTTCTAACATATGTATCTACAATGGGAACATTTTATGTGCATTGCACCTAATTAAAAAATTGGTAAAAGTAGTAATGGGGGATGCCAGAGGCGTCCGCTTACATTTGTTTTTAAGGGGGAGTTTGGGACAATGTTTGAAGAAGGGATGTGGTAAGCAATGAAAAGGAACTGCAGAGGTAATTTAAAAAATATTTATGGTTTAGTTAATGAATATAAAAAGAGTGTTTTATTTGGATTGAAATTATAACTTGTCCAAGTTTATACATTTATTAAAAATAAACTCATTAGGGTGATTATGAATCCATCTATTTATATTTCTGCCGATTCATGATAGAAATTGTTTCTATTTATCTAGATTCTTAAACAGATTAGTATTACCAATAGTATAGACTTTTATATATATATGATAAGCATATCTTTTATGAGAAATATATAACTTTTATAAGTATACCTAGTAGAATCAATGTATGCAAACATATTTATGGATAATTTCGTACGTTTGCTAAGGGCTTTTGATATGCTTTAAATTCAAATGGATATAAATTGTAGGTTCTTATTTTGAATATTATAAAATGTTTGAAGTATTTCTTGTCCTTATCTTGTCAAATGAAGATCACTTGAATTTTTAAGTATATTTTGTCGTTTAAATTATAGAAATGAAAACATTTAAATGAATATATGCGGAGATACATTAAGCTTAGTTAACATTTATGTTTAAAGGCCTCTGGGAATTATAAAACAACCTTATTTTCTGTAGGCACGAGCAAATCTGAGAGACGTAGAAATGCTATTGTATCATGTGCATCAAAGGTTTATTTAATGCAAAAATATACACAACATTAGATTGTATTTATTCAAAGACAAGAACAAAATAAATATTCATTAAATCATTAATTATACAACATTTAACATTGTTAAAAATTATTCCATTTTCATATTTCTAAAGAAACACCTATACGAATTCTTACACGATATTTTACAAGTATATACGAGTATACAGCAACTTTCTTGAGAAGCTTTCATAAGATACATATTTACATATGTTTACGTTTTTAAACAAATATAATTAATTTTTTAAATCTACTTTTAAAGTATCTTCGCAGAGGAAGTTTTTCATATCACAATGAAATCTAGAAAACCTGTGATGGTTCGGTGATAAACTCAGGGACTAACTTCATTTTCGTCGAAATCATATAACGCTATAATTTAATTTAAAAGAATCATATGTTGACCGTGAGGATAAAATGCAAGAGCGCATTTATAATCCTGATCTTGGGCGAAGAAGATATTCCAAATATCGCAATTTTCCTTAGATCGTGTTTCAAGAAGAAAACATGTGTATTTTTTCTAAAGTTAATAATTGCCTTATTTTTTTAAACTATATATAGGTAGCTATTTGAATTCATTAAAATTTAGATAAAGGAACAAGATGTTTTTTTATAGTTCAGTTTTACAAAGATTTGCAGACATTTCCATTTGAAGGGAATATGGCGGAAAATCAGAACTGCACCAAACATAATATGTTTTCAGAAGGATTTTGTTTCAGCTAATGAATCTGTATATAACAGTAACTTCGCTTTTTTTACACTTCAGAATTTCAGAAAGTAGTAAGCTTATAGCAAGCGTCAAACTACGATCAGAGGCTCATCATAAGTGCATGTGTTAGTTGTTAGTAAGAAAATAATACAATTATAGCCTAACACACGCACAAAATACAAAACATAATAATTATTAACATTTAACAGGAATTATTACAGTACAAAAAATAAAATAAAGACGTTTACGATAGTGGAGCACTGGTTCTAAACAATGATTTTAATCCCACCTTATTTAAATTTAAATCTATCGATGAACAGTTTAAGTTATATAAAATGCTCATTCGACTTAAAGCTTTATTCTTTCCATAGTTAGTTCTATGGAAGTCAATATGTATAAAATCGCTTTCACTTCACCCCACCATATATAACAAGATCTTTTTGTAAGAGGTGACTGAATTGAAGCAGATCATTAAAACAATAATTGAGATGATCCTGAATTAAACCATTGAAGTTGCAATGAATACTTAGATGTTCAGCTGTCACATGTATCATCCCTTCAAAAGCAAAATTATATGAAAATAAAATTAATTTTCTATGCAATGAAGCAAAAATACATACTGAATTTTTTACTGCATAGCATACAATTTATGGAACACCCTATATTACGAATGAACGGCTAATTTGAGCAAGCACTTTCCATGACAAGAATTACTCTTGGGGAATTTGTCAATTCCACCATTTGCTACCCTCTTTAAAGAGTTTAAATCTTTTTCCAATTATTTGTATGCAGAATATCTTAAATATATAAAAGCTTTTAAGAAATTCGGATATACAAAAGTAAATCTGAAATCTGATGGCTATACAGTGAATTTGACTTATAAAAAAGATAACATTGTTAGCACTCCAGACATTTGTAACGCATTTGCTAACAACTTTTAGAAAATTTTCATTGAAACTCCTGTAAAATTAGATGAGAATTTCTTTCTATACTTTCGAGACTTACTTTAAGCTTAGGTAAATTCCCTATCATTTGAAAGAAGGCATTTATTACACCAGTCTTTATAAAAAGGATAACAAGTTTGAATTTAGTAATTACAGACCAATCCCTAAACTATCCTGTATTCCCAAGCCTGTTGAACAAGTTGTTTGTGGTAGTATATATTTTAACTGTCCCAGAATATCGTCGTGATCTTAGGCTAAAACAAATTACTAATTTGTTTGTGTTTTTGTTTGTGTTTTTGCATTATGTGCTCAACTACCCTCGATCAAGAGCTCAACTATATTTATACCAATTTTTCTAGAGTTGTTGACCAATTTTCTCAAAATGTAATCACATTTAAGTTGAGGGCAATTGGATTTCCTCCTCAATTCATCACATGTATTTCTTCTTAACTTCAAAATAGGGGAAAGTTCCCCTACTCACTATCTTAGCTTTAAATGATGTTTTCTTTTTACGATACAGTTACATCTAACTCTTTGCGAATGATAAGAAAATCTTCAAAAGCATAAAATCTTTAAACAATCGTTTACTACTCCAAGAGGATATTAACAGCCGCGTTGTTTGTTCGTTCGTTCGTTTTTAAATCTAAACTAGATTTCACGGAGCATATTAATTATTTAGTTACACTATCGCTCTACTTACATAACACTTTGGTCCACCCCATCCACACATCCCAGGTATGGACTCCTTTTTACGAGAACTACAAGAACATAATAGATAAAGCTTCTTCAAATAATAATGATATTGAGTTTATTCATCAATTTTTAACTGGTGTAATTATTGCAACTGATTTATAAAATTGTATAAGTTTAAAGTAACATGGAGTAAACTACTGTCCCTACTATTACAATTAATGCAAGTTTCCCAACACCGCCCGCTCTAATTATGGCATGCATGAGCCATTTACATGTCTCTAATATGATATTATAAATCAAACCTCTTTGATTTTTGTATCATTAAGATAATTCTCAAAAATACATTAAAGACCTGTGTACCACGCACTTAAATGTTGTATTCATTTCATTTGTATAATAAATTGTATTGTATCTTTAATAATTATGTTATTGTAGTTCATTGTATGTCTTACTAACTACTGCACTAAGTGATAAGCCAGATGAGCATGTTTTTTGGTCAAAAGATATAGCTTGTATTAATCTTTTTTTATGAAATGATCCGATAGTCTAAAAAAGCCTTCATTTGAAGTCATTCATTATTTTTTCCATCGATAGACCTTTTAGATGCAGTGGCGTAGATAGGTGGGGTTCAGGGGAATATATCCCCCACATTGGGATCAACAATTGTTCAACATAACCAGTCATGAACCAAATAAGTTAAAGAAATTTGGTACCTACTTCCTAGGTGAAATAAGTTAGTATTAGTACTCCCAGGATTCCTAGAGGCATTGTCAATTTTACATTCCATGTCTGCATTCTACGGGGAAAATACAAAGTCAACTTCATCTGAAAGAAATTATTATTTTGGCAAATCACCTAACGTTTTGAATTTGTTTTTTTATATCGATTTTTAAGAAGTATTTTTTTACGTCTCTCATCAATTGATAATGGACCAATAATTACGAAAAACACCTTCACTGCACCGAACGAAGGAAATTCCGAGCAATTGAGGATCCGTAATCGTGTGCATTCAGATGGTCCGGGAAAACGCGATAAATATTCGTGTCCTTCTGTTCAAAACGAGATTATCGAAGCTTTTGTTTTTAAATTTGTACAAAAAAGTACTAGCTAAAATCAAAGATGCAAAATTCTTCTCTGTGCTGACGGATGAAACTCAGGCCTCAGCCACTGTCGAATAAGTTTTAAATTACGTTCGATACATCTATACCTAAGAACGAAAATGGTCAACATATCACACGAGAGGTTTTTTTTTTAAATTTGTTCCAACAGCTTCCACGACACGTACATATAAGTCCTTGACATTAACGTTAAACAAAAGAAAAGAGAATAGTAAACTGACAAAAGAATCATTCGAACCCTTCGGTTCAGAAAAATATTTTCTTGTTAGTGTTTTCAATCCTTTTCTCGATTTCCATGTAATGGACCTTGGAGGCAAATGTATATAAACCATGAAAACATACTAAAAGGGTTTTCGGTTCTTTTCAAGGATCAGCTAAAAAATTTAATAAAACTGTTGAGTTTTATCAAACCGCCGGACCATATTCTATTCTTGAGAACTAAAAACTCATTTGAAGTGCTCGATTGCTGCCCCGGAGAAAGCTTTCTATATACATGTTTTATAAAAGATATTAGCTACATTGCCTGTTTCAACGTCAACTCCCCAAAGAACTTTCTCCAATTTATAGTGAATAAAAACAGTACAAAAACGCATGACCAACTAAGTGAGATAAGCTTTTGATGTTAACTTATTAACAGGATCGTTTGAATGGTTTGGCTGCTCTAGCTATTCATCGCGAAATACCTTTAAAAGCGAACAGCAAACTGGAATTTATTTTGTTATTTATTTTTTAAATAAATATTATTTTACTTAATATATCAATATTTATTCTAGATCATATTCAAATTAATTCGTATAATATATTGTCTTTAATAAATATTTTTTTTTTGTTTTTTTTTTTTTTTAAATTATTAAAACTTAAAAAAAATTAGTGAACTAGATCCTTCCACACCAAACTACGCCACTGGTTAGATGCAAGATAATAATAAATTGTGTTTTTGTGCTTATCGAAAAATAAAGCACTCTACCTCATGAAATCTACTCATTAATTGTAATTTACGGGTACTTTGGGTATTCAGGTCTGTTTTGGTGGCAACAAGTAACAGATGACTTTAATCTCAAAACAATGAACATCAGAATTGATACCATAAAATTCTCTTTTCAAAGAAAAATTAATGTTTATTTTATTAATTTAAAAAAGTTATGTGTTAAGTTTTTCAAATCGTATCAATGTTTTAAAAATATAGAATCTACTTCGAAAATGTTGAATGTATTGTTTTTAACTTTAAAGTTTCAAAGTACCGAAGATTTGCATGCACAATTGTATCTCTGTTTCATCAGTTTGTGCAGTGTTAACAATTATTAGTAAGAAGCATACAATAAGGAAAATCATTTACGGTCAATTTCTTGACGAAGTTCGAAAGTTTATTTAAAACTCGATCTAGTCAGTATCGGTTTATTTTTGGAACTTGGTTTCAAAATATTTGGAAGTATTTCTTGTTTTATTGATAAGCCATGATTTTTCACAAAAAAAATATTTATTAGTTTCAATTCAATGTTTTAGTTCTTAAATTACAAAGTGTTTGCAAAAAGAAAAAGTCGGCCAGGATTTACCAAATTTTTGAGACTTTGCAAAAAAAATAATTCCACAGGCTTTCGACCTCAGCGATTGTCTCATCGGAATTCTGCAGGATGTTTTCTTTTTTGATATGTGGTATTGAAAAGAACTTCCACCAGTCCACAATACCTCCTCCCAAAATGATGAAGGCTTGTGTACTAATTGCATACTTAATTTTCTCAAAATCAAAAAGTCTAGTGCTAACTTGATATTGCAACCTAGCGCACTACATACCACTTTTTTTTTAAATCGTTGAGCTACTATTTTTTTCCTATTTTTTTCCACAATTAATTTACAACAAAAAAGCTAGAACTAACTAGATACATACACAGTTTTTACTTGCGACATATAGGAACTATATGGCAAGTTTTGCATTCGTGCAAAATTTCGAACTCGAGATTTTAATCAAACATGATATTACGATGGTAGAGAAGTCGAAAAAAGTGGGTCCCGCGATTCCGTCCGGTCTGTTTTGTCTGTCTGTCCATGCTCCTACAGCCTAAACCATTGGGTCGATTGAGTTCAAACTTGGAAGTTAAGGTTTTCAGCAGATTCGCGTTAGGCGTTTTTTTCATTTTTTTTTAAGACCAAAACTAACAGTGGCCCCCATACAATTTTTTTGGTCAAAAAACGAAAATTCGAATTTTCTCAAAAACAAACCGATAGATTTTTTTAAATTTTCTCTAAAATTTTATTTTTAAACTTGGCTTCTTTTCATAAGAAAAACATATTTTTGTATTGCTCAGGAAAGGTACCGCTCATAGAACCGTTATTTTGTTTCTTAATTTTCTCAGCAACTTATCAACCGATTTCAATAATTTTTTTTCTGAATAAGCTCTTATATTGCCTTAACAATATTTGATTATCAAAAGTGAAATTTTTTATTGTTTGGATTTTTAAAAAAATATTGATTTTTTTTTTCAAAATTCTATATCTCAAAAACGGGTCAACATTTTTTTACGAAATTCAAATGTAGAGCGTATATTTACAATCACTAAACAACTGCATACCAAAAATATTTTTAGAACAAAATTTAAAAATTTTATATATAAAAAATTAATTTAAAAAAAAAACCGATTTTCAAAAAAAAAAATTTGAAAAATCAAGGGTTTTTTGATTTATAAAATGGCATCTAAATTTTTGAAGACAAACTTATTTTTCAGGTAAAGTTTTGAATCTTAAAATAGTTTTTTTTTTAAATTATTTTAACTGCATTAAATGTAATCCCCTCCCATCTCACCAGATCAAATCCTGTGCGTGAGCCCGAAAGAACGCATTACATTGACAAAACTTTTATTATATTCAGCCCTATCATGAATTCCATCGTAATCGGAAATTTTTACGAATCCCGAAAAACTGTATCATGAAATCCGTTCGTAGTGGAAAATCTCATACAATTTTGCATTACGAACGGATTTCATGATACAGTTTTTCGGGATTCGTAAAAATTCCGACTACGATGGAATTCATGATAGGGCTGATTACTATCTTTTATCCAAATTAGATAATGCATTTGGTACATATGTATGTATCGTTTATAACTATAACTATTGTAAATACCAATTCATTTCCGGGATGAGTTGTCCTAGGATGAGTTGTGTCTTGGGATGAATCGAGCGGTTTTTTTGACAAATCGAATAGCATTTAAATCTTTGAAGACAAACTTGTTTTAAAGGTATAATTTTAAATCTTATATAGGTGCTTTTTTAAACAGACTCTTTGCATACAGGAGCAAGTTCGTGCGACCCAGTCGTGCATTTTATTTAAATTTCGAAAAATGTAGTTCTAACTTGACAGTCGTAAATATTTCCATTAATTGATTAAGAGGGCTATGAGCAACATAGTTCGATCTGCTTAGAATTGTATTTAGTGGTCTTTGGAGTCGTATGCTCGATCGACTTAAACTAAAGTTGAAAAGAATAAGAACCCATTGGTGATGATATTGTTGCATTTATTATTGCTGCAGCAAAACAAAATTGTAAATATTTTGCATGGTTTGTCAACGAAGGAAGATTAAAAAAAGTGAGCTTTTGTAAATAAGGAGGCAGAATATTTCCTCTAAACAAAGGAAGAGAACGGAGACAAAAACGCAAAACAGGCATATTCCAGAATTGGCCTCACAAATGAAACAAAAAGTAACTTGAGAACATAAGGATCACGGAAATTTCGACCATATCTCTTAATAAAGCCAAGGACTCTATTTGTTTTTTTAACAGCAAAGCTAATATGCTCAATAAATGTTAGTTCCGTGTTTAAAACTAAACAGAATACCCAAGTCAGTAAAAACAGATACACTACGTAAGAAACAAGAATACAAAAAAAATGGAACTTTCTTGAGTGTAAGACTCATGGTTTTAGAACTGTCAACATTTAAACCATGACGATTTTTAGTGTAGGCAGTCAGATGTAGTGTTAATTGTTTTGAAAAGTTAAGTGTTATCAGCATATATAAGGACGGACGAAATTTGTATGATCAAAGCCATTCAAAGCCATCATTTATACATAAAATAAATACTACTACATTGTTAACCCGAGTTGTAATATTCTAGGCCCCCAATTTGAGGGTCAAATAAATCAAAGTTTTTTTCCCGAATTGAGATCCAAATTAGAGTTCAAACAGTTTAGTACCTACCTACTTAATGTGGGAATGAGCTAAAACTGACCAAAATTCTAATTTTTCGAAAAATCGAGTTTTAGAGGAAGGAACTTTGTGAAGAAATTGGCTGTTAGAAAATCAAAGCTATAACTATATTAATTTAGTTACTAGAGATTTTTGTTGCTTAATTTAGCAAATATATTAAATTTAAATATATGCATGTACGAGTAGTTCAATAAAAAAGCTAGGTGCATGAGCTCTTCTGATGGTTGACCAGATCGAGGCCGGGACATTATTAATACGCCATCATCATCAGTTGATAAATAAAAACTAAAAACATCACCCTTCTTCACCACTGAACTTGATAACTTCCTTCAACAAAAATATATAAATCCGATAATTATAAGATAAGACTACAATGTGAAAGCAGTAGTTCACTGTCAATCCTATTGTAAACGTTAGGCAAAAAGTCCATTCTTGGGATATACGAGTATTTTAGGTGGAGGAAAGAAATAAGCAGAGTAGAGAGTGATATCAACTTAAAGAACTTAAAATTTGTTTACATTAAGTTTATTGAATTATTATTATCCTTAATAACAGTAAACGAGCACTCTAAGATGGAATACGATAAAGTCTACTTAAAGAATTGGGGTCTTAATGTATATTTTTTAGGATCTCCCACTTTGGCTATGAAAGATTATGGTTTAGGGAAAGATTTTGTTAATTGAATCTCATACGATCTTCTATGCCAGTAAGATTGTCGAAGACGGAATCCAAAAGCAAGATAATGTCATTAGAGAGCTGATCAAAAACTCTAGGCCACAAGCAGTTTTCATAACATTGATCCTTTAGGGTTGAACCCTGTTGATAACTGTTTCATCTACAATAGCAAAACAAAAATATAAAAAAAAAAGAGGCTGGGATGCGACCCACACTGATAACTTCCCATTCCGTCTGTCGATTTGTCTTGCTTAAAAGTTTGTCTAAATGTATCAATTCTTGCCAAATTTGCGTTCTATTTTTTGTAGATTTTATTTTTTTTATAAAAAAATTACTGAATATAAAAAACAATATTTTCTGTGAAATAAAATAAGTTTGAAGCCAATATTTTTAATTTTTGAAAAGCTATTTGAGCCGAAAATCAATTTTTACCAACTTTTATTAATTTTTTTGTTTAGGTTTTTATTTTTTGTAAAAAAACTGTCAATTCGATTTTTCTCAAAATTTTTCCTAATGTTGAAAACAATATTTCTTATAAGTTAAAATTAGTTAGAAGCCATAATCTCAAATTTTTGAATAGATTTTTAAGTCGAAAATCAATTTTTACCAACTTTTGTTAAATTTTTTTTTCGGTTTTTAATTTTTTGTAAAAAAAACTGTCAATTCTATTTTTTTCAAAATTTTACTGAATGTTGACAACAATATTTTTTGAAAGACAAAAGTAGTTTAAAGCCAATATCTCAAAGTCTTGAAAAGATATTTGAGTCAAAACTCAATTTTTACCAACTTTTTTTTATTTTTTTTTAGGTTATTATTTTTTGTAAAAAAACTGTCAATTCGATTTTTCTCAAAATTTTATCAGATGTCAAAAACATTATTCTTCATTGCACAAAATTGTTTTGGAAATGAAATCATATTTTAGTCGTAAAATTTTCGAAGTGACAAATTTTTTTTTTCAGTTTTTTTGATTTATAAAAAAAACCGTTAATTGAATTTTCTTCCAAAAATATAATTGTTTTGTATCACGTTACAATATATAATATAAAATTTAATTCAAGTCTCTAGCGTCATTGGTTCATGAGATATTTAGGGTTAACCAAAATTTTCACCTTTTTTTTAAACTGCTATGGTAAAAAAACCACCCACGCAATTTTCTTGAGAGCCATTTCTGCATCTTTCTGCCTTATTATCTGTATAATAAAATTTATTTGAAGTCGATATCTCTTCGGGTTCTTGAGCTATGGACGACGAAAAAAACGTCGCGAACGTACGGTCGTACGGACGTACGGACATACGGACGTACGGACGTACGGACGTACGTACACACGCACGCACAGACATCTTTCTAAAAATCTTTTATTTCGACTCTAGGGACCTTGAAACGTCGAGAAATGTCAAAATTTTCAATTTGACAAATCGGACCCATTACAATAACTTCCTATGGGAAGTTAATAACAAACAAAAATATAAAAAAATAACGATAACACCTACAGACTCAGAGTCTGAATATAATACTAATAAAACTGTTGTCCAACAACTAAAATTTGACCCATAGTTCAATAAAAACAATTTGTAATTTGTTTTTTTGTTCTGAAAATGTTAAGAAAAATATTTTATAAAGGGTGTAATAAATTTGAAATCAATAACTCTACTTTGTTCATTCTATATATGTCGATGTTATTATATAAACCTATTATTATCTCATATTGAATATTATACTATCTCTGCTTGTTCTTAAGATATAAAGGCCGAACAGCCGTGAACACCATGAATTTAAACTATAGCGGCCTTGTAACTCAGAGAAATGTCAAAATGTTCAGTTCGACTAATTGGACCGATCACATTAACTTCTTGAATATCTCTTTTGCTAATGCAAAATAGTAACTTATACAAATATTAGTAACACTAATTTTAACTTAAGCAACGAAAAATTGCACTACAATTGACAGGCGTAAATAAAATACAAATATGAATTACCTACTAGTAATTTAAAAGAATATTATGAATATTAAAAAGGGACCATAATTAAAAAAGACTACAAAATTTTATGTTAAAAAAAGCATCTGCATCATAATGACAAGACGATCCTTCATAAAAACTAAAAGAAAAGTCTTGTCCAAAAATGTTGTCTTTTGTCAATAAGGCAGTGACAAGTTTTCCGTAGTTTATTTACAATATTTTAACAGATTAATTTGTATTCTAAGATTACACTGGTCAAAAAGGTTTTGTATTTGGCACAAATAAAGTTAGTTTTTTTTTCAATAAAATTCATTATGGTTTTCCAACTATAGGTACTATTACGGTACGTTTAAAAATGTCCATCAGTATCTTATATATTTTAAAAAAAATCCTTATTAGCTGTAAGTTTCAAAAGAACTCTTAAGAATTTATTCTAAAACGGTTCTCAACAGGAAAACACATATCTACCAGTATAAACGCCATTTTTATTCTTAATACGAATTCGTAGTCTTAAGGTTATTACAATAAGTTTTTGGAACATATTGAAGAATTATAAAAGTAAACTTTGACAACGGGTATTTTCGAGTTTGAGCTGAATTCGGAGTTTGAATATTTGGAATCAACAATAAAATTAACTCTAAAACGAATTATTCAGAAACATAATGAAATTACATTTTCATAACTTCAGATAGAGTCAAATGAAGACCCATTATCATAAAAAATGAGAAATTACGAAAACCAAGCAATTTTCTAAAATGATATGGGCTTTTTTAAAACAATACCGTATTATGTATTTTTTTTGTAGGCATACATTTTCAGAGATGTATTGTATATTTAAAAAATGTGGTACCCGTGCGTTGGACTGTCATGATAGAGGTCTTGGGTTCGGTCCCTGCCTATGTCATCTAAAGTTATTTTTCACGGGTACTGCCTCTGAGGAGGAATTGACAAATTCTCCGAGAGTACTTCTTGTCATGAAAAGTGCTTTCTCAAATTAGCCGTTCGGATTCGTGTTAAAACTTTAGGTCCCCTCCATCCCTGATAACAGTACTCGCACACAGGAATGGTTGAGAGTTGTAAGTCACTAGGTCCTAAGTTCTCAACGAACTGTTGCGGCACCCAATTTATTTTATGATATTTACAAAAAACCGGATCTATTTAATTTTGTTGACCAGTGTTATTCCTATTTTTCCAAGAAACATCATTTTTCAGCATTATACTTGGAACTTTTTAAATTTAGTAAATACATACTCAATAGTCAAGTTGATAATAATACAATTTGTTGGAAGAACTTTGTGTTTTTGCCTTAAACATTAAGAACTTTTTTTTTTTGACTGGTAAAATATATTAAGTTATTATACCTATTACATTTCCCAATAAAAAGGCTGACAAAATTACTTAAGACCTTATGCAGGTTGCAGTAGAATATGAAAGTGTTTAATTTGTATATGTATACCTATGTACGGAAAATTTTAAGTTATTTTATTTACCCCAGACCAGTAACATAAATAAGTTTAGGTAGGTTGTATACGATTTTGCCGTCGGCTGGTGAACTGAAATATATTTCAATGTAGAAATGTAGGTAAGTACCTCTGTTTTTATATTTAGTTTAGCAAACCTTAAGTCATTTTTGCAATGGTAGGTTCTAGATATAAAAATAAGTTAAAATATTTAAATATTTTTCTTTTACTTAGAGACATGTCTAGTTTAAAAGGTAGATAGATACCTTCCTAAACGATGAAGTTTTAAAGACATTTCATGTAGATTAATAGCTATCGAGGCAAGTAACAATGATGAGCATAAGTAGATATAATTTTAATAAACCCATTAAGTAAATAAATACATGTAGGTAAGTATAAATATTGGTATCTATATATAAAAATATAAACCCATGCCTAGTTAAGAGAATAGGTGCCTAAGTAGGTAATTACTAATTCAAAATATAGCAAAACTCGACATCACAAGCAATAACCGAAATTGAAAACAAACGGAATTCAACACACACAATTGATTTTCAATTTCACAAGAACGGCTTCCTCATTCAAAACTTAGGTAGAACAAACATACAAGTATGATTTATTTATTAAGGTGTATACCTACATATGTATATATCGTGTGTCTATATACATATTTATTTATACCTAAATATATCTACTCGTTTTGCTCCTAAAAACAAAGCAAAACAAAACGAAACCACAGACAACAAACGTTGTTAAACCAAAAAACAAAAAAAAAAAACATACATAAGACTCACCCCCACCTTGTTGATGCAACAAATGATGATGATGATGCCCGCTAACACCGCCCGCACCCGCACCAGCCATTGATGCACCATTAGCATTAACACCACTGCCCCCATTTACAACGCTACCCCCCGCAGCACTTATATTGTGAGGCAAAAAGGCAGCAGCAACCGCTGCATGTGCATTGAAGTATGCCATTCGAGATGCGGCAGCCATTGTCATCTGATGATGTCGATCGGCCGTGAAGGGCGTTTGTCCAACATTCGGATATAAGCTCGGTGTAACGGCCGAAACAGCTGCTGCAGCTGCAACTGCTGCTGCCGCCGCTGTGGCTGCAGTCGTTGTCGTCGAAGCCGATGTTGACGAAGGTGACATACAGGATGCTGATGAGTTCGGTGCCTTTGTTGATAATAAACTTCCATTAGCTTCTTCACTTTTGCTGATGCTGTTGCCACTGCTGATGTTGTTATTGTTGTTCCTCGCAGCCACTGCGGCTGCCACCGCCGAATCACTTAATCCTAAGAGTTCCTGTATCGCGAATGGGGATCGTTGTGGCATTGCGCCACCGACCACTAAAAATACTAAAATCTATTACTTTTTTCTCTTCTCTGATTACAAGTCGACAAATATATGTAATATGTAGTTATAGGTACCTATAACTGTGCTTATTAAATAAGTGTAACAAATTGTATATAGATACACCGTTATTCAATAATTTCTGATTAATTTATTGACACCATCAAGCAACTGTCACTTAAATCTAAGAAGATATCGATAATTCTTTCAGATAAAAGATATTTGTTGAAGAAACAACAACAACAAAAACACAACACAACAGCGTTCAAATCGCGTCCTAATACGCAAACCGGTTTTGAGCGATTGTCACTGGCAATAACTTGTTCACATTTGATAGCCATCAAATCGTCTTCATCGGGTTAGTTCCACATATAATATAATTTGATATCAATCGGCGGCGTTAAAAAACACAAACGACACACGACGATGACGATGACGATGACGACGACCACCGTCAGCGAGTTCGACGAAAAAAAATCGAAATTCGTAGATTTGTAGTCGGAAAAGCACCAAAGAACTTTGAATCGGAACGTAAGTATTTTGAGACCCACCTTACCATTACCGGAACGAGAGGAGAGGCGCACCTTTGCTGGTGCTGCTCGCTGGCAATTCCAACCAACTTTGATATTGAAATGGATAAAAAGAGGGCGTGGCCACTTGTTGTACGCAGTAGTCTTCATCATAAATCAAATTGGAATCTGGAAGCTAGGCTATCGCACATTTATATAGCTGTGCTGTTTTTCTGCGCACTCTATGTTGCGTTGGCTCTGACTTCCAACAGAATACCCCGATCCGACTCTACTCTCTCATCATTCCACTTTCCAGTGCTTCTGAAAATGAAAGAATGTTAGTGCCCTCACGCACACACGCCCATTCAAAACAAGCATGTAGTTGTGGATTTTTGAAGTAGTGTGAGTAATTTATCGGTCTCCCTCTTGCCTTAAGATTTCTTGTTTCTTTCTTTTTTGTTTTAATGGAGGACGCCAATAATCATGATGGGAAATAATGGTCGACTTAAATTGTAGACAAAAGTCGTCGTTGCCTTCTCCTTCTTCCGCTCCCCCGACAAACTGATCTAAGTTGTTGTTGTTTTTCCGTTCGTTCTGATAAATTTGCATCATTTTCAGTTTCGCCTAGAACAGTACAGAAGGCAACTAAATGAAAGTGGGTGATACGATGATGGTTGGTAACGGTGATTCTGGTGATGGTTCTGGTGCTAGTGATGGAAATGGAGAGAAATAGCAATCCTTTAGCAGGATCCTTAGTTGACATGTGTTAATTTCCAAACGGTAATTAGTCAATTGAATTGGATGCTCCTACCACGATGGGTACCTATAGCTACGTGTGTACTTACAGTACATCTCTAACATTGCTGATGAGATTTCGGGGATCGGGAGTCCGACCGGCTTGGTTCCTATATATGATACTATAACGGAGGACACCTGTATACCTAGTGTATGTTTATATTTATAACTCAACAAGGAATGGGCTAGTAGTTATATAGGTACCAATGTACCTACACAAATTCGAAATGGGGAAAATGTAGGAATGAATGATTTTTCTATAATTAACTACTATTCCTTCCTACCTATAGGGAAAATCGTTTCGAATAAATTATGGGAAATAAACGCCGCCAAGCTGCGCCGCCCGCCTGTCTGTAGCATTTGATTTTATACGTTGTTGGTTGCATTGGATTTCCTCCACATCCGGAAGGAAGTCAAGAAGTTCTTGTTTAAATTAAGGTACCTATGATGTTAAGGGAATACAGGAAGATATAGGTTACAGACAGAATCATTTTCATCTAATAAATATGCAGTTCCTGACCAATACTGTTTCTGATTGATTATTAGTAAAAATATGTTTCAATATAGTGTATATCTAACACAATTTGAGTGAAAACAACTTAACTGTTGTTTTAGGTAGAGTAGAAAAATTATACTTCTATACTTTTACTTATATACTTTGTACTTTATTTCTTATGCAAATTTGGTAGTAACAAATATCGATCCTTGCATATTGATATAATTTATTTTTTCATTTCATTTTTTGGTAGGTACATTAAATAAATAAACTAACATATTAGAACTAAGAAAACAATTCTAAAAAATCTTCGAAAATGTAAGAAGGGATCTTAACTAAATTCATCGTATTCACTCGTAAATTATGTCGTGGCTTATTTCTCCTTGAAAGATATCAACTTCTAATAAAAAGATACATTTAAAACTTTTAAGTATTGCAGATGTCGTAGAAGAAAAACTTTAAAATCCTGAAACAACAGGAAAGATGAAACTACTATGAAAGCGAATCTTATTACAAATGATTCCTACAACGTGTTTTTGAAGAATAAGAAGAACATTACTCTTGTTTTGATTATAATACCCCCAACAAGTTATTCCATACTGAATTTTAGATTGAACAATACCCAAGTAAATCATAACTAATATTTGTTTGCTAGCAATACAAAGCAAGAGTATAAAGGTTGTTACAAACTCAATCTAAAAGCAGGGACAGGACTCATTAGAAAAAAAACTATTAGAATTATTTACACTGAATTGTTTGCAATCAGAAGAAGAAAGCTAAAATACATTATTTTTGTTTTATTTCTTAATACCATTTGAGTAGCTGCACACCAGCGGCGTCTGAATATGTCCAAATCATAGTTAATGTCAGAAATTAAGTTAAGCAGGGATCTACAACCATATAAGAAAGGCTTTATCATCAGCAAGAGCAGTAATTCTTCCTTTGAAATTCTGGCTGATAATAAAATTGATGAAAATCAGGAAAAGCAAGGGACCCAAAACTGAACCTTGCAGAACGCCCATACATATATGAGATACATTGCTAAAGCTACCATCTAGTCTAACTAGTTGATTTCTATTAGATAGATGGAAATGTAACCAATTAACAAAATGTAACAAAATTTAAGCAACGCATCTTCAGTTGATCTATGAGCTCGAAAGCAGAATTGGGCATCACTAAAGAAATTATTTTCATTTAAAAATTCCAAAATTCTTCTTTTCATCGCCTTTTCAAAAAATTTTGAACAAACAGGTAACAAAGAAATTAGTTTATAATTATTCATAATGCAAGTTTAGACTTTTGTGAAGAGGAATTACCACAGCAATTTTAAGCAAACTTGGAAAAACACCGTCATACACACTTTTATTAAAAATATGTGCAAGATCATCCACAATGTTATGAACAATTTGTTTATAGAATATACTGGAACAATTATTTGTATGATGAAAAGCAGTTTATCGGGACATTTATTAGCTTAAAAAAGACTTTCTATACAAATATAAATATTTTCGTTGCCTAAACCTTCAGTAAGAAAATCGGCATTTCATTGCTAAACACCTCTGTCGAAACATTTTCAGCTATAGAAATGAAAAAAAAATGATTGAAACGATTAGCTATTTCAGTATTATCTGTAATTCTTATTCTTCATTACTAAAGGTTTTTCAGATTTTGAACGACGATTTTATCTATTAGCAAATAACCTCAAGGATTAAATAACTTTGCTTAATTCGTGGGACTCGAATGGAATAGATTATTTTAATTATCTCTCGGAGACTCGCTTAACATCGAACATTAATAATTATATATAAAGTATTAAGTACGATAGAAGAAAGATATTTAAAACCATGCAGGCATATTCGCATTTTGGAGGAAGATGATTTATGGGCTGGTGATAAAAGTATATTTGGAAAACAAAAACTGCGAATTTAATTCCTCTCATTCGCCAACATACTAGCCATCTAATTCTATCAAAATACCAGAAGTTTTAGACTTTTTCGTATTAAAGAAGAATCATAAAAGTGTCGATGGTGATAACGATTTATCGTCAGATTGTATTTGAATATTCTATCACTGAATGAAGCGGAAATAATTTAAAAAAGTAATCGGTAAATGTGTGTGAAGCTGAAGATCGATGCATCCTATTTTTTTTTCTTTTAGAGTTGCAGACCTTGAAAACTATCGATGATATTGAAAATTTCAAACACCTAAATGTTGGGGACAAATTTTTTCAGTGCATATATCAGTTACTTTTTTAAATTATATCTCACTAGCAAACCCGGCGAACTCCGTTTCGCCACCAGATGGCTTCGTTTTTTGTAACATTTCGTTTGGGGATTAAAAGATGAAGACAAATTATTTTTTTTGTTTTATATTTGTAAAGGACAAATTTTATTTCATTTCACAACAGTAATGAATTCATTTCGATTACAAAAATGAAGTGTAATTTAGTTGAACTTCTCTAAGTAAAAATGAAAGTGAATGCAAAGTAAATACTGAATCGAAGCGTTAATTGTCATTGCGAACGCAAGGCGAACCGGAAATTGCAATCGTTTGAAGTCAAACGGAAGATCAGTCGGAATCATTGGTATTCGAGGAATAAATACATTTTCACCTGCGTACTTTCTGTTAATAATGGTTGCCTCAATCAAATTCGGCATAAGTCTTTTCACCGCAAGTCGAGTACCGTTGCAAAGTCGCAGTGGATTCAAATTACGCAATATCATAATAACTGAACCAACTTTGAGTTGCAAGTTATGCGGTGGAAATCCTGGTAACTCCAGAGAGTTCAAAAACTCCTTTGGATGTTGTTACTTCGTCGAAGACCCTTCAGTGTGAAGTTAAGTGCTTCAAGTGATTTCTTATGTGCACAATGGCACTCATCCCAAATAATGAGCTTGCATTGCATCAACAATTTTCCCATTGCACTGGATCGGGAAATATTGCATGTTGGAGTATCAATTGTGTTTAAATTGAGTGGCAACTTAAGCGCCAAATGTGCAGTACGATCGCCTTCTAGAAGAGTTGCCGCAATTCCAGATGATGCTAACGCCAAAGCTATTTCACATCTTGATCGAATAGTGGCCAAAATCAATGAAATGACAAATGTTTTCCCTGTTCCTCCAGGTGAGTCCAGGAAGAATAGACCGCTTGCATTAATGTTTCGTATACTTGTTTTTGCTGTTCATTCAGCAACAGTACATTATTTCGAACGAATTCCTGCAATGTATCAACATTGTACCTATTGCAGCTCTCGGTGCGTTCTGGAGTTATAGCGTCAGGAAGGAAAACCCGACTTATTTTTATATTATAGATTATATTTTTTAATGATTTTCTAAACTTTGAAAAATAACTTTTTAACAAGTATAGATCTCAGCATTTTTTATTTTTTTAAAGTAATTTAACGTAAGAAATATTAAAAAAAAAGAACACAAAGTTTAGTTAGTTTAGACCTCATTAACTTCTGACCAGTGAAAAAAAGTAATGTAAAGAATTTAATTTTCAAACTTTTTTATTCAAATTAATTTATTTTAACAAAAATGATAAATAACAGTAGATACACGGACAGAGCTATGAATTTGTCTTGGATCGAACTTTTTTGATCAATATCTAGGGATTTTCATCAGAATTGATTTTATTGGGGTTTGACCCGCTATTCCACCACTATACCAGGAACTACAAAACATACGGTTAAATTTCACAACCCAAAATTTGCAGTGGGTTCTTAGACATTAAGTACTGACACCGATAACGACAACAGTGGGTTTGTGAGAACTCGGGTTTCTTTAAAAAAAGCACTTACCTTTTTTTCCTCATTTTTGGTTTTTATAGAAATTTTGAGTAGCTTAGAATTTTTGTTGCATACACGGTTTCTGAGACCAGGGTCACAAATTCTATGAGCCAAGTAGTCTCCATTGAATTTTATAGTGAGAGGTTTTTTTTTTCAATTTTTCGAAAACTAACGGAAATGAGTTAATCTATTATTTTTTTGTGTTTTTTCCTAATGGTTTTAATTTTTAATGATTCACTTCAAAATTGTTATAAAATATACATATATGAAATAAACAGACTAAAGTTGATAAAATATCTTTTGCAATTACCCAAATGACATTTATTTAAAAAAAACAACTCTTAATTAAATAATTAGTAAAATCTTCTTGTGAAAAACACGGAAAACTTTGCAATCCTAGTTCACAAAACTAAACCACTCTTTAGGTATCTTGGCTCCCTGAAATTACGCCATAGGAAATTACGCCAAAAAAATAAAATGGAAAAAACGCCAAAAATTCCCCATACAATTTTTTGGCTTTTTTTCCTAGGAAAAAGAACCCAAAGAGTTTGGTGTTAATTCCGGATTTTTTGGCTATTTTTTCCGAAAATTTCTTGGCGTTTTTTCCTTTTTGAATAATGAAAAAAAGCCAACCAATTTTTTTTGGAAAAAAACGCCAAAAATTTGCCTTTGGACTTTTTTTCCAAACAAAAAAGGAAAAAACGCCCAAAAATAAACTTTTTAGTTTTTTTCCAAATCTTAAAGGAAAAAAAAAAATGGTTGCCTGTAAAGTCGGTTTTACGGGCGAAGATTTTACGTGATAACGTCTTTTTCTCGGTAGAATATTTATTGATATGAATATAATTAAATTGCACAATAGGAACAATTGAATGAAAATAAGAATTGCACAAATTATTTAAACTAATAATTTACTTAACACTATCAACATTTATCAATAGTATGACATAACCTATAAACTCAGTTTCTCAACTTTTGTGTCAATCTAACAATTAATCAATCAATCATAGTTTACGATAATGAAATATCAGTGTACAATTATTTACCTTTATTGTTGTAGTTGTTGTAAATGACGAATCTAAGCACTCCACATTTTCACTACAGACACAGCTGACGATACTTTAACCACACGTGTGAACTTGTATTATGACGCTTTATTGTTTTTCCAACGCCAAGAACGTTCGAGAAAGACAAAGACAGAGACACAAGCATGCGCCGCCGATTCAATGCGCCTAATTCTCTAGTGCTGCGCGCGCGGCAGACCGATCATAGTTGAGTGGGAGAGAGACGCGAGGCATTCGGCGGGCCTCTCTCTCGTTCGGTGACTCATCATAACGTTACCGGGCGTTACACTTTTTCATAAGTGACTCCCAGCCGCAACCTAATTTAAGACGTTGTCACGTCAAAAACGCCACAAAACAAACTTTTTGGCTTTTTTTCCTAATCGAATAAGGAAAAAAAGCCAGAAAATTAACCGTTCGTTCTTCCAAATCAAAAACAAAAAAGACAAAAAAGTACATGTTTGGCGAATGTATTCATATGGTATACAGAAATATATAACGGCAAATAACAGTATTTTACATGTTTTTCACGACTTTTGAAGAGCATATTTTATGTTAAATTTTTTAACGTGATCAGTAGTAATTGATAGTTTTTTGTTTCCCTAACGCGAGTTGAAGAGCATTTTCATAAAGTGATGGACAAAATGGAAAGTTTTGATTATGAAATTATAAGTGGTAAGCAAAAAAATAGCAAACTTTTTTTACGTAACGGAACAAAAACAAATAAAAAAGGTGACGTGAAATAACGCCAAATGAAATAAAGCCAAATTCAAAAAATTTTCATTTATTGTCTAGAATAGCTACTTTTGCTAAAAAGTTTTTTTGAATTGATAGCACGGCGCGGCGTACTAACAGCTAGGTATGTAAGGGGGGGCATGCTCCCCCCTGCAACCCCCCTGCTTGGGATCACTATAGGATTTGGGGTGGGTGCGAGTTTGGGTATATGCAAAGAACACAAATGCGTTGTGATTCTTTTATAACTGTGAGCCATACTTGCTTTTTTTTTTGGGAACTTCTTTGATTTTAGTGCTCAAATGCAAAATACCCAATTGCATATACCCAAACTCGCACCCACCCCAAATCCTATAGTGATCCCAAGCAGGGGGAGCTGTAAGTACGCCGTGCTATCAATTCAAAAAAAACTTTTTAGCGAAAGTAGCTATTCTAGACAATAAATCAACCATTTTTGGGTGTTTTGTATATTGAACGCGTACGCGTCGCGTTCGCTCGCGCTACCGTTCGCCGTTGCGGAGCGTTGTGCGGGTTGTACCGCCCCGCTCCATGTTACGTCGTACGTTCAGATTCTTTTATACACTTTTTGGGCTTTAATTCCAAATTAATTTTGCAAATTAAGCCAGAAAAAGCTCTGTTTATTCTTTTAAAGCTTAATTTCCAAAACTAATTTGGAAATTACACCAAAAAGTTCTTATTTTTTTGGCGTTTTTTCCATTTTAGTATTTTGGCTATTTTTCCAAAAGTTTGGCGTAATTTCCACACTTTTTGGCGTATTTTCCTTTTTGTTTTTGGGCGCTTTTTCCTATTTTTTTATGCCAAATTTTGTTGGGCTTTTTTTCCAAAACAGTTTTTGGCGTAATTTCCTATGGCGTAATTTCAGGGAGCCAGGTATCCTGAATCAGCTGTAATCATGGCGGCCATTTGGCTGATGTAGTTTTTCAATTATATTGGCGTTCCACTTTTGTTACATTGAAATAAATATCATTTAATTTGTTTTGAAAAATTCTCGTTTTTTTAGAATCAAAATGGAATCTCTTATTTGAAAAGCCTATATTTAAGTTTTCTTTTTAGTAAATGATATTTGAAATCCGTACAAACAATCCGTTTAGCAGCTTATAACATAACATTTAAATATAATAGATTTACCCTTTATGGTACCTTATTTTAAAGAAAATCATTATAACCATATCTCAAAAATGTGTAATGAATAATAAATGCTTAAAAATTGATAAAACCTCGGTAGACAAGAGTTGTATATAGTTCTGAGCCCATCACTGATTCTGGGTGCATATTTTATGTATATAACAGTTAACGTTAAGAAAACGATTGCAACCTCAGATTTATAAACCTTGTATGATTCTTCCGTAAATTTTATTTAAAAATAAGATTGGTAATGCACAAGCCGAAATAATAATTGCTCTAGTGCTAAAAGTTAATATTGAAGCTTTTTTATGCTTAATTATTAATAGGATCACAATGGACCAGTAGGCCCCCGGGTACGCATGCGCTTCATGCTGTGCACACCCCTTATTAATACCTAATTATTAATAGGAAAACAAATATTTTTGTATTGAGCTGGGGTAGAGTTTCACGCATAAATGCAAGCGAGTCATTGGGAATTACATTATTCATACGTGACTTTGTTTATAACAAACTGTTGGTGTCTAATTCATTTTTATTTCGGGGATCAGTTTATTTTACTTTGGGCCAATTTATTGATATAATACTAGCGGATCCGACACATTTTTAACATGCCTAGCAATCAGTATTTTCGGTTCGTTCATTTTATTTTTTGATGGTACTGATTAGGATCGATCGCAACGCGCGCGCTGCACATAATTTTTAAAAATGTGACCACTTTCGAAACCCGAAAATAAATGTATCTACTAAAGTTTTTGAATATTGGGACTCAGTGTGTATCGGATGCAATGAGAAATCATAATGACAAAACTGGAATTATTTTATTATGATTATTTAATAAAATTCTCTTAGGTTCTGTTGGATTATTTTGAATTCAATTTTAGTAGCTCAACACCACATCACAGTGCAACAGTTCTAAAAAAAAAAAGAAAATCAAGTTTTTTCCAATTTCGCGATTTTAATTTTTATGAAAAAACTAAATGTCGAAAACAATATTTTCTATAGGGTAAAATTAGTTCAAAGCCTATATTTTTAATTTTTAAAAAGATATTTGAGTCGAAAATCAATTTTTACCACATTTTATTAATTTTTTAAAATTTTATTTTTTTGTAAAAAAACTGTCAATTTAATTTTTCTCAACATTTTGCCAGATGTCAAAAACGTTAGCCTTCGTTGCATAAACTTATTTTGGAAATATTTTTGTTCGTAAAATATTCGAGGTGACAATTATTTTTTTTTCAGTTTTTTGATTTATAAAAAAACCGTTAATTCATTTTTTTTCCAAAAATAGAATAGAATAGACACGCAAGCATTTAAAGATTTTTGCTTGAATCACCCTGTGTCTGAGGTGTGAACCCGGTCGTATTTTATTCTCTCGGACTGGTTTTGATTTAGGTCAATGGTTCTTTCCTTTCAATAATGGCATCTGAAAAATCATAATCTAAAGAGAACACGTCAAAATATTTTCCCAACAATCGTATAGTTCGGATATTTGCACGCAAAGCACTAAGCAAATAGGAACAAACCCTCAAAAGGAATGGCTAAAATAAACCGGAATGCTTCTTTTCAAAGACATATGTATACAAATACGTATGGTGGCTGATGGGACATCCTTTTTCAAAAGAATTTCACAGAAATCGGACAAATTCAAGTAAAAAAAGGCTCCAAAAGAATTTTTGCATTCATTTTGAATTAAAAAATTGTCTATAGATATACGTTTGTATATGTACGAGATAATGAAAGTAACCCACATCCACATATTGTACTCATTCAAAATTGTTATGATGGAATTTCAGTACTCTAATACGTTACGAAAAGTGTGTTGATAGATTTAATAGAGCCTACATTCGAACAATACCTAAATTAAATTTGTGAAATACCTTCAAAGTATCATATTTCATTTTTTACTAGGCATAGGTATATTTAAATTCCAAATTGAAAAATCATAACAAAAACTCCCATCGAGTAATGTCTCTCGAATAATGGAATATCTATCACCTCATATCACGGACGGCTAACGTGTGTAGGTATTGACGTTTGTTTTTCACTTTGATTTCTATTGAATTCAGCAAAATGTTTATATTTTTTTTCTTCTGCTAAAGGAAATCCAATTGTGTTTGGTTTTTATATAAAAACAACGCAAACCTCCACAGAACACAATCATCAGGATCATATTACAAATTACTCTCGTTCCTTGATACTGATGCTGAGACCAAAGACGATTGAAGACGGAGAATTCAATTCCAAGACATTCAGAGGGCTTTGCTCTAATTCTAATACAGACGTCAAAACCAATGTTAACTGTTGTGTTGTTGTCATGATTTTTCCTATTTTAATTGCTTAATTGAGTTCTTGATGAATTTTTTAAATGGATTTTTCTGTTGTTGATGTACCTAGTTGGTACGAGTATTAACCCATACACGATACACACTAGTATACCTATAGATAGATACTTAGATACCGTCCCCAGTAGGGCATCATTGACAGGTAAATTAATCATTTTAAGCGCTTAAGTGACATGACTGAGCCTTGTAGTGTTGAGTTTGTGTAGCCCATCGTCGAGGTTGAGGTGTCTTACGTTGAATGAAACGATAATGGGCGAAATGTATAAAATTTGCTGCCAGCACTAGTATCAATGCTGTATGCTGATGCTTATAGATAGAATACTCTCTCTCATTTTCAATTATGTTCTTAGAATTAAATAATTTAATTGGATGAATGAAGTTGTAATTATTATGTTATGATGTTAACACTTACATATTTTAATTTTTTTTTTTTACTCTAAGGCGATGTGATACGTGAAGTTAATGAGAATCTTGTTAACATCAAATGTCTTAGGTATAATTAATCTACACAAGAACTAAGATGTCAAATAAATGCATAGAGTATAATGTTTTATATATATTTAATATGGATACGATACCAAACTTTGGATAAAAGAAACTTTGAGCGTATAAACAGATTATTTTAACTATATGTATTTAAAGTGTATGTTATAGTGGATAGATATAACAGAGCTAATCATTAACCCAGAAGTTTACATTCACCTTCGCTATCACTTCTGCTTTGACATACGCTCCAAAAAAAAGTACCTTTTAGTTTAGTTTTTGTAAAATTCACTCAAGTTATTAAATATTGCACACAAATAGGGTAGGAATATCCTTCGTGTTTTTAATTATAAAAACTACCCGCCTTTTATTCTTTTCTTGTTCAATCAAGAACAAAGTGTTAATTATAAACCTATAGCATTGTATACAAACACATGTACAACTACTATATAGTTAAAACACCCGACCTGCAAGTTCATCCATAGTAGTGGTGAATAAAGGCATTAAGGCTAATTCACCAAATCACATGGGAAATTTAATTGGTATTTTTTCTTCTTAGTGGTGAATTCGTTTAACACCAGATGGCACTGTGTCATGTGCTTAACAAAGATGGTTTGCGTATTTGATTAGTGCTATAATAATTAGCATTGATACAAAGGCATTCATTGATTGGTCTACAGTCGACAGGCCATAATATAATTGTGTATAAACATTTCCCGAAATTATTGGTTATAATGTTTCTATTTAATAGATTACCGGCACATTATCCATCTAATCTTCTAACTTGAAGCTCATGAAGATGAACATAATCTTATGGTTAACTAAGGGCTATACAAACAAACTCAGAATTAGATGTGTATGAAAGTATGTATGTATTTATATACTTCATGGGTACATAAATATTTCATGAACAGTTAATTAACTATGCATTGGAAAATTAATAATTAAACTACATTGTTTAAGTACTTTTAAATTTTGCTGTTATACACCTTTGAGAAATAAATATATTTGATGAAATAATTCATTTTGAGCATAAAGTTGTCCATATTTAATAAATACATGCTTAATTAAAAGATCTAAAATAGAGAACTTGGAGATTGTGTTGAGAACGCTCTAAATCAGCCATAGGGTCCGCCATCCAACTTTTTTTTCAGCTATTTCGTGAATGGTAACACTTAGCTCCATGTCTCATTTGACAGATAATTAGTTTTATCTTTCCGCTGAACGAATACGGTTGTGTATAGACTTGAACAACGCATAGAGAAGATGCCGATTTTGCCAAAAAAAACTCATCTTTTCAGATCAAGCTCATTTTGATCTTGGCGGGTGTATAAACAACGCTTAGAGAAGATGCCGATTTTGCCAAAAAAACTCATCTTTTCAGATCAAGCTCATTTTGATCTTGGCGGGTGTGTAAACAAGCAAAATTGTCGCTTTGTATATGAAAACTATAGTTAGTACTCTCATGAGCAGAAACTTTTAGGGCGACCGGATGCCGAGTCGTTGCTTCATTCTATTTGAGGCTATCCTTGTAGGTATATGTTTTCATATACTAAGCTTCCATATGAAGGTCGATGAATTTGTTTTTTCTTTATATCAATGCACTTTTATATATGAAAAACGGCAATGTCTCAATATTGTATCTAATAAGGGGATGAATGAAATTTTTGTATGCTTACATCAGCTGTTCAGTATTTTGTACCGATTTTTGTTTTTATTTACATTCATAAGGCTGCTTTTTCTTGTGTACGATCCTTGTATATGAACCATGGTTTGTATTATGTATACAAAGCTACGATGCGATTTTTGTCGTGCAGATCTTTGTGAAGAAGAAGAAGTTCTACGTTTGGTTATAGTTATGTATATTTGGCTGGTGGGTATTTTGCTTTTATTTGACATTAAGTTTTTCTGCAATACCTATTTGAAGATTAGATTTGTTTGACCTTTAAAGTTTTTTTGTAGATAAATATCAATTGGTAGGTGATTTTTTTTACAGGATGTGGGTTTGATTTTAAAATCAAATTTTAGATATAAAATATATTGGTAGGTAGGCAGGTAATTTATGAAATTTCATAGGGAATTCCTACTAGTATCCGGACAGTGATAATATCCATACACTTAGCACTTTGTTTGAGATTAGTTGATAGGTATGTACATATGTATACGTATTTATAAATATGGAGTTTTAAATAAAAACAAAAATGCATTCTTTTGTAGTACCCGTGGCATGATGGTTAGTGCGTTGGACTGTCATGCCAGAGCAGAGGTCTTGGGTTCGATCTCTGCCTATGCCATCTAAAGTTTTTTTTACGGGTACTGCCTCTTGCGAGGAATTGACAAATTCTCCAAGAGTAATTCTTGTCATGAAAAAATGTTTTCTCAAATTAGCCGTTCGGATTCGGCTTAAAACTGTAGGTCACCTCCATCCCTCACAACATTACTCGCACACAGTAATGTTTCTTCAAACGATTATTCAGACTACCTAACTCAACGCCTAACTATGCCATCTATGTGGAATCTGGTATAATGCCTCTGTACATAAGAAGTCTAAAAGCCAACTATGATTATTTGATAAGGGTCATGAGAAGAAATGGAAAAAGTCTTCACAAGTCTATCATGACAAGACTTTTGCAAACTAACGCTTCTCCATTCAAGGACTGGAATGAACTAGCTCATTCTCACACAGCTCATCTATCATTATTGGAGTCAAATGTTGATGAATGGCAGGGTATGTTTGCGGAGGTTACTGCGAAAATAGACGAAAAGATTTATAACCAACATC
Organism: Eupeodes latifasciatus; assembly: GCA_920104205.1. Classification (NCBI taxonomy): domain Eukaryota; kingdom Metazoa; phylum Arthropoda; class Insecta; order Diptera; family Syrphidae; genus Eupeodes; species Eupeodes latifasciatus. The sequence continues at coordinate 112,251,289 of OV049926.1, forward strand.
TATCCAGGGCGAATTCAACATTGTCTAGGAGCATTTATAAGAATCTCAATCACCAAATTTCTTCAGGAATGAACTATTTTCGTAATGAATACTCGGCTGAAATTATAAGCTACATATTTAGAGCACGTGTTGAAGTTCTTAACTTAAACTTTATGCCTCATCGAGCAGATTTACCCCAAATCTGCTGGCTTTGCAATAGAAGAGAAAATGAAGATATAAACCATTTCATTGCCATTTGCCCAATACTGCAGGAAATCCGCCGACTCTATTTTGATGAGAGCTACATTTCTCCAAGCAGACTTTACGAAATATTAAACGGAGGACTAGGATGGTGTACGTTATATAATTATTGCAAACACGCATTAACCTTCCGCAACAGTTTCGATATTTAAATCCTTAAAAAATCCAGTTACTACAGTTGAATGCATCCTATTTTTGTGTTTCAAATCATTTAAAAATTGAATTTTTTATACTTTTGTGTTTCAAATCATTTAAAAATTGGTATATCTTTTGTGTTTCAAATCATTTCAAAATTGGCAAAATTTTGTGTTTCAAATCATATTAAAATTGAGTTAACGCTTTTAAAATCTAATGTAAAATTAATAACAACAAACATACAAATGTATCTTATTTCTCACAACCTTAACTTTCAATTAAATAAGAATTATAACCCATTTTAGAATACTTATACATACATACTATATTATTAGGAACTTTCATTTTTATTGTTCACTTCATATTAAAAATTGTAATGAAATGTCACATCAGACAGACGGCAGGAAAGCCATGCTCTTATTCTTAAGAAATGAAATTTGTAAACCATTTTTTTGTATAATAAAGAATTAATCTAATCTAATCTAATCTAATATATCAGTAATGGAATGGTTGAGCGTTGTAAGTTACTAATCCTAGTTCTCAATGGACTGTTGCACCACCTAATTTATTTATTTAAGTCGTTTTGTTGAAAAATAGAAGTTAACAGTAAATCGTCTAAATAATCAATGTTCAAATGATTATAAAGACTGTTTCTATATAGACTTCATCACACTGTATAACAGGTAACCAACACTGATGACCTGACGAGCTGAAATGCTTATTGGGTGTTCAATAATTTTAGTTAAGGACCCCTTACATATGGTCGGTCATCATTGTTTAACACGTTCAGTTAGTACATACCTTGTTTTGACATTTTTCGTTTAAGTCTGGCAAAGCGGCTATTTAGGTTATTTTACTTGAATCACCTTCTTCAGTTTTGTTCTGATATTTCTACAAGGAAGTCAATCTTCTTTTGACCTCATATATTTTCCTAGTGTAATTTATTTATGCACAGTCAAAGTGGTTTTATGCAGCTTTAAAGTTTTACTATTTGAGTAAAATATTAAATTAAGGTTGCTTTTTTAAAGTTTTGGTGTTTTTTAAAGTTAAATATTTGTTTCTCAATTAAAATACACTTATAATAAAAAAACAAATTATTCAAATATATTAATTCAAACCGATGAATAAAATAATCAAATGAGCTAGTTGCTAACAAATAAACACGTATTTTTATACATAGACAACTGTTGTTAATTGACGTTAAAGAAAATAAATTTAAGGTAATGCAGAGGCATAATATTTTATAAGTTCAAATTTGTTTTTTTTTTTGTTTTGTTTTGAGACATCAGTTTTAATAATTTGTCCTGTACAATAATTTGTCCTACAAGGTTTCTTTTTCTAGTTCTCAACCAAAAATTACTTCTCTTGAAATAATTGTTGTGTGATGTTTTTGTTTGTTATTCTGATATTTTATTTACTATTAAGTTATTGAATTCTACATACACTTTTTTTTAAATACGAAACAATGTAATTACCAAAAAAGCTTTATTTTCACAAAGAAGCTAAAATATATTCCAAAATTAAAAGATTAAGAGTACACTTCAGAATTGCAGAAAGTATTTAGCTTTAGCAAGCGTCAATATAAGATCGGAGGCTCATCATGAGTGGATGTGTTAGTTCTTACTAAGTAAAATTATGCAATTATAGCCTAACACACACACAAAATCCAAAACCTAATTAATGTTAAAACATGAACTAACAAAAAGAAAATACACAAAAGAGGTTATTATGATAGTGGATCACTGGTTCTAAACAACATCCTAGTTTATTTAGATTAAAGTCGATAGACGAAGAATTGCATGCGATTAAGAGCGAATAAATTATGGTGAATCGTTTCAATTAGACTTTTATGAATTTCATAAAAGGGAGTCCATAATTGTGAACCATATTCAAGATGAGAACGATAATGGCAATTGTAAAAAGAAGGAGTAACAAAGGGATCATTCTATTGACTGATTTATTGACAATAAATTAATATCTATGATGTGTAAATTCTTATAAGTTGGACCCAGAAATGAACATTTAAATCCTTGAAAGTGAAGATGCGTCAGAGTTTGTGCTGAGGAATACAATAATTAGATATCTATAAGTAGACTTACGATTCGTTTTGGCTAGCGACATTTCCCTCGATTCCGTCCGTCTGTCTGTTTGTCTGTACAGCCTAAGCCATTGAGTCGATTGAGTTTAAACTTGGAAATTAAGGTATTAAGCAGATTCGCGTTAGGCGTTTTTTTCTTAAGACCAAAAGTCAAAAATCAAAAAATTATTTTTTAACAAAAACAAATCGATGGATTTTTATTAAATTGTCTCCATTTTGTTCTTTAATCTGGCTTCTTTCAATGAAAAAAACATATTTTTGTATTGCCCCACAAGGGTACCCCCATAGAACCGTTATTTTCTTTTTAAGTTTTCTCTATAACTATGTAATCTCTATAACTATGTAATTTCAATAATTGTTTTTCTGTACAAGCTTTTATACTGTCTTAATAATATTTGATGATCTAAAATGTTAAAACGTTTGGCTTGGAGGTTTTTTTATTTTTTAAAAATTCGATATTTTGTCATCATAATTGTTACGAAAATCAAATGTAAAACGTTAATAATAAGTTCTAAATATACCAAAAATAATTTAAAGAACAATTGAAGGTGACTTTATTATTTTGTAAATCTTCATGAGAATCTCTCTACATCGCTTCTTTAATATACAGTATGAACAGAAAGAGGCTGCATGAACACCAGATTGAGCAACAAAAGGTTATGGAAATCAATTTCTAAATTTGACTTGGTAGGTTTAATATTCAAGGTTATATTTGATCCAAGATATACATATACACATTTAGCTTTAACCTTGTTCTAAAGTGTTTTGAAAATTTGATCGAGAATTTGAGAAGATTTGTAGCGGTTGATCTTTTTCTCACAATTCCGTGATTCTGTTTCGCAAATGAGATTTTAACTAAAAAATTCTAAAGACTCGTAAACATCTTGTTTATACAAAACATAATTAACATTTAACATGAAATATTACAGAACAAAAAATAAAATAAACACTTTTAGAATAGCGGATTACTGGTTCAAAATGAATGATTTTATTGTCCCGTTTTTAGGGAAATATGAATATGAAAGTAAGCATTTCTACACTTTTTAAATACAATCGGAGGAATACCATCGGGACCGATCAGTCATCAACACAAAAGCACAGGCATATGACAAGCTATAGTTTGTAAGAAGAAGTAAATTATGAATATATATACTTCATCAACTATACTTCTATATACAACACTTTTTTTTTATACCAAACTTGGTGGTTTGTACAGAGATGTTAAAGAATAGCATTATAAAAAGAGATGTGGAGGATTATCAAATTAAAAAAATATTTTGTTTGCATGAATAAAATTGTGAATAAAATTCAAAAATTTGACTAACATAGCCAACAGAAAATATGTTTCAATAGATTATAATAAATGGAATTGATCAAAATTTGAATTATCTAATACATGAAAATTCGAAACTCAAATATGTATACAAAAGTGATTGAAATAAATTTGGATAAATATTTTTAGTTATTTTCATTCTAAAGGGTGTCCCAAAATTAACGCAAGATTTGAATTAAATAGAAAACGCCGTTTTTAGTCTTTTGATAGTTATATTTTTATTGACTCGTAAAGTACATAGGATAGGGTTATGTATGGAATAACACATCGTACAAATGGCCTCCACGGCTTTGCATATGCACATGCGCACTCTTTTGTTGAAATTTTCCATGACCATTCTGCATAAATGTGGCTGAATTTCGTTGATGCAGCGTTGAATCTCCTCCTTTAATGCACGGGTGGTTGTGGGCTTGTTGACATAGACTTGTGATTTCAAATAACCCCATAAAAAGAAGTCTAATGGTGTTAAATCACACGATCTAGGAGGCCAATTTTGATCACCGAAACGAGAGAGTACACGACCTGGAAATGTCTCATGCAGTAATTGAATTGTTTCACGGGCTGTATGACATGTGGCACCGTCTTGTTGAAACCACATATTGGACACATCAATATCATCCAATTTTGGCAGAAAGAACTGTGTAATCATGTCGCGATATCGAGCACCAGTAACAGTCACTGCTTGACCAGCATCATTTTCAAAAAAATATGGCCCAATTATGCCTCCAGCCCAAAATCCACACCATACAGTCACGCGTTGTGGATGCATTTGTTTTTCGACAATCACATGTGGGTTCTCCGAACCCCAAATGCGGCAATTTTGGCGATTGACAAAGCCATCAAGATGAAAATGTGCTTCATCGCTTAGGATGATTTTGCTCGAAAAATCAGGGTCCATTTGTTGATGTTCAATAATCCATTCAACGAACTCTCTTCTCTGTCCATGGTCATAAGGCTTCAATTGTTGTGTTAATTGAATTTTGTAAGCATGAAGACGTAGTACCCGTGGCATGATGGTTAGTGGGTTGGACTGTCATGCGAGAGGTCTTGGGTTCAATCCCTGCCTGTGCCACCTTAATTAAAAAAAAAAGAGTTTCCACGGGTACTGCCTCTTGCGAGGAATTGACAAATTCTCCAAGAGTAATTCTTGTCATGAAAAAGTGCTTTCTCAAAATTAGCCGTTCGGATTCGGCATATAAATTGTAGGTCCCCTCCATCCCTGACAACATTACTCGCACACAGGAATGGTTGAGAGTTGTAAGTCACTAGGCCCTGGTTCTCTACGGACTGTTGCGCCACCTAATTTAATTTAATTTTAAGCATGAAGACACAGATCTTTGGTGAGTATACGCTGTAGAGAGGTTCTTGAAATTTGCAATTCTTGTCCACGACGTCGAATTGAGGTTCCTGGATTGTCAGCAACACTCTCACGCACTGCTTCGACATTCACATTTGAACGGCTTGTTTTTGGACGACCAGTGTGTTTGGCGACTCCAACGGATCCAGTCTCCATGAATTTTTCAATTAATCTCTTCACAGTTGACGAAGTTAAAACACTATTCCGACCATATTTTGTATGAAATTTTCGAACTGCAGCCGCCAAGCTTTCACTATTTTTGAAATATTCTTTAATAATGAAGACACGTTGTTCTCTCGTGTAACGCTCCATTTTTAATAACCCTATACTGTTAGCTGTCAAATTGCTTTTTTTTTCAGGGTTGCCAACACTTCACTGCACAAATGGCGGCAAATTCAAATCTTGCGTTAATTTTGGGACACCCTTTACATGGTTCTACTGGAATGGTGTGAATACTTATAAAATCAAGTGATATTATAACATTAAAACTGTACTTAGTTACGTTAAATTTATTTTAAATGAATTCAGTTTTATATCATCAAACGATAACAATCCTTATAAATGTATGGATATGGATAGGATATACTAAATACAAATCCAACAATGTGTTAAAAGTTAATGAAGTTATTCCTACAAAAGTGGTGACATTTTGCGCACTACGCGATAATTCTATGTAAGGCAGGCAATAGGTCAAATGGTGAACAAATTAGAAGAGATTAAAAGCGTTACTTTACGACACCAGTTCTGCCCAACAACATTCGTTAATATAGCTGCTGCAAGGGCAAGTGCTGCCGATGATCTAAATTTATCGATTTTCTGTGTTTCCGAAATGCTGAAATGATAACCGATTTTTTTTTACCGACGGCGATTGAAATTTACGACTTACGATATTTGATTCGAACAAGAATTGGCAACAAGGCGTGATGGTTAATGCATTCGACTGTCATGCCATTGTAAGGGCAGATCCAGACAAGCAAATTCACATTAAAATCGAAAAGTAAAGCATTAAGAACCTGATTGGAATAGGGTTGGATTTTCGATTCTGTAGGAGTACTTTAAACTTATCATAATCTTTAAATCTAGTTTTTAATTATTTTGTTTTGGCGAATAAAATTATTTATATATATAATTCATTCGAAATAAAAGATTCAAAATAAAAACATCATAAATATTTTGTTAAGAAGAAATTTGGTTTTTAATTAAAGAGCATATAACTTCAGAAGTGGGATTGAAGACTACCTATTACTATTATTTTTATTTAACAAATATAAAATAAAAAATGAATAAAACAGATATACAAAATTGGTTAACCGAACACGAAATTCCTTTTTCGAGATCAGCTTCCTTAATACAATTAAGAAAATTATATAATGAAAAAAGGAATGAACTGGATCTAAATGATGAAGATAATGATGACAATTTTAATGACGAAAATGAACCGCTCAACCCGCAACAAGAAGAAATTAATCTTGATGCAGAGATTAGAATCTTAGAAAAACGACAACGTATACAACAATTGCAGCGAGAGTTAACCATGAATTCTGTAGTCAGCTGTCCAAATTTTGATGATGTTCAACACTTAATGAATCCGTTTGACGAAACTTATGATGGCTATAAGTGGCTTAAAGATTTTGAACGTGTTTGTGATTCATTGAGTGCGGATGATGTTTTTCGCTTAAGGTCAGTCCGACGTTTAATGAAAATGATTGTTTTTGCGAGTAGATAATTCTACCAATTTTTCCAATTTTCGACAAAATTTTTTATCGAATTTTGGTCGAAAGCACACCATATCTGAAGTAATCAATGAACTCCGAAAAACAACATATTGCTCATCCAAACTTTCAATTATTGGATATATCCTGAAAATGCAAGAACTTGCTGGTCAAGCGAACATGGATGAAAAAGAAATTATTGAATTTATAATTGCCGGCTTTGAAGATGATTCAGTGAACATTGCTGTTTTGTATCCAGCTAATGACCTTCAACAACTCAAGGAATTGTCACATCGTTATGGTCAATTACGAAGTCAACGGAATTTTAAAAATCAGAAAAGAAATCCATCCAAATCCTCAAGTTGCATTAGTGGACCAATTTGAAAAGAATAATATTAGTTTTAAGACAAGCAATTCACATGATGAACATTTCCAAGAGATTAACAATGTAAGTGTTGCCTTTCTTAATAATGATTCCATATATCGGTGTAATACTTTTACAGTCTTATTTAATAGAATTCGCTAAACAGATGAATAGTTATACAGTGCATAAGGATTTATGTAGGCTCTATGTAACGTTGCATAAATTCCTATTTATAAACAGTTCTGCTATACATTTTAGTTATACAATGCTTATGTCAAAAAAGTACCAAAATGGAGCAATCTATTCCATTTATCTGTCTATCAAATCAGCTGTTTGTCATAACAAACAAAATATAGAAATTTGTGTTGTGCTTTTGTTGTGCAAAAATGGAATCGAAAACAAAAAGGTCTCGTACCCCGAATTGGGATTCGTCCGATAAAGTAAGTAATATCAGCGGTAAGAACCTTTGAATGAAATCAATAAAACTTCTTACATTTCTTATAGATACTCCTTCGACAGCTAATAGAAGACAAAATTGAAATAATAGAAAATAAAAATGTTGACACCAACACATCCCGATTGAAAAGAGACGCCTGGCGTGAAATAACCGATAGGTATGTACAAATATAGATAATCTTTGTTTTTTACTAATTTGTTTGCAATGATTTTCAGTTTCAACAGTTTATGCTTGAGATGGAAAGGAGACACAAAGAAGAAATGCACCAGCTCAAAATGAGAAAATTGGAAGAGCACTTTTCTCTGTAGTGATGTTTTTGTATTCGTGAATTTGTTTTTGTTTTTTATAAGTGTTCTTTTTGTTTCATGTTTTTCTTTAGTTTTGTAAGTAACGTTTATGTTTTGAATAGTTTTAAGTTTCTTCTATGTTTCCCAATAAAAATATATTTAAAAGACATAAGAAAATGAATTTTTTATTAATTGCGAGTGGAAAAGTATTGTTCAATAAATACACGCCGCCGTGTGAGATTTTGGTTGCTTCCTTCCTGTTGCGATCTTTCTTGATTTTTAGTTGAATCTGCTTGATTGTCATCGTTCACATCATCATCTATTTAAACAAAAAATATTAGGTATTAAGGTTTTTAATTTTGTTCAATTTTATACCTGTGGGTGGAAGAACATCCTGCAAATCAATTGCCAAGTTATGAAGAACTGCTAAGGCTATAATAGTTGTTTTGGCATTTTCTAAGGAGCACCTCATACCTGATAACAAAATGCGGAATCTTTGCTTCCAGACGCCAAAGCATCTTTCCACCGTGTTACGAGTAGCTATATGAGCTATATTGTATCTTATTTCAGGATCCGTTCGAGGATTCAAAACGGGGGTAAAGAGGATATTAGTACAAGGGTACCCACCATCCCCAAGCAGACGACCATTGAACTCCCCATCATCAAATCGTTGTTTGATTCTGCTTTCCCTAAAAATTCGTGAGTCATGAGTGCTGCCTCTCCAGCGGCAAACAATGTCATTAATTTTAAGGGATGCGTCGCACACTACTTGCGTATTCAGCGAGTAGTACCCTTTTCTGTTAATATAGTACTGCCCTGATGGGCCACCTACTTTTGGGATCCTTATGTGGGTACAGTCAATGGCCCCAACCACCTTTGGAAACTCCCGTATTTGAGAGAACTTGTTCATAGTTCTTATCTGGTCCGAAAAAGAAGTTGGCATTTTAATGAACAAAGGTCTTTTGGTAGCTAATGCTCTTGCCACTCGCTTGCAAATTTGGCAAAGCGTAGGTTGGCTAAATCCGTGGATGTCTGCTCCATCGTCTTGAATCTATAAACAAATCATAAAAGGTACGGATTTCGAATTGGTGTGAACATTTAGTACAAACTTACCTCGTTCCGTCCCCAATATCTTATTGCAGCCATTACTTGGATATCTATGGGGATGTGGCCTCCTCGCTGCTGAGGTCCGAACGGATAATTCCAATTATTTTGTTGATGTTTTTTTTTGAAAATCTATATTTTTTTTTAAATTCTTCGCTTCTTAAGCTCATTGGGTTGAACCTTTTTTTATAAACTTTCCGCATTCTCGGAGTTGGTAAAACGCGATTTAAATTATTAAAATCATTAATAAACGAGCTAAATTGGAAAGGCATTATTGTTTTCTTTTAAATTTAAATAATGGAGAGAAATCAAAATGACATTTACGAAATAATAACAACAATAATTTCCAAAAACACTCTAGTAAAGATATAAATCCTCAGTAGATATATTGGTTTGCCTAAAAACTAAACCAGAAACGGACCTCATAAAGTAATTCTTAGTGTGCGTGTTTTCACGCACACTAAGACACAATTAATGAGGTCCGGTGCTGGAAATTTAGTTTATCAGTTATTTGAATTTCACATTTATTCATGGACATTATGTCAAAATTACAAATACAACAATGTAAACAAATGGGTTTTGGAGGGTGATACGTACGAAGGATGTATATCTTCATTAGAGTGTTTTTGATAATTTCCTTATGTAGGCTCTATTCAACCTCAAAACGCGTTTAGCTTATTATGGGACTATGCAACGTTGCATAAGTTTTATAAATAGCATTTTTGCGTTTAGAGGCATTATAGAGATTACATAACTTTATGTAGGCTCTATACAGCGTTTATAAATAAGACTGTTATTGCTTTATTTGATTCCGGTAGTCCGATTAGTTTGATACGAAAATCTGCTGTTCCTAAATTTTTGATTAATCAATGGATTAAATATTCTGGCTATAAGGGCTTAGGAGATTTTAAATTATGCACTTTTGGAAAAATCGAAATTCAAATTACATTTCGCAAATTAACTCGTACTATTTTTGTTTTTGTTGTTCCTGATTTAATTATTCCATACACTGTTTTATTAGGTCGTGATTTTTTAAATGCATTTAATATAAAATTTATGATAATTAATGTAAATTCAAGTGAAATTTTAAAAACTAAAATAAAGATTTTGGTGCAAATAAAATAAAAATATCAAATGAAGTGTTACATTGTGTATATGGCTCTTTTGAAAATTTTGAGAATTCCAAATTCATTTCCACTTGTGATCGGTGCCTAAATCCTGAAATTGATACGAGAGAGATAACTTCTTCTTTGTTACATATTGATCGTTCGGTAATAGATATTTTTGCAATAAATATGAATTCTGAGTCTGCTGACGCATTTGATGTAAATTCTAAATTAGATGAGGTTCGTCGCGAAGAAATTTTAAAAATCATTGAAACCGAATATCTAGATCTTTCAAATATTCCAATTATTGAACAAAATTATGACATGAAAATTTACCTCACTTCCGATGTACCAATAAGTTCACCACCCCGAAGGCTTTCATATGGTGATCGCAAAGTAGATAGTAAAAGAAATGGTTGGAGAACTTTTAAAAAATAAACAAATACGACCCAGCAATTCCCCTTATGCATTCCCAATTGTCTTAGTTTCCAAAAAATCAGGTGAAAAACGAATGTGTGTTGACTATAGACCTTTGAATAAAATCATGGTACGAGATAGTTATCCACTTCCTCTTATAGATGACTCATTGGAGCGATTAGAAGGTACAGCATTTTTTACAACATTAGATCTAAAAAATGGATTTCATCATGTAAAAATGTCTGAAAACTCCATTCCATATACAGCATTTGTTACTCCAGATGGAAAGTACGAATATTTGCGAATGCCCTTTGGATTAAAAAATGCCCCTGCTGTATTTCAACGGTTCATTAATCATATATTGCGAACATTTATAGATGAGGGGGACGTTGTTGTCTACATGGACGATATAACAATCGCAACCCAAACTATTAATGAACACATGGACGTACTTAAAAAAGTTCTAAGAAAACTTGCCCAATTTCGACTTGAACTTAAATTTAAAAAATGCAAATTTTGCTACAATGAAATAGATTTTTTGGGATTTTTTATTAGTCAAAAAGGAATTCGTCCCAATAACGGACATATTGAAAATATAAAACATCTTGCAATACCAAAAACTTTAGATGTAGTTCAAAAATGCTTGGGATTATTTTCGTATTTCCGAAGATTTGTTCCATCTTTTTCGAACATCGCTAAGCCACTTCAAAACCTTATTAAGCCAGGGACAAAATTTATTTTTGATGATGAATGTCGTTCAACATTTTTAAACTTAAGAGATAAATTAGCATCACCACCAGTTTTGGCATTATATAATCCGCAACGTGAAACAGAACTTCATTGCGATGCAAGTTCTGATGGCTTTGGTGGTATACTTTTACAAAAACAGAACGATAACAAATTTCATCCGATCGCTTATTTTTCTCAACGTACGAAAAAGTCTGAATCTAAGTTTCATAGTTTTGAATTCGAAACATTAGCGATAATATACTCTTTACGAAAATTCCGTATTTACCTTGAGGGAATTCCATTCAAAATTATAACTGATTGCAACTCCCTTACTTTGACTTGCTAGAATAGCTCGTTGAGCACTTGAACTTGAAAACTTTAATTATACTATTCAACACCGAAGTGGACATTTGATGGGTCATGTTGATGCTTTAAGTCGCTATCCTTCTGTTTCTATTGAGTCATTAAAAACAAAAGAGGACATTATTTCGGTTATAAATCCAAAAGATATCGACATGCATTTACAGATTACTCAAAACAGAGACGAAGATATTTTGAAAATACGCGAACGTTTAGAAAGAGAAGACGTTCCAAATTTTATTCTGAGTGATGGCCTTGTTTTCCGAAAATTAGATATTCAAAATTTATTGTTATATGTTCCAAGAGAAATGGAACAACAAATAATAAGATTAGTTCATGAAAAAATGTGCCATTTAGGTGTAACAAAATGCCTCAATCAAATTAAATTGCCCAAAAATGAAAGATAAGATCGAAAAATATATTCAAAATTGTATTCAGTGTGTAACAAATTCCTTGCCAGTACATTCATCTAATCGCACATTGCACCAAATTCCAAAAAAACCTATTCCATTTGATACAATTCATCTAGATCATTTTGGCCCTCTTCCGTCTGTTATTTCTAAAAAAAAAACACATTTTGGTGATAGTGGATGCTTTTACGAAACATACAAAATTATACGCTGTAAATTCAAACAGTACCAAAGAGGTATGTGCTTGTCTCGATAAATATTTTGAATATTTTAGCCGACCACGTCGTGTTATTAGTGATCGAGGTTCATCTTTTTCATCTCTTGAGTTTGCCTCATATTTGTTAGATAATAATATAGAACATGTTAAGACAGCAAATGCTTCTCCCCAAGCGAATGGTCAAGTTGAGCGTGTTAATCGCATTTTGAAATCAATGTTGGCTAAGATTTCTGAACCTGTTCAACACTCCGACTGGTCTAAACTTTTAATCAAAGTAGAGTATGCCATTAATAACTCTATTCATTCCACAACAGCTGTGTCTCCATGTCAATTACTTGATCAGAAATATTGATACAAGTATTGGAACTAATAAAAAATTCATTGCTAAATTTCGTGGTCCGTATTAAATTCATAAAGTATTACCTAATGATCGGTATGTAATAAGAGATATTGAAAATTGTCAGTTTATTCAAATTCCGTATGATGGTATAATTGAAGCCTCTCGTATCCGTTCTTGGGTTGACACACGTGATTCTCAAAATTGATTTAATTTCGGAAAGGTTATACTTACTAAATTGCTATTAACTGTGTATTTATTTCATTTAAAATTAATCTTTGTATTATTGTTTTATATAAATTAACTGTTTCATGTTTCGATTAAATTATATAATATTGTTATTGATCGGGTCGGTCAAAATGGTCAGGATGGCCGAGTTGTAGGAGTACTTTAAACTAATCATAATCTTTAAATCTAGTTTTTAATTATTTTGTTTTGACGAATAAAATTATTTAATAAATTCATTCGAAATGAAAGATTCAAAATAAAAACATCATAAATATATTGTTAAGAAGAAATTTGGTTTTTAATTAAAGAGCCTATAATTCATAATATGTTCAGTCATAAATTAAGTTAAAAGTAGTAATTTAAGCAACAAAGTTTGAAGCAGTAAAATACAAATTTTATGTTCTTATGTATATATATACAAAATAAATAAGTACAAAAATAAGGGGGGAATCTGCTATTGTTCCAGATGTCTTGGGTTCAATCCCTGTATGTGCCAGTTTTTCAAGGGTACTGCCTCTTGCGAGGAATTGACAAATCCTCCAAGAGTAATTTTTGTCATGTTCTTAAAACTGTAGGTCAACTCCATTCCTGACAACATTACTCGCACACAGGAATGGTTGAGAGTTTTAAGTCACTAGGCCCTAGTTTTCAACGGACTGTTGCGCTTTCATTTTTTTAAAAAGGACAAAAAGCCACACAATATTACCAATTATGGTTTTATTGCGTAAAAAGTAATAACTTTAGTTTAATTTCACGTTTACCTTTTTTTCGACGTCGCTTGACCACCAACATCATGGGATTTCGACACTGCTAGATTATTTTCTGCCAGGCTACGCAAGAGACCTTATCTCTTCACAGTATTCCCCGCCCGTACTCTAGACATACTAAAAAAGTTAAAAAAAAAAGGTTTTAAAATTACCTAAAAAGAATCGCATGTTGCTACTCTCCCCGAGGTGGAATTTTGAATTTTGAACACAAAATTGAAAAGTCAAAACTTTATAAAAAAATATAACATGTATCAAAAATGTATCGCTGTGTGATTTCGAAACCGATAATTGTAGAAGTATACAAAACGATATCAAAAGATTTTCAAGCGCAAGCAATTCGAATATCGCCTACGATAAATTCTCCCTCAAAAGCAGACTAAAATATACATATATCGTACAGCATTTCTTTTAAATTTATAAAAAGGGCATGTGAAAACTAAACTATTTTCCAAAAGACAGTTTAACTATGAAGGTATAGGTAGATATATTTATGATAATGGCTAAATATTAAGATAAGTTTTATTAAATTTCTGAATAACATTTATTCAAGTAGGTATATCCGTATGTACCTTCTAAGTTAACTTATTCTGCGAAGAAAATTATGTCTATGAATTTATCTTTATGAGCTCCATTTTTGTCACCTTTTAAAGGTTAAAGCGTTCACTGCATCTATCAACATTTCAAAAGTTTGGCTTCAAATTTAATATTTCTTTGTACTTATATAAATTATTCGAGGTAATATGCTGGTATTTGACATCCAACATACCCAAGCCAATTCAATAATAATTCTATGTACAAAGTAATAAGAACACACCCCAAAGTAGGCACTTCAGTTGCACAATTCTTTCACACAATAACGTACCAGAAAAACTCGGGGCTTTGTCAATGAACTCATCCGCCATTCACTTCACAGTCAGTCTCAGTTGAGTAAGTAAGAGAACATTGGTGGGGGGTAGTAATTATCTAATATGGCGGACTTGTACTTGTGTTTTTCCCTCGTTATTTACACTTACTGCCAGCAACAGCAGCAGTCAACATCAAGCTAAAAGTACTACATAGGTATATCTAAATTCTATTCTTCTGTAACCCTCCTTTTTACGCTGCATTCTGCATTAATCACATGAACCCTCCTTATATTTGAAACTAAACACAAGTATACATAAAATGGTTAAGGAACTCAATATTAACATGCTGGGTTCCGCAATGACTATCGAATAGATTCAATTGTTAACTATATTTATAGGAAGGTACATAACAGTTTTCTTGATGGGTAGTTTTTTGCAAGTATATAATTTCATGGGCTTTGCGTAGCGTAAGCATACCTACGTCATTATAAATTTAAATAGCAAATCTATTTATGATTACATTACTAATGTAACAATAATTTAAGATACTTTGTGTTTGGATTCTACACTGAAAGAAAATTCCAATACGCATCGGATCGAATTGTGATAACCAAGGAGGGAGCTATTAATTATTTTATTTAGAGACGTAAGTGGGGATGTAATTTAAGCATCATATAGTAAAATATTTTGGTTGAACTTTCACCATTTTGTATGATTGAAAAGAATTTAATAATTTAATTTGAATTCGCCCTGAAGCATTTCTTGATTTTTATAAAAAAAAACACAGAATTATACTTTATGCGCTGAGGATCTTGAATTTGTTCAAATCCCATATCGAACTCCTACTTTGTTTAAACTCCTTAAACAATATATACCTTTATATGAACATCTACAATTCCTTCTTTAAAAATATTTGTATTGATTGGAAGAGGTTAAAAAGCTTTGATAAAATATTATATCATTATATCGTTTTCTACAAAAAAGAAAATCAAAGTTATTGAAGAATTTTTCGATCACATCTTTCAAAAAGCGGAATTTGTTTCAGTACTCCAAATTCTGAAAGACGTTATAGGTGGGAAATTTGGAGGGTTGGATTTGGTTAATATTCTTGAATTTTAAAGTTGTCTTAATTTGGTTTCCATATTGGAGGGCCTTTTCGATGAATTTATACAGAGAATGTCTCGTCTCTTTCATTAAGAAAAAAACATAACTTTCTCACCTGATTAGGAGAAGAATAATTTTTCTGAGTTCAATAAGCTTTAAGCAAACTCCTAAATAGTTCAGTATATCTGCATCCGTTTTTATGCATACAGATATAAATAAGAAAGAATTTTATTTGAAACAAAAGAAATTATAAATTAATTTAATTTCCGGCAGTTTAGCTATTAATTGAGTTTCTTCTCTCAGTGTAACTTATATTTACGTTGTCGAAAATATGAATCTGTGATATGAGATCAAATAATCTTTTTATTGAAGACAACCCTCGTTGTGACGTTGCCTAACAAACCAATACAATTATTGAACTAAAGCCATGGGTCTTTCATAATAGCAAGGCAAACTAACTTCAAATATGAACTCGTATGTATATTTCACTGTTATAGGGGGGACATTTTGATAAATTGAAGGGAAAATCGTTCAATTATTTTTTTTTGTTTATTAAAAGCGATGGGACATTTTACTTGAAATTAGAGTACCTACATGACGTATATACTTTTATTTTAGGTCAGCATTTGTATTCATATTTCATATATGTACAATGTACATCATACATTGTATATCGGTATACAAAATCTTGGAATTCAATTCAAATGGCATATGGCGTTTACAGACCGAACCGAGCTTAGCTTTTTTTTGCTAAATTCATGCTGTGTAGGAGCTATTTTTGTAAATTCTAATAGATACCAACCCCTTTTGAGGTCACCTATAATAACTGTATTAATAACATTAAGTGCGTTCGTAGGTGCAGGATTAGTGCGTCTTCTTATTTCATTTCCTGAGGTGTTTATGTATCCATATCCTTATATTAAATTTCATCAAAATTGGTTTTGCGGTTCAGTCGTTGAGGCGAAATCATACAGAGTTACTTCGAGAGACCTTTGTTGCATACATATAGTGTAATGAATGTGGAATTAAACTAAATGTTTTTGGTGGTAATCTCACTTGAAGCTTTTACAAACGTTATAGTTTGTAAGAATAGATAGAATAGAGTCATAATTGTCATAAAAAGTTCTTTCTCTATTTAGCCGTTCCGATTCGGCATATAAACTCCCATTTAAGAAAAGTTCCATTTAAGTCATGTTCGAAGTAGTTTTTTTTTTACTTTAATTGTATTAAAAACTTATAAAACAGAACAAATGTGTTAGCTTCGTGATGCAGGTTTAGTTAGTAATTTACTATAACATCACTGAATATTCAATCGATTTTAAGTGATGTTTAAAATTCGAAAACAGTCGTAAATGCATTCCACTAAGTTTTCAAAAAGAATATAATTAGGACCTTCAACGAGTTAGCTTTAAACGAAATGAATCAGTGAATGGAAAAATGATTGCAGGCTAATCATTATGTTTTTGTATAAATGCCAAGTGATTTATTCCAAGTGCTAAACAATTGGAAACATATTTTCGTCTTAAGCCTTCCACCTAGAGGGACATTTGATTACCCCTTGAAAAGACTTGATCATTACTTTCATTTGCAGGTCCGGTTGAAACATAAGCTTCGATAAACCTAACTCGTGGGACAGGGGCGAACGCAGGTAGGGGTTTTAGGGGTTAAAACCCCCCCCCCCCGAAATATCAGAAAAAAAAACAGAAATGGTACAAAATTAATTTCCAACTCAAATTCTCAAACTATGTTAAACGAAAAATTTTAATAAATTTGCTGCGGTGATAGAAATTGTGCACAAAACACAAACAAGCTAAATCAGAACAATAAATTTCTGAATTTTTTGGTAAAGAAAGAAAAATATTTTTCTTGTTTTCATTCATAATTCAATAACAATTAAAATGTTTAGTATTTTTATTTTCCAACACTGAGGTAGAAGATGAATGGTTTTTAACTTTTTATATAAAGCTAAGTATTATTATTAACACAGAGATGCTCTCTTTCGCCATGTTTCTTATGGATAAAAATTAAAAATTGAAAACAGAAAATTACCTTGTTGTACTCGTTTTTGAAACGATCTCACGGCCACTTATGACACATTTATACACTGATAACTTCCCATCCCGTCTATCGATTTGTCTTGCTTAAAAGTTTGTCTAAATGTATCAATTCTTACCAAATTTGCGTTCTATTTTTTGTAGATTTTATTTTTTTTATGAAAAAACGGACTGTTGGATTTTTATAAAAAAATTATTGAATATAAAAAACAATATTTTCTGTGAAATAAAATAAGTTTGAAGCCAATATTTTTAATTTTTGAAAAGCTATTTGAGCCGAAAATCAATTTTTACCAACTTTTATTAATTTTTTTGTTTAGGTTTTTATTTTTTGTAAAAAAAACTGTCAATTCGATTTTTCTCAAAATTTTTCCTAATGTTGAAAACAATATTTCTTATAAGTTAAAATTAGTTAGAAGCCATAATCTCAAATTTTTGAAAAGATATTTAAGTCGAAAATCAATTTTTACCAACTTTTGTTAAATTTTTTTTTAGGTTATTATTTTTTGTAAAAAAACTGTCAATTCGATTTTTCTCAAAGATGTCTGTGCGTGCGTGTGTACGTACGTCCGTACGTCCGTATGTCCGTACGTTCGCGACGTTTTTTTCGTCGTCCATAGCTCAAGAACCAGAAGAGATATCGACTTCAAATAAATTTTTTTATTAAGATAATAAGGCAGAAAGATGCAGAAAGGACTCTCAAGAAAATTGCGTGGGTGGTTTTTTTACTATAGCAGTTTTAAAAAAAGGTGAAAATTTTGGTTAAACCTAAATATCTCATGAACCAATGAAGCTAGAGACTTGAATTAAATTTTATATTATATATTGTAACGTGATACAAAACAATTATATTTTTGGAAAAAAATCCAATTAACGGTTTTTTTTATAAATCAAAAAAACTGAAAAAAAAAATTTGTCACTTCAAAAATTTTACGACTAAAATATGATTTCATCTCCAAAACAATTTTGTGCAACGAAGAATAATGTTTTTGACATCTGATAAAATTTTGAGAAAAATCTAATTGACAGTTTTTTACAAAAAATAAAAACCTAAAAAAAACAATACTAAAACTTGGTAAAAATTTACTTTCGACTCAAACAGCTTTTCAAAAATTACAAATATTGGCTTCAAACTTATTTTATTTCACAGAAAATATTGTTTCCGATATTCAGTAATTTTTTTTATAAAAATTCAACAGTCCGTTTTTTCATAAAAAAATAAAATCTACAAAAAATAGTACGCAAATTTGGTAAAAATTGATACATATAGACAAACTTTTAAGCAAGACAAATCGACAGACGGGATGGGAAGTTATCAGTGTGGGTCGCATCCCAGCCTCTTTTTAAATTTTCAAATAAAATGTCTCGTAACTTAATTTTCTCAATCAGTTTGTTTATTTTTGGGGTTTAATAGATTTAGAAACAGCTTAAACATAGGTTCCGTCGTGTTTATTTTTAGACTCCAAATTATCGTTTTAAAATGGGTTTAAATAAACTGAAGTTTAGCTTAGCAAAGACAAAATAAGAACTTATCAAGGAATTATGAATATGACCCTATGTCTTCGGTCTAAAGGTTCGGAAAGCATTCAAAATCATTACTTCTAGTGTTTTCATGGTGAATTTAAGAAAAACGTGTTGGACAATTTCAAAATTCAATCCAGCCATCTATGGTAAATATGAATATGCGAAACCAAACAAAAGAGAACTGTGAAAATAGAAAAATCTCACCTCATCTCTTTGTTTCTGTAATCACATTTATTCATGTGATGGGATCGACAACGGCAAGTAGGAAATAAGGCATACAAACTTATGCATGCATAATGCATATACAAATTAAGTTTTATTTTTGAAGTCAAAGTCAAACTGTTTTGTCAATCGTGAAAGCAAGTCATATGTGTATATATTTACTTTTTATTCATACATGTTTCTTAGTACCTATATAAAATAGTGTCAAAAAAGAAAAAAAAAAACACGACATTTAAAATAAAAAAAATAATATAATATATATTTTTTGAAACCCCCCCCGAAATTTTTTTCTGCGTTCGCCCCTGTCGTGGGATGACGACAAATAAATCTCACACCACGTCTTTTTCAGACTAAACAATTAATAAAATTTGTGAAACTCAAGCTATCTTGATTTTGTTCTAGCATAAAAACGACGGATAACTGTTTTACGACATAATAGAAACCGTTTCATTCTACCACATTGAATAAAGGAACTTTTTCGTCTAAATATTTTCGTCAAAAATCACCTTCATCACTTTTACCAGTAAAAGTCAATTGACGACTTAGCATAATTTTTATAGGCAAAGAATGTAGAATTTGAGCGTGTTTTGAAAGGGAACCAAGTCTTCCGTTTTGACCCTGCTGACCTATTTTAATATTGAATTTTTACATAAAATGAACTTGAATTTGTGTTTTATTTATGATCAATCAATAATCAATCTATCGTAATGGATTTAAGATTATATATCTGCTTTTCGACTTAACTTCACCCATGCAATTGTTTTGTCTGTTCCATTTTTTATAAATGAAGGAAAAAGACTTGGTTTGGTGACTTTTACGATTTAAAGACGTGAGTCCCCCATAAAATATAGGGCCATGTGAGTTGTCATACTCCGCATACGCCTTCCACCGCCTCTAAAATATATAATATTTCCTTACTAACTGTAAGCTAAATTCTAAAATTGTAAGTTAAATCAATAAAAACAATGTATACTTGAACCCAACTTAAACACTGCCTTGAATTTTTGTTCCCCAACAGAAGCTATTTTAATAATCAAAAAGCATTAGAATACCCGAGAATTAATTCCAAAAACAAAAATGATTCTGATACCAATCATTGCCCTTTGAAACAAAGCCTTTTAAAAATTGCAGGTTAATCTTTTAATTTTCGTATTTTGTGGCAGATGTGCTCAATAGCCAACTTAATCGATTATTAAAAGACACGCCCAGAGCATTTAACTTTCATAATTATTGCAGAAAAGTCAGTATAAAGATTATTTTTACCAAAGCAAAAAAAAGTATTATGCAATAAAGGGTACGGATTTTTAGACCTGGGATATCCTTTACTTACGCTTTCCTTGTCGTTTTAACTGGAGCAATTAATGAAGAATGCAAAAGTTGTTTGTTTTATAGGTATGGGTAGAAGCATTCACTCGTACCTATACCTATTTGAATTAATTATATAATACTCATTGTGGTTGAGTGCATTTTTCTTATTTTAAGAAACAACGTTGGTAGGTGTAAAATATCTGCATCTGGATCCCATTGAATACAATTTTTTCATTTCGCTTTTAATATTCTAAGGACTGTGGTGGAAAAAAAAGTTTCCAGTGTTCTCGCCCTGGCTACGCCCACATAATTTCGTAATTAAACCTCAGTTTTCATTATAAATATTTTCCTTTTATAATTATTTTATCGCCTCAAACACAAATAGAATATTCCAAGGATACCAGGACAAAACCCAAATGAGAACAAACAACACACTGCGATACTGCAACCCATTTTATTTGTAATGAAACCACAATTAACTGTATATTCATAATTATGTAGATATAGCTTTAGGCATGGGTAGGTGATGCATTATACACTATGCAGTGCCTAGAAACGCAATGAACATGACATGATCAACAGAACAAATACATTTTCAACTGAAAGTATGCCTAACCACATAAATGTATATCTCTGAGATATACCCATCTCTAAAAAAAAAAGAGAGCTCAAAAATTATCCGCCTCATAATGAAGTGCATACAGGAAGACCGCAGAAGGTATTTTCATATTGCATCTATCTTTTTCTTCTATTTTGCTGGCAAAAATTATCCTGAATAAAGACGCAAAATATAAAAAAAGAAAATACTGTCATAGAATGGAACTCCTGGTGGCCCCTACCCACACGCCCAGCCTATAATGACACCAAGAGTCGACAATCACGTGTGGTACACCACAAAAAAAAAAAACAAAGCCAGAAGATGAAAATAATAATCTCCACTGATTACAAAATGAGAAAAGGATTCAATAGATGGCACTAGAAAAAGCATATAAACAAAACAAAAATAACAAAATGAAAGAATTCACTGTTTTGGGAGCAACAACACTTTCACAATTCTGATGCATAAATCCGCACACAAACCATTTTCATTATACGTATGCATTTTACATGAGCATAGGAGTACGTACCGTACCTATATACAATACATGGGTGAAAATCAGTGCAGGATCCTCTTAAACGCATATTGCATAACAAAGCATATGTATAGTATTTACATACACATAGGTTCGCCCTATAAGGACATTCTTCATTAAAAATCATCTATTCAGGAGTATTTTTACATTAGTGACATCCTTGAGTGCAATTTGCATTCATTTACTTTTCGGGGTGTCATTATATTCTTATAGGTAAATATTCATATAGAAATTCGTCGCCCTCCTTTCTCGTTTATATTGTCTATCGCTCTATTATTTTATGGAAACCTTTTTTTCTGGAGCAAGCGTTTGAGTTTTCTATAACGACGACGCGACGACCGAACGGGCGGAACGGGCAAACAGCAAAGTGCATATCCTTGCGATTTTTATTATTATTTTCTTCTCCTTTGAATATAATGCATCAGAGAAGAAAGGCGAAATGAGTATAATTTTTTCATAGGATAAGGACTAAATTGCAACACCATAATGTATTCGCTATATGTATTTCTATTTATGTTTGTAGATATGTTTATGTATGCATGATCCTTCAGAATTAATTTTTGGAATGAAGTGCAAATCCTTTTGCTTCCTCTTATACATATATTTATTATACGGGGATAGCTCAAAGAAAATAATGCATGTGGATATTCAGACGAGCACCCGAAAGGCATCCTGTACTATTCTTTTTTTTTTTCTTCAATAGGATATAGGAAACTTGTAATCTTGTAGAGGATAATGGTTCAAAGAACCTCATCATTGGATATGAGTGGCGTTGGTGTCGTTTACTTTGATCTTCTTTTTATTTTAAGCCAGGATAATGGTTCGATGAAATGCATTTTAGTTATTCAACTGTGAGTTTAATTTGTGATTTTTTGTTGTTGTCCTTTTTGTTGTCTTGGACTGAGTCACTGAGTGTAAGCTTAGAGCTTCTTTAAAATATTTTAACAGTACCTATTGAAAACGAAAGTTAACATTAGTAACTTTATAATTTACCATTTGTGAATGTGAATCGTCCTTTAAATGCATTCAAATAAAGTTTTTGCCATATACTATATAGGCATATCCACAGTATTTTTAACTTTCATGTTACCACACTATATTAAGCCTTAGAAATGAATTGGCACTTTCTAAGTGGATAGATTTTCGTATCATGACTTATTTCAATTATGTAACCTACTTGTGACTTGATTGGATACAAATTTTTAATTAAAATTAATAATAAATAGGCTTAAATATTGCAAATTTCAAGCGTACCAGATGCAAATTTATTAAGTTTTATAAACAAAAAACATTTCAACGACCTTTGAAACAACTTAACATCATTAATATATAATTAATTATAATATACACTGATAGAAAAACCTCGAAAGAAAGGTGTGCTACCATTTAAAAAATAATACGAGTACAAAGCAATTAAATTAGAGTACCTGCGTTTTTACAAACATTAAAATCTGATCTTTTCCTCTATATAACTTTCTCAACGATCGATTCTGGTAGTATTTTATAGGCTAAAAATTATTCTTTATTAATCAATAAATCAACTAAAATTTAATTGGATCATGTGCCTCAATTTAAAAATAAATAATGCCATTTTAAAGTTTAAAATTGAAAACGTGATTGCTATAAAATGTAATGTAATATGTGATTTTTTTAGCGGCACACCTATCGATAAGATCTTACAGCAAAATAAATGATTGTAAATGATAATTTTACGAATAATCGATAGTAAAAACAAGCTGTTGATCTTAATTTTAAAATTTCAAAGTTTGTACGACAGCACAAAATCAAAATTTATTATGAAATGAGGGTTTTTCATTGAATGCTTTTCATTGATCTAACGTACCGGATATTACGTGACGGATATTCTTTTAACACTTACCCTTATTAACGGATGTTTCAAAATGAATCACGCAAGTATTTTCTTGTTATTTAGATGATAAACAATCAAGAAAATGTTTGTTTATAGATGAGCCTCAAAATAATAAAAAAAAACTCAATTGTTGAAAATGAAAGATTCTGTGGATATGCCTATATATTATATTATGTGTATAGTTTGGTCTAAAATTTCTAGCCTATAATTTCTAAGGAGTATATCATTCTTTTGTAAATCTTAAGGAATGTATTAATACAGTGCGGACATAATATAAGGAAATCATTTTCAAACATTGTGTTGTCATATATGTATATAATATGATATATAAATTTAAAATTGTCTGCAAAAATACACTGGTGAGCTTTTTTCATAAGCAACAACTTGAATGTTTTAAAAAACTTTCGCGCTACAGATTGAAGTTTGCGCAATTTTGTTTTTAAAAGTTAAAATGTCTGGCAAAACAAACAAATCATTTCTTTTTTAAATTTTCTCCCAAAAAGTCATTATTTTCGTATGTTTGTGCTTTAATGTTTGGCCTTTTTAAGCGGAATTTTGAATTACCTGTATAAGATACAAATTTGCATCCCTACCAAACTTAAATCTTTCATTATTCCCGACCTTCAAAATTCAATTACTGAAAAACCCTGTAAGCTAAAAAATTTTGACTTGGGTAAGAAATTAGCATTTAAATGTTTAATGTTTTGATGGTCGACATAGAGTCGACGATTTAGTAAAAATGTTTAAGCCCTTTTTAGCAATTTACCAAGCTAAACAAATAATTTTGCTAATTTTAAATAGTTTCAACATCTTAGTACCTTCACTGAACATTTTGCTAAAGTTAAAATCACGGAATAGCTACTTTAAGTTTTAGCAATTTGATAGATCCATATGGTAACCTAGAAAAAATGCCTTGTTGATTTTACTTGAAAGAGTTAAATTGTTTTGTTTTGAAATAAGAAAATGTTTTCAGAAGACAAACATTTCGAAATATTTGAGAATTCGTTTGCTTTTAAGCGAAACGAACTTTTTGGGGGATTAACCTAATTGAAAACGTTTACAGCATTTATCTCAAAACATCGCGACGAATGGGCAGAGTTGCGCCGTGTTTCTAAACAAAATCCTTTTTAGGATCCTTTTTAAGGATGTGCACCAAAGGTCTAGAGCTAAGGATTGTTTACGCGCCGATCTTAAGGACTTGACAACGCAGCGTTGGGCGTGCCTTGCTCGGAGATATGTTTTAAATTTATTTCCTTTTTATTTTTGTGTTTTATGTATAGATATCTAAATGCAAATTTATTTTATAATTTAGTTATTGTTTGCTAGTGTCTTACATATAGTCGTTTTAAATAAGACTATATGTATTAAATTGTAAGCCCTAATATTTAAGTTGTTTTAAGGGCACTTGAATTGAATCCCTTAATACTCTCAAATTTGTAAAATTTTGTTAAGAAGTTAGATTTCCATTCCTTCTTTTGATTCGAAATTTTCTATCTTCATAGTTGTACTATATGTATTTATAGATTTTTATGAGATTTCGGTTAAGTTTAAAATCGCTTGGTTTTCATTTTCAAAAAATAACTTCGTGTACATGTTCCTTAGAGGGATTGAATCCTCGGACATAAATGCCACAGTCGAATTCAGTCTACTCTTCTTTTGTATTTAACAGTAGTTCATTGGATAACTTAGTAAATAAGATTGATCTTGGTTCAATCCAAGTAGTGATGAAATTATATCTGCGATGGACTCACTAAAATCAAATGTTAATTCCGGTCCAGATGGCACTGTCACTGGTCTATGGTGACAAATTTAACTTATGTATTTCACATCATATGCCATTAATACCATGGAAGAAAGATCTCAGATCGATGCCGTTTATACGGATTTCAGAAAGGCATTTGATTCAGTGAACCTCCTAACAATAATAAAAAAAGCTTGAAATATTTGGATTTCATTCAGAAATATTCATATCTCACTGGTAGAACTGAACAAGTTCAGATAAATAACGTATGCTCTAAGGAAATTTTATGCAAGTCAGGTGTTCCCCAAGGAAGCCATCTTGGTCCACTGCTTTTCATTATTTTTATAGATTATACGACGACGCGACGACCGAACGGGCGGAACGGGCAAACAGCAAAGTGCATATCCTTGCGATTTTTATTCCCCAAGGAAGCCATCTTGGTCCACTGCTTTTCATTATTTTTATAGATTATATTCTTTTCAGTGATTAATTACTGCGATTGTCTGATGTATGCAGATGATCTCAAACTGTTTTTAAAAGTAAAATGTTTAGGAGATTGTCAGAAAGTTCAATCTGACCTCAATAGTTTATCCTATTGGTGTCATGTCAATGGTCTTAAACTTAATATTAAAAAATGTAATGTGATCTCTTTCTCAAGCAAAACTGTTTGCTTATTATTTGACTATACGATTGAATCTAAACCTATTAACCGAGTCTCAAGGATTAACGATTTAGATGTAATATTTGACTCTGCCCTTTCTTTTAAATTCCATTTCGATTCGTAAATAGGCTTCACTAAGCGAAATGCTAAAGATATTAGAGATCCATACGTGCCAATGACTTGGCATAAAATCCCTGGAATCCCGTCGAAAAGTTCATAGTCTCACGCTCATTAGTGATTTACTATGTTGTAACATAAAGTGTCCATCACTTCTTGCACTAGTTCCTATTTATGTTCCAGCTAGAACACTGACAGCTAGATTTTTTATATTTCAAACAGCACATAAGGCTGTAATAGTCCATTATTTATTTCAATGAAGTGTCGTTAAGTATTGATTTTTTATGTCTTACTCGTGAAAAATTCAAATCATAAATCTTATATTTATTAAAAATTTAACTTTTTATTGGAGTGCCACATATCTGTTAACTGTAAAAATGCTTGTAGATGAAACTAAATAAATAAATAAATAAATTTAATTTAAATAATTGTCTGAGCTATAATGCTTGGATATCAAATCGAATTGTCACTATTTTCCGTGAATTATTAAAAAATAATTACTTAACAATATATACAATAAAACTCTTACATATATTCGTATCGTAATTAATATCGCTCTCAATCAATTTTAGTACAGATTTAGGTAGCCAATACAGAATAAAAATAAAACTTTCTCACATTCAGGAAAATCCCTCAATTTATTGATTTTAGTTCTTAGAATCACTACAAATGTTAGGTAGGTTAGGTAGGTAGTTCCCTGCATACATAGTAGACACACTCGTATACCAAAAATTTAATTCTGGAACAAACAACACACTGAAAAGAACCTTACAAAATTCTACACTTCAAAAAAGAAGACTGAGCAATAACAAACGAAAAAATAATCCAAATCAACACTGCATTTCAAAAATAAGAGAGCCTGTCAAAATTACACTCATTATCCAATAATGTCATTAATAATACACTAAACTACTTGTACCGCATATATGTGTCCCACAAACGCCCAAGCGTGAAAGATCTGTAAGATACTTCATAAAATAATATTCTACTGCACGAGTAGTCTGCCAGCAGCCTATTGAATGAGCGCAAAAGCAAACATCAAGTGGCCATTATGGCTGAGGAACGGAACATGGAACATCCCTCATGTTCAGGAGTTATTTTTAAATTTGGTGTAGTTGATGGTGGCACAGGGACCGAAGAAGCCACTTCAATTCTGGTTTATACAAATAAAAAATTATTTAGAATCTTCAAGGTGTTGGTCACACTCGCAAAGAAGTATATTATAATGTATAGTTAAGGTATGTTAAATTTTTCAAACAAATTATTGAATTCCTTGCAAAATATTTCATTTGTACTTTTTTGTGGTTATTTGAAAAAAAGAACTGCTTCCACAAGCCTCAGATATGAGAATTTTCACAGTACCCTTTTGTGAATGTGTTAACAAAAAGAATACCACAATGACATCTCTAACGTAAATATTTTGACAAATCCCTAATGTGCGAACAATAAACGCTGTCATTCCCCTGTCGTGATCGTTTTTAGCAGGAATTCAATCAACTAAGAAGTGAGAATACATATACCTATATGTCTGTACACACTCAAGGTTTAAAGTTTTTCCCTCAATAGTAGGTATTATGACAAAGAATTATAAATTCCAACAAGAATCAGACATAAATACCCGTACACTAAAAGACTTACCTGCTTATTTGGAGAATTTGTGATAGTCTCAAAGACTTTATTTTTCAAAACCTTTCGAAATCCGCCCGAGTACATATTCGAACATAGGTATAGGTATGTTAGCCTTTTGTTGATATTTTGAAGTAAAATACTGTAAACTGAATGAAATTTAATAGGATGGTCTTATTCTTATTGTCGTGTCTTTTATAACTCGGATTAAAGTAAATCAAATGAAAGGGACTGGAAATGGAGAGGAAGTATTGATTAACTGTTTTTTAATAGTTTAAAGAAGCGGAAGCATGCACGACATGTTAAACTGTTTACAAATTAAAAATCTAAATAAGTTTCTTTATAACAATTATATATATTCAATAGAGAGAGAATTAAAGCATAATAGTAAAAGTTTCTGGTCTTTCATAAAGAATAAAAAAAAATGTAATGGGTTACCAAAAACAATGCAGTATATGGGTGACACTTACTCCGATATTGCATCTATTTGTAATGTTTTTTCAGCTTATTTTCAATCAAATTATACTTCTCCAAAGGGATACCCTTTACAAACAATTAATTCCGAAACTCCATTAAGTATTGGATTTTTGAATATAAGTGCAAATGAAGTTGAAAATGCATTACGTAGCTTAAGCTGCGATAAAAGTGCTGGTCCAGATGAAATTGGAGATCCACCTCCACCAATCTTGCTCTATTTTCAAATTATGTCCTCAATAAACTAGAAGAAGGTTTTCAGGTTGATGTCATCTACACAGATTTTGCCAAAGCGTTCGATAGAGTGAATCATTTGATACTAATATCTAAACTAAAAAGCGCAGGTTTTCACTCTGCTATGCTATCATGGCTTTCTTCCTACTTAACGAAACGTTATCAAATTGTTTCCATAGATAACATTCAATCTTCTCCTTTTTTGGTAACCTCTGGCGTACCGCAAGGTAGTCATCTTGGACCGTTATTGTTCTTGATTTTTATTAATGACATGCCTAACGTTTTTAAAAACTCACACCGCCTTCTTTTTGCGGACGATCTTAAATTCTTTAAAAGCATTAAATCCTCTCGCGACTGCCATCTACTCCAAGACGATCTTGATTGTTTAACTAATTGGTGCAAAATTAATGACTTGTTTTTGAATGTCTCCAAATGTCAGTGTTTTACTTTTTCGCGTATTGCCAATCCAATCAATTTCGACTACAAAATAAACAATAATATTCTAGAAAGAGTTTTTGAAAAAAAAAAGATTTGGGAATAATATTTGATTGTAAATTAAACTTTATAAAACATTTCGAATACCTACATCATTGCAAAATCTATCACCATTCTTGGTTTCATAAAACGTAATTCAACTGATTTTACTGATCCCTATACTCTAAAATGCCTGTATAATGCTTATGTCAGATCTATTTTAGAGTATGGATGTGTTATATGGAACCCTCATTACAACATTCATTCTACTAGAATTGAAAATGTTCATAAAAAGTTCACTAGGTTCGTTAATTGGAAACTTGGTTGGAATATTGAAATGCCCTCTTATTCAACTAGATGTAAGCTAATTGATATTCAGTCACTCGAAAACTGTAGAAAAATGTACTCTGTATTGTTTGTAAGTGATATTTTGTCTTATCGTATTAGTTGTTCTTCGCTTCTGTCTTTAATTGATTTGTATGCTCCAAGTCGTCCTCTGAGGACTAGATTTTTATTTTTTGAAAGCGATCATAGGACAAATTATGCCAAAAATGAGCCAGTAACTCGCTGTGTCCGTGAAGTTAATCGTATTTCTTGTGTTTTTGATTTTGACTTTCATAGTAATCGTTCTACCCTTAAATGTAATCTACAACGTCAATTTATAATTAATTTTTGAAATAAGCAAAATACTATGTACATACATACCCATATATATTTATTTTTATTTGTGTAAGTTATTTTCAAGTAGTCTGTAAGATATTTTTGTCTGATTGATGAATAAATAAATAAATACTAAATATATCTGTTAATAATATAAACCTACAACAGGCATTTGTCTAGACGAAGATTGCAATTTTTATTATGGATTAGCTGTGTGTTAAAATAATTAAATAAAATTAGATCTTCCTCATTTTACACACAAACTGCATTAAATTTGAGCAGCGATTGTGTGCACATTTCTGGAAACTTGGTCTCAAAGAAAACACCTGCCTATGATCGCCCGTTCCGCGAAAAAAAGTTAATCCTTCAAGTTGGCGGGCGGAAAAAATGAATCCTTTCGGTTGGCGGACTCATAGGGCCGTACTTTTTCGAAAATAGGTTCGGCCAAGCGGTTACCTAAAATCGTGTTCGTTACAGCGTAATGCTATAACGGATATATATATGCCAACGAAACAATGTCTCAGTGGCCATGATATAGTCACGATCATGATAGATCACGCGTTGCGTCATCTATATGGCTATGTTAATTGCTTGCCACTGTCATGTGATTTCACACCGTTCGACTTCTTTAAGAACAATTTAAGGGCTAAAGGAGGTATTTAGTCAAATTATGATTTTGTAGTTTTGAGTTCTATTTGTATTGTTTGTTAGAAAAAGCAAAGCTCTCCCCAAAAACGGATTCAAGTGACTTATCTTAAATGTTTTGTTCATTTGTTGACTTACAATTTACCGTTAATTAGTCGTGCAGTATTATGTAGTATTATGTTTGACTGTTTCCAGTGACCCTAGTATGTTCCCTAAAATCAACAAGATATTCAGGAAAAAGAACGACAATGACCTTCCGTGTCTGAAACTCCAAAGAACTGAAGAGAACAGAGACGTACTCAGGACAGCGCAAATAGATCCAGAAGAAGCCATCTTTGACGATGACTTTTTTATAATTGAAGATCCGAAGGAAAAAGTGGAGGCGGTGGGAGCTGCTTTCCAGCAAGTGTACAAGGTGAATGCTAGCACTCGCCCCAACCACGACCTGGAAAACAGAGCCCTACTTAATCATTTTTACCTTCGAAATGATATGACACAATGGCGATCTGAGAACCGCGGTTTCATGCGGTTCAATGACGATTCCTTGGCAAATGCCATAATCGCCGAGCAAACGGGTCCAAGTCCCCTGTTAGTGACGAAGGTTGAGCTTCAGCTCATCTTCAACTCAATAAAAAATAAAAAGTCAGCAGGTGTCGATAGTATATCCAACGTTGTACTAAGACATTTACCGATGGAGGCAATTGACATTTACACCACACTCTTCAATAATGCACTGAATAATGCATATTATCCAGTGCATTGGAAGACCGCTGTGGTTCATCCTCTTCCGAAAAAGGGAAAGGACAACTCCAACCCGTCAAATCTTCGGTCGATAAGTCTTCTTCCGAGCATCAGCAAAGTTTTCGAAAAAATCATTAATAGGGCTCTGACTAAGTGGGCTGCGGACAACAAAATAATTCCGGATAAACAGTTCGGGTTCAAGGCGGGTCATGACACAATTCATGCTGCGTCTAAACTCGTTTCTGATATCCAATGGAATGAAACAAAACAACAATGCACAGGTGCTGTTCTGGTTGATTTGGAAAAGGCCTTTGACACCGTATGGTTAGAGGGTCTTTACCTAAAACTGAGCAGGCTTGGCATAAGCAAGCCATTGTTGTATATACTTTATGATATGTTTAACGGTAGAAAGTTTGTTGTCAAAAGTGGCAATGTAACTTCTACCACAACATTCTTAATTAAAAATGGTCTTCAACAGGGAGCGGTGAATTCGCCGATTCTCTTCAGCATTTACACCAGCGATCTGATAGGTAGTCTTACAAAGGCAATTGCGTACGCCGACGATCTTATTGCGTACAGAACGGCCCGAAAGGTTGAGGTTATTAGAATTCTCTTGCAGCGTGATTTAGACAAGATTCAGCGATATTGCGACGACTGGAAACTGAAAATAAATGTCCAGAAGTCGGAGACAATTCTGTTTCGGACTCCGTTGGCTAGGGCCACGAGGGATACGTGCAAGAATTGGCGCAAGATGGTCATCGTTGATCTTCACGGGCAGCCATTGGCGAGCAAAAGTGCAGTGAAGTACCTCGGTATCTGGTTAGATCAGTATTTATATTTCGACAGACATATAAATGCTGCTCTGACCAGGGCCCGAGGAGCCTTCGCTCTGACGAAACGGCTGTTTTTTAGCAGTCGGCTTGACCCCAGAGTGAAGGTAATTTGCTACATGGCCCTCATACGGCCGATGATCGTTTATGGTTGTCCTGTGTGGTTCAGCGTTGACCCTTCCCAGATGGAGAAGTTTCGGGTGTTCGAGCGGCAGTGTTTACGACGCTGTACCGGCTTATACAGAACAGCCGAATCTTCTTATGTGCATTACTATTCCAACGAGGTCCTATACAATGGGGCTCGAATCAACAGAATTTACAATTTCGTGATAAGACTCGTCCGAGGTCACATTGCAAGAGCTATGTCTTTGACCAACAATTTAATTTTCGGGGCGTTCTATCCGAACGACGAGTATTTTGAAAGTGCACGCTTGAGTGGCTTCATTCCACCAGAGGCATTCCTCTTTTTAGATAGATGCGGTCTGATACAGGATGGATTGGCAGTTCCGCTAATCTACCACCGTGGATAGGCGACTCCTGTACAATCGGGACGTCATGGCACAAGGCGGAGCAGAGCTCCTTCGGTTCAGTAGGGCTGTGTCCGAACGGGACCGAACTGATAGGGTAAAGCAGGAGAACCAGTTTTGGTGGCTTCAATCGGCACTTGATAGTGGGTAGTCGGGATGAGGTTTTAAGCCTTGGCCGGCTTACATACTTGTTTTATAGTTTTAGGGTTTAGTTTTAAGTAGAATAGGCATGGTGGCACAAAAAAAAAATACAAAAAAAAACAAAAAAGGAAAATACAAAAAAAAAATAAAAAAAAAAAATGGAATAAAAAAAAAATAAAAAAAAACAACAAAATATGAAAAACAAAAAACGTTAGATAATTGGATTTGCTGCTGTGGTTGTTCTAGTTTTAAGTAGTTTATAGGTAGAATAGGTAGTTTTAGTTAGCTTTAAGTTTTATATTAAGGACCTTATTTTAAGTAGTTTTTAAGTAAAAATAAAAAATGATATTGATATTAGTTTTTTTTGAAATTTTCTAATGAATAAAAAAATAAATAAAATGGAATTGAAGTTAAATAGATCTTAGGGCCGAAAGGCATTAGCATTAAGTATTAAGTAAGTTAGAAATAAGTTATGGATAATTAGGCTAGTTTTATGAATTTTTGTCTAGCTTTAAGATAGTCTTAAGAATGAATTAATAAAAATGAATTGGAAAAAAAAGAAAAAAAAAAAAAAAAAAAAAAAGTGCGTTTGACTGTCATGCAAGAGTCTTGGGTTCAATCCCTCCCTGTGCCACCACCTAACTTTTTTCACGGGTACTGCCTCTTGCGAGGAATTGAAAAATCCTCGAAGAGTAATTCTTGTCATGAAAAGTGCTTTCTCAAATTAGCCGTTCGGATTCGGCATATAAACTGTAGGTCCTTTCCATTTCTGACAACATTACTCGCACACAGGGATGGTTAAGAGTTATAAGTCACTATAGGCCCTGGTCCTTCATGGAATGTTGCGCCACCTAATTTATTTTTTATTTATTTTAGTCGTGCAGTATTTGTATTATTTTTGATTGTATTGAGTGATTGTTTAACATAGCACCGCCGTTAATCTACACTAATATTATAAAGAGGAAAGATTTGTATTTCTTTTTTCATTAGAAAGCTACATTATCACTGAGTAACAAAGGCTATATTTAGTACTAGATTACTATAGAAATCTTTAGAGATTCCTATATTAAAACCAACCGAAGGTGTAAAAAAATTAGCCATAAAATGTCTTTCATCGCATACGCTGCGAAGAGTATTAATGATAGGACAAAAAAATGTTTTCAAATTTAGTGATTCATGGTCCTTTTAATTAGCATGCTTATAACTTAAATATCTGTACCCATTTATGTCTACCCATGCAAAGCCGGGACGGGCCGCTAGTTAATTGTAAATTTGTTGGGACAATTTTAGTTTTTGTGGTTGAATTCTTCTGAACTAATCAACGGTTAAGCGATTAATTAAAAAGACGATATCTCATTTAATACATAAAGTTTAGTTATCAAGAAGATATTGATAGACAGATAAGATACCACTAAACAATTACGTTGTTAACGGTCACGAATGGTCTCCAGACTACAGTTTTTGTTATGAAAATGTGAATATAAAATATAATATACTTTTTCAATTGGATTAATGAAAAACTGTCATGCAATGGCAATTGAAGAGATAAAATTGTTGAAATCACATCGACTTAATGTTTAAGAAAACAGCAAAACCGTTTGTGTGCACCTAGGTGGCATTGTTCAACCCTCAACAAGAGCATAACGAGCATCAGAAGCAGAAGCAACCGCATTATGTATTCGAGCACACTGCAACCCAAAGAAAAACAAAGAAAATGCACTCAAAACCAACTCTTGAATTGATTACTAGGAATCAATCATCCTTCATGCAATTGTTCGACGGCCGGCGCGGCGGCGTTTTGTACGTAGAGGCACCTGTTTTTCTATACCCTCCCTTTTTGGCACTTGAAATTACCCTTCATTTAAGGTTCGAGCATACATATACATAGGTAGAAGAAGAATGAAAATGAAAAAGAAAAAGAAAATATTAGTAATAACCGCCCACCATTTATCGTGGATTTTTTCCTCAAATTAATTGCTTCAACACCATCAATTCAGCAATCAATATCATCGGTTGAGGTGTCTTTCATTGACGGTGTGTCGGCCGTTGCGACAGCAGTTGTTGTTAGCATTTTGTTCTATTTGAACCGAAACGTTCTTCAAATAGCAATTAGAATCTATACCAATGCTACTAACCAACCATCCATGTCATTCCCTCATTATCATCAATTTTCAACTAGGTATTTTGTTGGCGTATCGCTTTTGATCATATAGAGGTTTTAACACATGCAGACATAAAAGTCTTTATGAATTGTACAAATATGTATGTATATGTATATATACATAAATGTTCATTATTAGAGATTCTGTTTTTGTTTTTAGGAGGATTGTTTGTAGTATTAATTTAACATTTTTATTCCTTTAGAGGCATTTGCATTTTGCCTGCAGTCGCCAAAATAGTAGGGAAGATTGTCTTAGCTGAACAAGACGAATTTCGTACTGGATCCCCCTGTGGATTGATCATATCAACACCTTGCGGATCGTCATGGAGCAGTGCGTTAAATATCAATCATCACTTATCCGGCTTGCTTTGCAGAGAAGGGACATTCCGGATAAACTCATTTCTATTATAAAGGCGTCACGTCCTACACGGAGGTAGGTTGTCAGAAGAGTTTGAAGTCCCATGTGAAGTTAAACAGGGCTGCTAAATGAGTCTCCAATTCGTTTTCTTATTGGTGATTACTAGCGTGCTGCCTTTTAAGAAAACGGAGGAATAAGATATTCTCTCACAACGCACCTAAAATGTCTACACTACACAGAGGAAGTAAGTGACAACGAGAGAGAGAAGCAGAAATCGTGGCGCCGAAAAAACGACGAAAAACTAAAGATGTTTAATTTAGCAACCCCACACTCAATCTCTCTGATAAACATTGCTCAACAATCAGTAGAAAATGTGAATAATTTTCAGTATCATGGAAATTTTGTCTGTACTGAAGGCAGAACCGATGAAGATATCGCTAGCCATATCGGTAAATCTAAGGCTACTTTTGGGATGTTGTCCAATGTTTTGAGATACAACTCTCTCAGATTGATGACAAAGCTATACGTCTGTCCCGCTCAAGCTTCGAATTAGTACTTTTATATGGATGCAGCACCTACAAAAATAACAACTACAAATAAAAGGAAACTGCAGACCTTTATTAAATTCCATTAAAGAACTATACAGGTTAGGAACTCATTGAAATTATTACAAAGGCGCAAACGGCAGTGATTTGGACACAAAGCTTCACGCTTTACACAATCACTTTACAGGTCTGGGACCAAAATAAGTTAGCATAACATTTAATGATATTTTCTAATTTAAATAATTAAAATCAAAAACAGCAAACATAATTGAAGAATACATTTCCAATGAATGCAATTGTCTATTGCTTGAATTTTTAAACCGATTACTCGGTAGTAACAATATGTCGATAAGGAAAATCGTTGGTAATTCACTCGACTGTTGGAAAAGATTTCGTGTTAAGATAGCTTCAAGTTGTAGCTAGAACTCTGGAATGGGGATCTTGTTCAAAAATTTTGTATAAGTAAAGATTTCATCTAAAGATTTGTTATTTTCATAAAATTTGTTTCTAAAAAAAAAGTGCAAATATTCAGGTTTTTAAGAGGAAACCTTTAATAAGAGATCGTCAATTTTATATAAAGTTGCCTTTAAATTCCTGAAACTAGTCCTCACTTCCATCTTATTTTTTGATGCACATACATAAATAGTGAACATTGAAGTCATATTTACTTGCGACATGTAGGAACTTTATAGCAAGTATTGCATTCGTAAAAAATTTCGAATCAAACATGACATTACAATGGTAGAAAAGTCGAAAAAAGTTGGTCCCCCGATTCCGTCCGTCTGTCTGTCTGTCCTGGTCCCTACAGCCTAACCCATTGTGCCGATTGGAATTAAGGTTTTTTTTTTTCATTTTTTTAATACAAAAATAACAGCAGTCCCCATACAAATTTTTGGTTTAAAATCGAAAATTCGAACTTTTCAAAAATGAACCGATAGATTTTTTTAAAACTTTCTCTAATTTTGTTTTCTTAATTCGGCTTCTTTCTACAAGAAAAACATATTTTGGTATTGCTCCAGAAGAGTACCCCTCATAAAAACCGTTATTTTGTTTTAAATTTTCTCAAGAACTTATAGACCGATTACAATAATCTTCTCTCCCAGTGCAAGCTTACCGATGGTCAAATTTTTAAATTGTTGATGATTTTTGATAATCAAAAATGTCATTATATTTTTTTTTTATTTTAAAAGAAATATAATTTTTTTTTGCAAAACTTGATATCTAAGAAAGGAGGAACCTTTTTTAACGAAAATTTAAATGGAAAATGTATATTTATAAGCACTAAATAACTGCATACCAAAAATATTTTAGAGGCAAAATTTAAAAATTGTATACATACAAATTAATTTAAAAAAAAACCGCTCTAATGATTTTCGACAAAAAAAATAAGTTAATCTAGTTTTTTTGAGAAATAAAATGGCATTTAAATTTTTGAGAAAAAACTTATTTTGCAGGTACATTTTTAAATCTTAAAATATAGAAAATATTTTTAAACTGACTTTTTTGAAGGCATTATATTTCTTTCAAAATTGATTTTCAGTTGAACAAAACTTTTAAGATCTTAAAAAATTAAATAAATTTAATTTTTGAAGTAAATTTGCTTTAGATGTTCTAGAATTGAGATTTAAACGTCCCAAAAACGGCAAAAGTGACACTTTTGCTAAGCTAATGGCTAATTGGAAAACACAATGCACGTTTCATATCTTTGAATCTCTTGAGAACTGAAGTGAAAAGAGATTCTGAAACGTGTAATTTGTGACCTTCCAAACAACTTATTTGTTATGTACTTAAATGCACCTATTTCCTTAAATTCAAACCCCAAACATTTTTCTCGCTACAATTTGTACGTTTTGTTGACTCCTTAAAGATGAAAACATTTTCTAGCATCAACTCCAATCTACGAGTAAGCAGACTGATAGCGATAGTAATAATACCCTCCCGAAAATTGAGACCGAAATTCATCAACTCATTAATGGTGAAATTGATGCACCTTATCTTGTGTACATTTGAATTACCGAGGCGGAACTCATCACCTGCGTACTTTTGACTTTATACTTATTGACTTCCATAGAACTAACTATGGAAAGAATGAAGCTTTAAGTCGAATGAGCATTTATATAACTTAAACTATTCATCGATTGATTTAAATTTAAATAAGGTGGGATTAAAAAGATATCGTAAACGTCCTCATTTTGTTTTTTGTACTGTAATAATTCATGTTTTGTATTTTGTACGTGTGTTAGGCTATAATCATATTATTTTCTTACTAACAACTAACACATGCACTTATGATGAGCCTATGAGCCTCTGATCGTAGTTTGACGCTTGCTATAAGCTAACTACTTTCTGAAAATTCTGAAGTGTAAGAAAAAACTACGTCAAAAAAGCTAGACAATTTTTGATAGCAGGTTATTTCTCATTTTCTGGGTTTTTGAATTTTTTAGCGTTTTTCGTATTAATAGAAATGGCAACAAAAAAGAACATATTCTTTTCGGAAAAAATCTGAGTTTCAAAACAATTTCTTACATATCTGCGTGAAAGCAACAAAGACACTCTAAAATATTGTGTGTTGCTCTTAAATATGGCATATTTAGAAAATTGTTGGAATCTTGGAATGCTTTCATATGTAGAGAGTCGACCGACGACCATATTAAATAGTTAAACTATAGCTTCCTGGACAACAGCGTTCTAAAATAATTTAATAACTAAAGTTATCACTTTAGCCCTTGAAATGTGTACATTTTAAGTTAAAATACACATTATGTATTTAAATATTGTAAGCCTCTTTTAAAGAACATTTTTAAGCGGTGAGTAAAAACTCGTCTATATGTTAAGCGTGTGAGCATAAAAATCTTACTCTTTGTAAATTTTATAATTATTAAACTCTTTAATAAATATCAACATCAAAAGGTCTCACATCGTAAAACACGCTTCTAATTTTCATATTATGTATACACCTTCTGTTTAAAATTTACTCGAGCAGTAATTATCATTTAGACAAACTCAAATCAAAATGTTAATTGGAAAAACACCATAATTTTCTCTTTTAAAAGGTCCCAAACCAGTTACACAATACTGAAGATTCTGGAATCATCTTGGTGTCAGGGATCACTTACATTAAATCTTCTGATGCTGAGCCTGGTTAATGCAATGATACTAAGTTTAAAAAAAAGTTTTTTGAATAATCTCACTTTTAACGGCCACGAAAATTCAGCTCAACAAAAGAATTTCTGAAACCAAAATCCTTTGATCATCTCTCAAAGTTATTGAAGCGGAAATTTCATCGCATTATTTTCTTAAGGATAATTTGTTAGAAAATTGATATCGTGTTTTGGTATTAAAAAAGGGGATTCTTTCAGAATACGGCATGAAGGGACGTTACGACGACGAGCGACGCGATGCGCACCACCACAATAATATTCAAATGATTTCCATATTCGCGCTTATTCGTTGTTCCAGCATCAAGGACTCTTCCGTCTCACGGAAGCTATATGGAGCATATGAAATTTCCAGGGAAATCACTGCAATTAAAATGTAATTGTTCATAAGGATTTCACGGCAGCAGTTGCAAGAAAAAAAACATAAAAAATACCACTTTTTCCCATTTGGACTAAGGAAAAACAGGACTCATTTTCATAATTTCTTAATATTTCAGTTTATGTGAGAGGATTTTTTAATGCTGATGATGATGTAGATGCTACAGCACATGTACCTGAACAGAACATGCATGGGGATTTGACTAATGTTTCTTATAATCACACTTATTCGTCAAACACACACGGCAACAGCTAGGGCATGTCTTGGAGGCGGTAAATCCTTATGCCATTAACGCTAACGAATTATAATTAAAACATGAGTATAGGAAGGAGAGAAATCAGGTAGCTTGTCGTAAAATAAATTAAAAGACCAAGGCTGATCCATCCAGAAAAAAAATCATTAAAAATGGAACACATATGTACATCCTTTCGCGGAAAGTATTAGAAAGCTGAATTCTATATTCCATTTTAAATGTCTTAGAATGAAAAATTATGTAGATGTAGATAATTTGAAATGTGAAAATTGCATACACGTGTAAATTAAGGATAAAAGGATTAAGTTTCCGAGCCCGTGGTTTTTTTAATTTATGCAGGAAAAATTGTTTACTTGTGCATTTTATATTTTGTTTATAAGTATACGATTAAAAGATTCGACAAAAAAACTGACTGGTAGATGCTTATTTAACAAATTATTGCATGATGTACGAAATAATGTTATAACTAGGTAATATTCGAAAGGAAAGGGTCCATACACTACGTTGCAAGAATTGAAATTGAAAAATTATTAACAGACCACTCATGGTATTCAATAGAATGCGAATGAAAGGGTGAAAGAAGTTTATAATATAGTAATTTAAACATTAAATTTATACAAACATTCAATTAAAACTTATATTAGGTTGTATAAGAAACAATGATTTAATTACAGCTAGTATTGTATTGTGTTAACTTTTTACATATACAATATCGCTATTTGTGTTATGAAATTCCCTGGCTCTTTTATTTATAACCGCCCTATGATCTTAAAAGATACATGTCTTCTGGGATAAGTGGACTGCAAAATAAATATATGTAGGTATATAAATTGTACCCAATTTGGAACTTACTGCGTTTCATGACATATAGGTAATGACGAGCCCTAAAGGAGTGCCATTTGCTAACAATCATAATCAACATATCGATAGGAATCACACATAAATAACCATCTATCTTAGCAATTCATTGTCGATGAGTCCCTGTACAATACATGAAACTTCAATCTTAATTAACATCAAATATTCCAGGGAACAAAGTTTCATCGTTTTTGACAACAATCAATTCAATTCTACGAGAATTATTCAAGACCGTTTAAAATTGTGGCTTTATTACTATAATTGTGCCATTCTATCAACGAACATAACTAAAACTATTTATAAAATTAAGAAATTACATGACATTACATAAGAATCTATTAGAGAAAAGTGTTTTATTTTTATATGTATTTCAACCATGCCTTTCTGGCTTCAAATCGATATAATTTTCGATATGAGCTTATTTGTGATAAAATGTATACCTTTTGTAAATAAATGAAAATTAGTTGACGCAACAGCCCGTTACGAACCACGGCCTTGTGACGTTTATAACTCTCAACTATTCCTATGTGCGATACAACTTATTTGAGAAAACACTTTTCATAACAAGAACTCTTGCATGATTTATCAATTCCTCGCAAGAGGCACTACCCGTGAAAAAAAAACTTTAGGTGACACAGGCAGAAATCGAATCTAAGAACTCTGGCATGACATATTACACACTTTTTTTTATTTATTTTAAATAATTCATTCTTAAAACTATCTTAAGGCTTAACAAAAATTCATAAAACTAGCTTAACTAATCATTACTTACTGGCCCCATACTGGCACTCTAAGTTAAACTATATTATTTAATACTTCTACATTTTGACTTTACGATGAAACGGATACTACTACCTTTTTAAATGTTTTTTAACTTTTTTAATATCAAAACACAATTTTTGAAGTAAACATCTTACATTAAGTCAAAGTCACAAATTATTGTCAGGATACTATTTTAAAAATTGAACTGCAAACTTGGTTTTGATTTTTCGTTGATTTTAGCTAAATGATAATGCCAATCAAATTGGCATTACATACTTCTCAAAAAAGAAAACATATGACAATTTTCTCAAAACTCTTGAAATCGATCAAAATGCAAATGAATTATTGAAATTATTTTTATTTACTAACTAGGTACACCAATGGAAATCTAACAAAATGTTATTTTATTATGTATAACGTAGGTGAATCGAATATAACGCAGCTCCGAGAGTCATACTTATTTGTGTCAAAATTTGCGAATTATAGAAACCAATAAGAAAAATGGCTTGAAGTCTGTGGAACATTTTTGTTGATCTTTCACAACATAAAGCTACCAAGCGCTACCATATTGTATGGAGAATACTTATAGACAGGTTTTGTCTAAAAAAATAGTTATCTCGTCTCAAGTTGCAATGACAATCACTGTAAATACCTATATTTTAATTTGTTAGTTTTGTATGATCATTTTTTTATTATTTTTTTAAATGTAACCAAGGAATGTATTAAAAAGCTTTGTCACTTCAAACGCGTTAAGATTATATTAGGTTAATATTATTTAAACGCAACATTTCTATAACGCCACGTTAGAAAATGTCACACAGAATATTGCTTACAAAATTTTAAATTCTCGAAAAATGACAAAAAATTAGGATGAATAACTAATTTTATTATTTTGTTTGTTATAATATTATAATGTCTGTTACATATGCGACGTAATTCAGGTAACCAAACTTTTAAAATATAAATGGGGTGGACACATATCTAGATTAGATAATTGAGTCGATGGACGAGTTAATAACTAAATGTTAACCGCCGCGGCGCGCCGCCGGATGAAAAACGATATTGAGGACGACCAAAAAAGCGATGGGCAGACGATTTGAAAGATTCAACCAACATTGGTACAACGACGCAAAGAATAGAGATGTATGGGCAGTTATAGGGTACGATTATTCCATATACATAACTCTAAACTGTTATTATAACTATTAATTCAAATATAAACTGACAAGTAGGTGTCCGCGTATACATTCAAACAAAACTATTTCTCCAAACCCCAACATTCCATCTAACATTGCCCTACCATCATATTTTATACCTATCTAGATTTATATGAACCCCTATAAACTTAAACCAACTAAGCATGTGAAGCGATCGATTTATAAGAAGTTCCACAAAAATTATTTCCTACCCTAAAACTACTTAAACAAAACAAAAAAACACCTAAATATATAAAAGCAACATCACCCTTTTACTTTCAAAAGTCCTTAAAAATTAACTTGAACCACAAACAGAATCTTCTTCCAGAATATTTGCCTCCTGTGGAGAAACAAATGTGGAGAGAATCAGCGCTACCGTCACCATCACCATTAGCTATTCAACCAAGCAAATTGAAAGGGTTAAAAAAAATTAGAAGAAGTTTTTTTGACGGCCATTAATGGACACCCGTGGTGGTTGCACGTGCTTTAAGTAGAAGGTTCGTGTACTCAATGAAGCTTTGCTTTTAGAAGAGCTTTAGCTTTTAAAATTTGTATTCTTACACATATGTATGTATGTATATAACTATGCATATATATCTTCCCACACATGTTTATATATAACGATATAAATGCACAAGGATTTATAATCATTAAACAATACTAACCTATCTCTGTATTGTTTCTTTATTAACATAAAAACCCCTTAATTTAAGTAGGCATAAGATGTATTACTTTGCGTTATTTTTCCTGTGAACTTCAATTTATAAACTCCTGGCCATATTTGATTCTGTTATAGTAGGTACATTCTTAGATTGAATTGAGTTAGATAGGTATAGGTAGGTATGTATGTTTGTACCTTACCTAAC
Organism: Eupeodes latifasciatus; assembly: GCA_920104205.1. Classification (NCBI taxonomy): domain Eukaryota; kingdom Metazoa; phylum Arthropoda; class Insecta; order Diptera; family Syrphidae; genus Eupeodes; species Eupeodes latifasciatus. The sequence continues at coordinate 112,294,414 of OV049926.1, forward strand.
CTATGTATACTGAATATCAAAATAATTTATTTTTACCTTAGATATATTTTTATTTTTTTGAAGAAGAACTCCCCTTTCGATTAAGACGAAGTATGATAGGTACGAAATTGAATGTAATACCATGTCCTCTGACATTCCTATAGGTATCTGTGAGTTTGTTGCGAGTATCTTCTGCAAGCGGTGCTTAAGCTTAATGGATATACACATCTTATCCTTGAACAAGAGCATCTCCAAAGATTCAACTGTCCGTCCACAGTTTGTGTATAGATACGTATTTACTTGGATATACAGTATACACCATTGAAATGGTTGGTTTATTTTCGAGGGTCTTATAAATATGTATTGTGTGTTCTTCTATACAAACTTAAATATAGAACCTTTTGAGTTGAGATAAAATAGAATCCGCACAAAGATTTGATGGAATGAGAATTTAATGGACAATTTGTCTGAAGATGAACATCACATAATAAGATTGATTAAATTTATTTTTTAAAGGAACTTAACACCTTTCATCACAGACCAATCACAAATCGTCACTATTCTATTATATCTATCTTATCCCTGTGCAGATATATATGTACTGTGCATTTACAATATATTTAACACATGGCTCCTGAATGTGAGATATTTTTTGTTTTATTTCCTTATGCAACGTTTGTATTGTATAAGTGAATTTACCTATGTAAATGTCAATGTCAAATAACCATAAAGGGAAACTTCAACAAAACATCCCACAAAAATATTTGTCATCTTCACACCCCGGTTTGCGTTATATAGAAATTTTGTATATTGATATATTTTTAGGAATTCATAAAAGCGCAGCAGCTGCTCTCAAATGCGTCCCGTCGAATTTGGCGTTCTTTGTTCAAAAAAAGGCGGGTAAGATCTAGATTTGCCAGAGTTTATGTCTCGGGACATCATTTCATTATTTATAGAAACTGTTGTTTGTTATGTCATCACGATCAACGATGAAGAGGTGAAATGAAATGACATCTTGATACTATGATAAATAAACAATACGTTTTGTGCGATTAAGTACTATTATATGTTGATAAATGATGGTTTCTCAAGAATCTAGATACAAAAAAACTAACTGAAACTTTGTCTATTATAAACTATTTGAAACCCTTAGAACCCTTTAGATGTAAGCCTCAAATCATCAGAAATAAGATAACAATTTTGTACAATTAAGCTGGAACATAATTGAAAATAGGCCTTTTTACGAATATATGTAGGTACATATTCGTCAAGGTCTGATGTGTTCCTATAGCAGTGTTATCTATAGCACGGATCATTTTTTTGCGTAAAAAAGTCGAAGTGACTATTATTTTTTTTTCAGTTTTTTGATTTATAAAAAAACCGTTAATTGATTTTTTCCAAAAACATACTTCTTTTTTCACTAAAAAAAACCTAAAAAAACATTGCTAAGAGTTTGTAAAAAATAATTTTCGACTAAAATATCTTTTAAAAACTAATAATATTGGCTTCAAACTAATATCATTTTATAGCAATATTGTTATCGACATTCAGTAAAAAAAAATCAGAAAGCCAATTTTTTCATAAAAACATTAGAAAACTTCAACTGAATATTAAATACGAAAACCTACAAAAAATATAAAAAAAAATATCATCTCTATCAAATTATTAATCTAAAAGTTTTAAGCAATACAAATCAACAGACAGGATGAAACTTCCCATCAGTGTGGGTCGCATCCCAGCCTCTTTTTTATTTTAGTTTTCAAGCATTTCCTTTGCAGTAAAGTTGATCGAAACATATGAAGTAATATTTACGACATATGCCTACCTCACAAAACTTACAAAAACTGGCATTGCATATGAAAAAATATAAATTATATTTGAAAAAAAAAAAAAAACAAGGAATAATACCTATGTAAAAGAAAATCCTGGAAAACGTTCTTGAATAACGTTTAGTAGCTTATAGGTTGTAGATTGAAATGTGCCTGACAAAAATGCCTTATCTCAAATATTCAAGTGAAAGTTCGTTCTTCTCTATAATTTTATAGCTCAAAATAATTATGCATTTATTTTTTTAATTGAATAAGGGTTGTAGGTAGATATACAAGAAAAATATAGATTGTAAAAAAATATTATACAAATATTTTCAATTGATTTAACACCAATGGCATTGTCAGGGCGGGCGTCTTAGGGACCATAACATCCCCCCTCCCCCTTGAGAGATTGTTTTTTTTTTTATTTTCGTAGAAATTCCCTTGAATTCCAAACCTATCGTATTGCTTTATACTTTCAACTGAAGAATGGACTAAGAACATAATATGAATCGGAAACCCAGCAATATTCCAATCGCGCAGCACAAATTCATCAACTTTTGATCAATGGACGATCCAAGGGGGGTCATAATGAGCAATGAATTTGGAAAAACTTTAGTAATGCTTTAAATTATTTTCATACGATCTTTTCTCAAAGAAAGAGCAAATATTCAGGTTCTTAAGGAGAAAGCTTGAATATAGGAGATCGCCAATTTGAATTGAGGCACATAAATAGTGTAATGCTTTTTTAAAGTGTTTTTTTCTTTCAAAATTGATTTGCTATTAAATGCAAGGACTTTTAAGATCTTAAAAAATTAAAGAAATCTACTTTTGAAGTAAATTTGCTTTAGATGCTCTAGAACTGAGATTTAAACACGAATTTCAAGAATATATAACTAATTAGAAACGCGCTATGTATAAACTTCGAGAACATTTCCTTTGCTTAGTTATTTTTTTTTATTTATTAAGGAACATACGCGATGTCACCGAAAGTTCTGCAAGGGTTTCCTAAGGTGATCCTGATCTAGCTGTTATCTACAAGACTTGTATAAGTGCAAAGCTTGAGTATAACTCCCTTCTCCGGGTAGGTGCCCCTGAAACTTACTTAATCCTCTTGGACAGTATTGAACGTAGAGCAACGTTCGCGTTTGTTTTTTCTGCTACTACATTAAAAACAGTGCTTCAAATTAATGACACGCTAATAGCTGGTAAATACCTAGGGATTCTAAAGAAAAGACTAATAAGACCGATAATAATTTGCATTCATATGAAAGTTTCAGCAACTAAAAAGACCCAAAACACACCGCTGGAATCACACACAAAAAATGTATGGACGAATATATAATAATTTTTGAATGGTTATAGGCAAGTATGGACCTCAAAACAGTTAAAACATTTCAAGTAATGATATCTTAAAATTAGGTAAAGTTAAAAGTAGACACACATTTTCATGTTGTTTCTAATTAGATGTCCACTACCAAATGTTCCTTTATGTGATAAAACAGCTATATAAAGAAAAATAATACGTTCCTAAAAATAGTTGTTCTATACAGTTATGTTATCCCTTAAAATAGGTACTACAAAGAACTAATGTCTCATTGAAAAACGTAATGAACGTTTCATATCTTTTTTTTGAATATAAAAGCTTTGAATCACTCGAGAAATGAAGTGAAAAGAGATTGTGCAGCGTGTAATTTGTAAGTGCCACACTAAAGTTTCTTCACAACTTATTTTTTGACCTTAAATTGTTTTTTAGATGCCCCTATTTCCTTAAATTGAAGAACCTAACATTTTTCTCACTTCTATTTTTAAGTTTTGTTGACTCCTTTAAGATCAAAATATTTTCAAAAGGTTCACGCAAAACAGTATTTTTTAAAATTAGTCTTTTAGCATTAGATCCAATCTACGAGTAAGCAGACCGATTATGATAGTATTAATAGACTCCCAAAAATTGAGTCCGAAAATATACGTAACAAAGCCATACAATTCTTCATAACAGATTCTGTTTTATTTTCCTACGAAAAAATATCACATTTTTCTGGCAAACTTTCTCATTTTCTGGGTTTTTGCATCTATATTTTTGTAGCGTTCTTTGCAAATGTAGAAATGCCAACATAACAAGAACAGAATTTTTGGAAAAAATGCTATACGTTTCAACACAATTTCGAACAATTCTTGGTGAAATGCACAAAAAAACCTTAACCGAGATTTGAAGTTCATATAATTCAAAAACGATTTTAAACCGAAACAAAATAGATAAAAAATTACAAAATGGAATTATAAATTTATGTTAGAGCTTCACCAAGAATATTAGTGGTGTAATAACTAAATTTTAGTTTCATCTAAACATAATTTTTACTTGCGACATATAGGAACTATATGGCAAGTTTTGCATTCGTGCAAAATTTCGAACTCGAGATTTTAATCAAACATGATATTACGATGGTAGAGAAGTCGAAAAAAGTGGGTCCCGCGATTCCGTCCGGTCTGTTTTGTCTGTCTGTCCACGCTCCTGCAGCCTAAACCATTGGGTCGATTGAGTTCAAACTTGGAAGTTAAGGTTTTCAGCAGATTCGCGTTAGGCGTTTTTTTCATTTTTTTTTTAAGACCAAAACTAACAGTGGCCCCCATACAATTTTTTTGGTCAAAAAACGAAAATTCGAATTTTCTCAAAAACAAACCGATAGATTTTTTTTAAATTTTCTCTAAAATTTTATTTTTAAACTTGGCTTCTTTTCATAAGAAAAACATATTTTTGTATTGCTCAGGAAAGGTACCGCTCATAGAACCGTTATTTTGTTTCTTAATTTTCTCAGCAACTTATCAACCGATTTCAATAATTTTTTTTCTGAATAAGCTCTTATATTGCCTTAATAATATTTGATTATCAAAAGTGAAATTTTTTATTGTTTGGATTTTTAAAAAAATATTGATTTTTTTTTTTTCAAAATTCTATATCTCAAAAACAGGTCAACATTTTTTTACGAAATTCAAATGTAGAGCGTATATTTATAATCACTAAACAACTGCATACCAAAAATATTTTTAGAACAAAATTTAAAAATTTTATATATAAAAAATTAATTTAAAAAAAAACCGCTCTAACGATTTTCAAAAAAAAATTTGAAAAATCAAGGGTTTTTTGATTTATAAAATGGCATCTAAATTTTTGAAGACAAACTTACTTTTCAGGTAAAACTTTGAATCTTAAAATATTTTTTTTTTTAATTATTTTAACTGTATTAAATGTAACCCCCTCCCATCTCACCAGATCAAATCCTGTGCGTGAGCCCGAAAGAGCGCATTACATTGACAAAAACTTTTATTATATTCAGCCCTATCATAAATTCCATCGTAATCGGAAATTTTTACGAATCCCGAAAAACTGTATCATGAAATCCGTTCGTAGTGGAAAATCTCATACAATTTTGCATTACGAACGGATTTCATGATACAGTTTTCGGGATTCGTAAAAATTCCGACTACGATGGAATTCATGATAGGGTTGATTACTATCTTTTATCCAAATTAGATAATGCATTTGGTACGTATGTATGTATGTATTGTTTATAACTATAACTATTGTAAATACCAATTCATTTCCGGGATGAGTTGTCCTAGGATGAGTTGTGTCTTGGGATGAATCGCGCGGTTTTTTTTGACAAATCGAATAGCATTTAAATCTTTGAAGACAAACTTGTTTTAAAGGTATAATTTTAAATCTTATATAGGTGCTTTTTTAAACAGACTCTTTGCATACAGGAGCAAGTTCGTGCGACCCAGTCGTGCATTTTATTTGAAATAGTATTCGCACTTCGTGTGAATCATTCATCATTACCATCAAATGTTTAAACTTACCCAAGATGATTCAAGATTCAATACAATATTGCATATTTATATAGTATGACACACTAAAGGTATGTATCTTTCGAAAATAAACAAAACATATTAAAAATAATTACTCATACCTACTACTACTGCTTATTTTGTATATCCTCACGCAGCAAACTCCTAACATATTATTATTATATTGTATATTATATTCGACATTCATTCAGCATTTTCTTAATAAGATTACATTCCTTCCTCCACCAAATTTATATCATCAAGTCCTTCGGCCAAAACTTAAAATTGTATCTCAAAGAAAATTCGCCCTGACGCAGTTTACATTTCTGAGATGAAAATTAATTCATGATTGGAGTCAAAGGAAATACCTTTATAGAGCAATTTTCTCTTTTCTTTCATTTATCATAATAAGTATCCAAAGCATCAAATCTAGTATCCGCAACCTTTACAAAAATTATAGAAAAAGGAAAATGTACACCTACATAGAACATATGTATGTATATAGTTCTACCTGCAACACAGATACAATTTTCACTGCTATTACTTATCTACCACCTGATTTGCTGATTTACGAACGACTGTCAAGTTAGCACTACATTTTTCGAAATTTAAAAAACTGAGTATGCAGTTAATTGTAGCTTTTTTGTTGTAAATTAGTTGTGGAAAAAAAAAATTTGTAGCTCGACGATTTTTCAAAAAAGTGGTATGTAGTGCTAGGTTGATATCAAGTTAGCACTACACTTTTTGATTTTGTTAAAACTAAGTACGCAATTAGTTGACAATTATTTGTTGTAAATTAGTTGTGGAAAGAAAAAAATTCCAAAAATTTTTTTTACCTTGATTTTTTTAAAAAAGGGGGGTATGTAGTGCTAACTTGACACCGTGAGTCCACCCATGAAACAAGGATATTCGAAAATGTAACGATGCAATAATTTGTAGCTTTTTTGTTTAAAATTAGTTGTGGAAAGAAAAAAATTCCAAAAATTTTTTTTACCTTGATTTTTTTAAAAAAGGGGGGTATGTAGTGCTAACTTGACACCGTGAGTCCACCCATAAAACAAGGATATTCGAAAATGTAACGATGCAATTAATTGTAGCTTTTTTGTTTAAAATTAGTTGTGGAAAGAAAAAAATTCCAAAAATTTTTTTTACCTTGATTTTTTTAAAAAAGGGGGGTATGTAGTGCTAACTTGACACCGTGAGTCCACCCATAAAACAAGGATATTCGAAAATGTAACGATGCAATTAATTGTAGCTTTTTTGTTTAAAATTAGTTGTGGAAAGAAAAAAATTCCAAAAATTTTTTTTACCTTGATTTTTTTAAAAAAGGGGGGTATGTAGTGCTAACTTGACACCGTGAGTCCACCCATAAAACAAGGATATTCGAAAATGTAACGATGCAATTAATTGTAGCTTTTTTGTTTAAAATTATTTGTGGAAAGAAAAAAATTCCAAAAATTTTTTTTACCTTGATTTTTTTAAAAAAGGGGGTATGTAGTGCTAACTTGACACCGTGAGTCCACCCATAAAACAAGGATATTCGAAAATGTAACGATGCAATTAATTGTAGCTTTTTTGTTTAAAATTAGTTGTGGAAAGAAAAAAATTCCAAAAATTTTTTTTACCTTGATTTTTTTAAAAAAGGGGGGTATGTAGTGCTAACTTGACACCGTGAGTCCACCCATAAAACAAGGATATTCGAAAATGTAACGATGCAATTAATTGTAGCTTTTTTGTTTAAAATTAGTTGTGGAAAGAAAAAAATTCCAAAAATTTTTTTTACCTTGATTTTTTTAAAAAAGGGGGGTATGTAGTGCTAACTTGACACCGTGAGTCCACCCATAAAACAAGGATATTCGAAAATGTAACGATGCAATTAATTGTAGCTTTTTTGTTTAAAATTAGTTGTGGAAAGAAAAAAATTCCAAAAATTTTTTTTACCTTGATTTTTTTAAAAAAGGGGGGTATGTAGTGCTAACTTGACACCGTGAGTCCACCCATAAAACAAGGATATTCGAAAATGTAACGATGCAATTAATTGTAGCTTTTTTGTTTAAAATTAGTTGTGGAAAGAAAAAAATTCCAAAAATTTTTTTTACCTTGATTTTTTTAAAAAAGGGGGGTATGTAGTGCTAACTTGACACCGTGAGTCCACCCATAAAACAAGGATATTCGAAAATGTAACGATGCAATTAATTGTAGCTTTTTTGTTTAAAATTAGTTGTGGAAAGAAAAAAATTCCAAAAATTTTTTTTACCTTGATTTTTTTAAAAAAGGGGGGTATGTAGTGCTAACTTGACACCGTGAGTCCACCCATAAAACAAGGATATTCGAAAATGTAACGATGCAATTAATTGTAGCTTTTTTGTTTAAAATTAGTTGTGGAAAGAAAAAAATTCCAAAAATTTTTTTTACCTTGATTTTTTTAAAAAAGGGGGGTATGTAGTGCTAACTTGACACCGTGAGTCCACCCATAAAACAAGGATATTCGAAAATGTAACGATGCAATTAATTGTAGCTTTTTTGTTTAAAATTAGTTGTGGAAAGAAAAAAATTCCAAAAATTTTTTTTACCTTGATTTTTTTAAAAAAGGGGGGTATGTAGTGCTAACTTGACACCGTGAGTCCACCCATAAAACAAGGATATTCGAAAATGTAACGATGCAATTAATTGTAGCTTTTTTGTTTAAAATTAGTTGTGGAAAGAAAAAAATTCCAAAAATTTTTTTTACCTTGATTTTTTTAAAAAAGGGGGGTATGTAGTGCTAACTTGACACCGTGAGTCCACCCATAAAACAAGGATATTCGAAAATGTAACGATGCAATTAATTGTAGCTTTTTTGTTTAAAATTAGTTGTGGAAAGAAAAAAATTCCAAAAATTTTTTTTACCTTGATTTTTTTAAAAAAGGGGGGTATGTAGTGCTAACTTGACACCGTGAGTCCACCCATGAAACAAGGATATTCGAAAATGTAACGATGCAATAATTTGTAGCTTTTTTGTTTAAAATTAGTTGTGGAAAGAAAAAAATTCCAAAAATTTTTTTTACCTTGATTTTTTTAAAAAAGGGGGGTATGTAGTGCTAACTTGACACCGTGAGTCCACCCATAAAACAAGGATATTCGAAAATGTAACGATGCAATTAATTGTAGCTTTTTTGTTTAAAATTAGTTGTGGAAAGAAAAAAATTCCAAAAATTTTTTTTACCTTGATTTTTTTAAAAAAGGGGGGTATGTAGTGCTAACTTGACACCGTGAGTCCACCCATAAAACAAGGATATTCGAAAATGTAACGATGCAATTAATTGTAGCTTTTTTGTTTAAAATTAGTTGTGGAAAGAAAAAAATTCCAAAAATTTTTTTTACCTTGATTTTTTTAAAAAAGGGGGGTATGTAGTGCTAACTTGACACCGTGAGTCCACCCATAAAACAAGGATATTCGAAAATGTAACGATGCAATTAATTGTAGCTTTTTTGTTTAAAATTAGTTGTGGAAAGAAAAAAATTCCAAAAATTTTTTTTACCTTGATTTTTTTAAAAAAGGGGGGTATGTAGTGCTAACTTGACACCGTGAGTCCACCCATAAAACAAGGATATTCGAAAATGTAACGATGCAATTAATTGTAGCTTTTTTGTTTAAAATTAGTTGTGGAAAGAAAAAAATTCCAAAAATTTTTTTTACCTTGATTTTTTTAAAAAAGGGGGGTATGTAGTGCTAACTTGACACCGTGAGTCCACCCATAAAACAAGGATATTCGAAAATGTAACGATGCAATTAATTGTAGCTTTTTTGTTTAAAATTAGTTGTGGAAAGAAAAAAATTCCAAAAATTTTTTTTACCTTGATTTTTTTAAAAAAGGGGGGTATGTAGTGCTAACTTGACACCGTGAGTCCACCCATAAAACAAGGATATTCGAAAATGTAACGATGCAATTAATTGTAGCTTTTTTGTTTAAAATTAGTTGTGGAAAGAAAAAAATTCCAAAAATTTTTTTTACCTTGATTTTTTTAAAAAAGGGGGGTATGTAGTGCTAACTTGACACCGTGAGTCCACCCATAAAACAAGGATATTCGAAAATGTAACGATGCAATTAATTGTAGCTTTTTTGTTTAAAATTAGTTGTGGAAAGAAAAAAATTCCAAAAATTTTTTTTACCTTGATTTTTTTAAAAAAGGGGGGTATGTAGTGCTAACTTGACACCGTGAGTCCACCCATAAAACAAGGATATTCGAAAATGTAACGATGCAATTAATTGTAGCTTTTTTGTTTAAAATTAGTTGTGGAAAGAAAAAAATTCCAAAAATTTTTTTTACCTTGATTTTTTTAAAAAAGGGGGGTATGTAGTGCTAACTTGACACCGTGAGTCCACCCATGAAACAAGGATATTCGAAAATGTAACGATGCAATAATTTGTAGCTTTTTTGTTTAAAATTAGTTGTGGAAAGAAAAAAATTCCAAAAATTTTTTTTACCTTGATTTTTTTAAAAAAGGGGGGTATGTAGTGCTAACTTGACACCGTGAGTCCACCCATAAAACAAGGATATTCGAAAATGTAACGATGCAATTAATTGTAGCTTTTTTGTTTAAAATTAGTTGTGGAAAGAAAAAAATTCCAAAAATTTTTTTTACCTTGATTTTTTTAAAAAAGGGGGGTATGTAGTGCTAACTTGACACCGTGAGTCCACCCATAAAACAAGGATATTCGAAAATGTAACGATGCAATTAATTGTAGCTTTTTTGTTTAAAATTAGTTGTGGAAAGAAAAAAATTCCAAAAATTTTTTTTACCTTGATTTTTTTAAAAAAGGGGGGTATGTAGTGCTAACTTGACACCGTGAGTCCACCCATAAAACAAGGATATTCGAAAATGTAACGATGCAATTAATTGTAGCTTTTTTGTTTAAAATTAGTTGTGGAAAGAAAAAAATTCCAAAAATTTTTTTTACCTTGATTTTTTTAAAAAAGGGGGGTATGTAGTGCTAACTTGACACCGTGAGTCCACCCATAAAACAAGGATATTCGAAAATGTAACGATGCAATTAATTGTAGCTTTTTTGTTTAAAATTAGTTGTGGAAAGAAAAAAATTCCAAAAATTTTTTTTACCTTGATTTTTTTAAAAAAGGGGGGTATGTAGTGCTAACTTGACACCGTGAGTCCACCCATAAAACAAGGATATTCGAAAATGTAACGATGCAATTAATTGTAGCTTTTTTGTTTAAAATTAGTTGTGGAAAGAAAAAAATTCCAAAAATTTTTTTTACCTTGATTTTTTTAAAAAAGGGGGGTATGTAGTGCTAACTTGACACCGTGAGTCCACCCATAAAACAAGGATATTCGAAAATGTAACGATGCAATTAATTGTAGCTTTTTTGTTTAAAATTAGTTGTGGAAAGAAAAAAATTCCAAAAATTTTTTTTACCTTGATTTTTTTAAAAAAGGGGGGTATGTAGTGCTAACTTGACACCGTGAGTCCACCCATAAAACAAGGATATTCGAAAATGTAACGATGCAATTAATTGTAGCTTTTTTGTTTAAAATTAGTTGTGGAAAGAAAAAAATTCCAAAAATTTTTTTTACCTTGATTTTTTTAAAAAAGGGGGGTATGTAGTGCTAACTTGACACCGTGAGTCCACCCATAAAACAAGGATATTCGAAAATGTAACGATGCAATTAATTGTAGCTTTTTTGTTTAAAATTATTTGTGGAAAGAAAAAAATTCCAAAAATTTTTTTTACCTTGATTTTTTTAAAAAAGGGGGTATGTAGTGCTAACTTGACACCGTGAGTCCACCCATAAAACAAGGATATTCGAAAATGTAACGATGCAATTAATTGTAGCTTTTTTGTTTAAAATTAGTTGTGGAAAGAAAAAAATTCCAAAAATTTTTTTTACCTTGATTTTTTTAAAAAAGGGGGGTATGTAGTGCTAACTTGACACCGTGAGTCCACCCATAAAACAAGGATATTCGAAAATGTAACGATGCAATTAATTGTAGCTTTTTTGTTTAAAATTATTTGTGGAAAGAAAAAAATTCCAAAAATTTTTTTTACCTTGATTTTTTTAAAAAAGGGGGTATGTAGTGCTAACTTGACACCGTGAGTCCACCCATAAAACAAGGATATTCGAAAATGTAACGATGCAATTAATTGTAGCTTTTTTGTTTAAAATTAGTTGTGGAAAGAAAAAAATTCCAAAAATTTTTTTTACCTTGATTTTTTTAAAAAAGGGGGGTATGTAGTGCTAACTTGACACCGTGAGTCCACCCATAAAACAAGGATATTCGAAAATGTAACGATGCAATTAATTGTAGCTTTTTTGTTTAAAATTAGTTGTGGAAAGAAAAATATTCCAAAAATTTTTTTTACCTTGATTTTTTTTAAATAAATAAATAAAGATAATAGGTCCCAATACCACTTAACATACTGTACTATTCTGTTAACCATATTCTGGCCCCATATTCAAAGTTCCAAAACTTATTCCCGATTGTTCCGGGGCTCTTCTAAATTGTTCCAGAGATTCGTTTCTTAAAATTGATTTTTAGTATGAAAATTTACAAAAAAATGCTACCAGAACCCCCCCCCCCCCCCTTAAAAAAATGGTTGCCTGTAAAGTCGGTTTTACGGGCGAAGATTTTACGTGACAACTTCTTTTTCTCGGTAGAATATTTATTGATATGAATATAATTAAATTGCACAATAGGAACAAGGAATTGAATGAAAATAAGAATTGCACAAATTTTTTAAACTAAAAATTTACTTAACACTATCAACATTTATCAATAGTATGACATAACCTATAAACTCAGTTTCTCAACTTTTGTGTCAATCTAACAATTAATCAATCAATCATAGTTTACGATAATGAAATATCAGTGTACAATTATTTACCTTTATTGTTGTAGTTGTTGTAAATGACGAATCTAAGCACTCCACATTTTCACTACAGACACAGCTGACGATACTTTAACCACACGTGTGAACTTGTATTATGACGCTTTCTTGTTTTTCCAACGCCAAGAACGTTCGAGAAAGACAAAGACAGAGACACAAGCATGCGCCGATTCAATGCGCCTAATTCTCTAGTGCTGCGCGCGCGGCAGACCGATCATAGTTGAGTGGGAGAGAGACGCAAGGCATTCGGCGGGCCTCTCTCTCGTTCGGTGACTCATCGTAACGTTACCGGGCGTTACACTTTTTCATAAGTGACTTCCAGCCGCAACCTAATTTAAGACGTTGTCACGTCAAAAATCGAAAACATAAAACTTGTTCCCTATATTTTTGAGTTTTGAGAATATAGTATAACATATTTCAATGAAAGTTTGGAACAGTTTGATCTGAGTGATTATGCATATAAAACTATTTTTTAAATGTAGGCTTTTCTAACGGGTGGGTTAAGGATGTTTTATTTTTAATATTTTATAATTATTATTTATTTCATAAGGTCGGAATCTTAAAGACCTTTTGGTCTTTGCTGAAAGAATAAAGCTTTGGCTTAAAATTTTAAATTCTTTCAAAGGGGGGCACTAGGGAGGGGAAATATTATTTTTTTCGTTTGTGTGCACCTTTAGCTATATTTGATTACAGTTTTGGATGAAATTTGGATACGAACTGGAGGAAATATGGTTTGACTTGGAACATTTTTTTAGTTTTTTGATATTTGAAAAAGGGGAGCTAAAGTAATGTTTACAAAATTAAAAAATATTGAGATTTTTTTGAAAGTTCGACCATCAGCGTAAATTATAGTTTATAAGCCAAGTTTTGGTTGATGTACATGTGCTTATTCACGATTTATTATGCTGTAGGATTAAAAAAAAATGGGGAGACGTATTTTGCATTATCTTATAAAATATACATTTCACGCCTCTTAGTTTTTGGAACAATGGTAAGAACACTTTTTAGAATCTAAAAAAAAAAATATAAAAAGTTGGAATTTCGAAAAAAGGGGGGGCTAGAGTTTTTGAAATTTTGATTATAGAGGTCCAAAAATTTGGATCAATGTTCAGAACAACTAGAAAAGCCTGCAATAATTTTCAAAAAATCGATTTTCAAAAAGAGGGGGGATAGGTCAAAAACAGTTTTTTCTTGTTTTATGCCTGAACTCACGTTGTCAAGTTAGCACTACATACACCCTTTCTTAAAAAAATCAAAGTAAAACAAATTTTTGGAATTTTTTTTCTTTCCACAACTAATTTTAAACAAAAAAGCTACAATTAATTGCATCGTTACATTTTCGAATATCCTTGTTTTATGCGTGGACTCACGGTGTCAAGTTAGCACTACATACCCCCCTTTTTTAAAAAATCAAGGTAAAAAAAATTTTTGGAATTTTTTTCTTTCCACAACTAATTTTAAACAAAAAAGCTACAATTAATTGCATCGTTACATTTTCGAATATCCTTGTTTTATGCGTGGACTCACGGTGTCAAGTACAAGTACATACCCCCCTTTTTTAAAAAAATCAAGGTAAAAAAAATTTTTGGAATTTTTTTCTTTCCACAACTAATTTTAAACAAAAAAGCTACAATTAATTGCATCGTTACATTTTCGAATATCCTTGTTTTATGCGTGGACTCACGGTGTCAAGTTAGCACTACATACCCCCCTTTTTTAAAAAAATCAAGGTAAAAAAAATTTTTGGAATTTTTTTCTTTCCACAACTAATTTTAAACAAAAAAGCTACAATTAATTGCATCGTTACATTTTCGAATATCCTTGTTTTATGCGTGGACTCACGGTGTCAAGTTAGCACTACATACCCCCCTTTTTTAAAAAAATCAAGGTAAAAAAAATTTTTGGAATTTTTTTCTTTCCACAACTAATTTTAAACAAAAAAGCTACAATTAATTGCATTGTTACATTTTCGAATATCCTTGTTTTATGCGTGGACTCACGGTGTCAAGTTAGCACTACATACCCCCCTTTTTTAAAAAAATCAAGGTAAAAAAAATTTTTGGAATTTTTTTCTTTCCACAACTAATTTTAAACAAAAAAGCTACAATTAATTGCATCGTTACATTTTCGAATATCCTTGTTTTATGCGTGGACTCACGGTGTCAAGTTAGCACTACATACCCCCCTTTTTTAAAAAAATCAAGGTAAAAAAAATTTTTGGAATTTTTTTCTTTCCACAACTAATTTTAAACAAAAAAGCTACAATTAATTGCATCGTTACATTTTCGAATATCCTTGTTTTATGCGTGGACTCACGGTGTCAAGTTAGCACTACATACCCCCCTTTTTTAAAAAAATCAAGGTAAAAAAAATTTTTGGAATTTTTTTCTTTCCACAACTAATTTTAAACAAAAAAGCTACAATTAATTGCATCGTTACATTTTCGAATATCCTTGTTTTATGGGTGGACTCACGGTGTCAAGTTAGCACTACATACCCCCCTTTTTTAAAAAAATCAAGGTAAAAAAAATTTTTGGAATTTTTTTCTTTCCACAACTAATTTTAAACAAAAAAGCTACAATTAATTGCATCGTTACATTTTCGAATATCCTTGTTTTATGGGTGGACTCACGGTGTCAAGTTAGCACTACATACCCCCTTTTTTAAAAAAATCAAGGTAAAAAAAATTTTTGGAATTTTTTTCTTTCCACAAATAATTTTAAACAAAAAAGCTACAATTAATTGCATCGTTACATTTTCGAATATCCTTGTTTTATGGGTGGACTCACGGTGTCAAGTTAGCACTACATACCCCCCTTTTTTAAAAAAATCAAGGTAAAAAAAATTTTTGGAATTTTTTTCTTTCCACAACTAATTTTAAACAAAAAAGCTACAATTAATTGCATCGTTACATTTTCGAATATCCTTGTTTTATGGGTGGACTCACGGTGTCAAGTTAGCACTACATACCCCCTTTTTTAAAAAAATCAAGGTAAAAAAAATTTTTGGAATTTTTTTCTTTCCACAAATAATTTTAAACAAAAAAGCTACAATTAATTGCATCGTTACATTTTCGAATATCCTTGTTTTATGGGTGGACTCACGGTGTCAAGTTAGCACTACATACCCCCCTTTTTTAAAAAAATCAAGGTAAAAAAAATTTTTGGAATTTTTTTCTTTCCACAACTAATTTTAAACAAAAAAGCTACAATTAATTGCATCGTTACATTTTCGAATATCCTTGTTTTATGGGTGGACTCACGGTGTCAAGTTAGCACTACATACCCCCCTTTTTTAAAAAAATCAAGGTAAAAAAAATTTTTGGAATTTTTTTCTTTCCACAACTAATTTTAAACAAAAAAGCTACAATTAATTGCATCGTTACATTTTCGAATATCCTTGTTTTATGGGTGGACTCACGGTGTCAAGTTAGCACTACATACCCCCCTTTTTTAAAAAAATCAAGGTAAAAAAAATTTTTGGAATTTTTTTCTTTCCACAACTAATTTTAAACAAAAAAGCTACAATTAATTGCATCGTTACATTTTCGAATATCCTTGTTTTATGGGTGGACTCACGGTGTCAAGTTAGCACTACATACCCCCCTTTTTTAAAAAAATCAAGGTAAAAAAAATTTTTGGAATTTTTTTCTTTCCACAACTAATTTTAAACAAAAAAGCTACAATTAATTGCATCGTTACATTTTCGAATATCCTTGTTTTATGGGTGGACTCACGGTGTCAAGTTAGCACTACATACCCCCCTTTTTTAAAAAAATCAAGGTAAAAAAAATTTTTGGAATTTTTTTCTTTCCACAACTAATTTTAAACAAAAAAGCTACAATTAATTGCATCGTTACATTTTCGAATATCCTTGTTTTATGGGTGGACTCACGGTGTCAAGTTAGCACTACATACCCCCCTTTTTTAAAAAAATCAAGGTAAAAAAAATTTTTGGAATTTTTTTCTTTCCACAACTAATTTTAAACAAAAAAGCTACAATTAATTGCATCGTTACATTTTCGAATATCCTTGTTTTATGGGTGGACTCACGGTGTCAAGTTAGCACTACATACCCCCCTTTTTTAAAAAAATCAAGGTAAAAAAAATTTTTGGAATTTTTTTCTTTCCACAACTAATTTTAAACAAAAAAGCTACAATTAATTGCATCGTTACATTTTCGAATATCCTTGTTTTATGGGTGGACTCACGGTGTCAAGTTAGCACTACATACCCCCCTTTTTTAAAAAAATCAAGGTAAAAAAAATTTTTGGAATTTTTTTCTTTCCACAACTAATTTACAACAAATAATTGTCAACTAATTGCGTACTTAGTTTTAACAAAATCAAAAAGTGTAGTGCTAACTTGATATCAACCTAGCACTACATACCACTTTTTTGAAAAATCGTCGAGCTACAAATTTTTTTTTTCCACAACTAATTTACAACAAAAAAGCTACAATTAACTGCATACTCAGTTTTTTAAATTTCGAAAAATGTAGTGCTAACTTGACAGTCGTGATTTACGAAGTATTCCTCTCCAAGGATCTGGTAGCACAAAGACTTTTAAGAAAAATAAATCAGAACAAGGATGTACCGGGTCGTCGAAGCTGATGACTACCTACGCTACGCCATCCACAAGAGGACGCCAAGGACACCAGGGGTAACGAAAAGATGAATGGAAATTGATGAATCCGTGTTTATTTCCGTTGAGAATTATTTTAAAATTTTATCACTGCGACCATGACGATGATGAATGTCCTTTCAAAATTATTCTTGATTCATTTAATACATTTATCCAAGGATAAAGAAGGAGTGTTGTTGGAAAACCTTTCATCGAGACGATATACAAGGACTCGGTTTTGAATTTAAAATGATTCGCTTATACAGCGATTTTCTTTGTGCACAGATTGAAATGGAAATATTTTTTGAATGTGATATTGAATGGTTATTAAGAAAATATACCGCAATCTCATTCACTTATTGCAAGCTCTGTGAAAGTTAACCGAAGATTATATTTGTAATAACGTTTTGTTTGTCATAATGCATGTCAAAAAAAAATCAATTTTCTATAGATAATTATTCAATTTATCTTTTTATCTAAATCGAAGGATGTGCGACGAAATTGTATGGGACTTGTGTTAAAAACGTACACGAATAACAGCGTTATATATTCTTTTCGCAACTTTTTATTAAAGTAATGTATCCTCAGGGCGACCGACGGAGAGAGTCCTCCAATCCTTCTTAATTATTTCATAATATAGCTGACCCAAGTACCTGTAGCGTGATGGTTAGTGCACCTACCTAAAGTTTTTTTTTTAACAGTCACCTACTGCCTACTTGCGATTAACTGAAAAATCATACATGAGTAATTCTTGCATTAAAAATTGTTTTCTCAAATTAGCCGTTCTGATTCGGCGTACAAACTTGAGGTCCCCTTCATCACCGAAATAACTTGCACACAGGAATGGTTGAGAGTTGTAACTGACTATAGGTCCTAGTTATCTATGGACTATGGCGCCACCTAATTTATTTTATTAATAATACAGCTATCCCGGTAAATCCTAGTTGAGCTTAGCATAAGCGGATTAAAGATATTTGCATATGCTGACGATATCGTTAAAATGACTTTAGGCAAATGTATACCTACACTTTTTGAACTTAAGAAATGTCTTGTTTTTCGATCGCAGATTAAACTGAAAAAAAAGAGGCTGGGATGCAACCAACACTAATAACTTCCCATCCCGTCTGTCGATTTGTCTTGCTTAAAACTAAACAAAATGTTCATAAGAGTATTTTGTATAAGATAAATAATTTGAAGTCCATATCTTTCTTTGTTCTCTAAATACTTGAGTCGAAAAAATCGATAAGAAATGATCAGTTTTTTGTTGTTTTTGTAGGTTTTCGTGTTTTTTAAAAAAAGATGTCAGTTAAATTTTTCTAAAAAATTAACCAAAAATTACCAAGAATATTTCGCATATATGATGAAATATAGTTTTTTTTCAAAATCTGTTTTTGTTAAAATTTTTAAGTCGAAAAACAATTTCTAACAATTTTATTAGCATTTATTGAAAGTTCTTATTTCATATGTAAGCAAATACAGATTAGATTCCTCTAAGAAAATTTAGTACAGAATAAAGTCATTTTAAAGTCAATACCTTCATTTGTTCACGAGATATCGAGAATCGAACACCAATTTTGCGGACTTTTTTAGTAGGTGACAATTACGGTCATGGGTGGACTTTATTATTTTAAAAATCTTCATGTCATCAGCAAAAATGAGAAATTCGCTTGAACGTAGACATGACGATACATCTCGTTAATAGACAGGGGGAACAGAAAAGGGCAAGATGGCTTTCCTGGGGAACAAAAGATTGAGCAAAAAAGGTTTTGAATGACATTTTCTAAATTTTACCTCATAGGATCTGTTTTCATCAAGGTATGACCTTTGTATATGAAAACCATTGTACTCTCATGGGCAGAAACTTTTAGGGGCCACCGGATGCCGTCGTTGGCGGTAGTATCGAAAAAGGGATAAATTTCGGGGGAGCGAGAGAAAAATATTATTTCCATTCCCATAAGCAGCCAGCAGAATAAGGAGCTCAGTTAATTTAGCAGCCAAAAAGTCGACACAATTTCATTCATTCTATTTGAGTCTATCCTTGTAAATATATGTTTTCATATACTAAGCTTCCATATGAAGGTCGATGAATTTGTTTTTGTAATTTCTTTATATCAATGCACTTTTATATGGAAAACGGCAATGTCTCAATATTGTGTCTAATAAGGGGATGAATGAAATTTGTGTATGCTTACATCAGCTGTTCAGGATCTTGTACCGATTTTTGTTTTTATTAACATTCATGACTCTGCTTCTAGTTGTGTACGATCTTTGTATATGAAAAATGGCTGTATTATGTATACGAAGCTACGATGCGATTTTTGTGAAGAAGAAACATATTGGGATAGTTATACGTTTGGTTATAGTTATGTATATTTTGGCTGGTGGGTATTTTGCTTTTATTTGGCTTTAAGTTTTCTGCAATAGGTACTTAAAAATTAGATTTGTTTGACCTTTAAAGTTTTTTTTGTAGATAAATATCAATTGGTAGGTGATTTTTTTCAGGATGTGGGTTTGATTTTAAATTCAAATCTTAGATATAAAAGATATTGGTAGGTAGGTACAGTATTTATAAATACCTACATATGTAGTTTAAAATAAAAACAAAAATGCATTCTTTATGTTGGTTCAGATAATTTGAATAATTTGATATAATTGAAATTTGCGTATTTTATTTATGATCCAATCCTCCTTTTGTTTTATCATTTTTAATAAATAAATGTAAACAATAAAGCTGGGACCTTAGCCATATAAACAACAACAACAAATTTAGTTTATATTTAGGTAGGTAGGTAGGCAGGTATATGTTGTTTTCTGTTGTAGGTAGGTACCTTTAATACAATTTTGTCAGCTCTTCTATTTTAAGATGTGTGACTTTTAGGAAAATCCAATTGAAAGTTTTTTTTTAACTTATTAACTAGGTATTAGTAATTATAATTTCGTAAATTTTTGTATTTCTCCAGAAGGGTACCCCACGTTATTTTGGTTTTAAGTTTTCTCAAGAACTAATCAACTGATTTCAATAGTTTTTTTTTCTGCACAAGCTCTTATATTGGCTTTATTTTTGGATTTTTTAAAAAATAGTACATTTTTTCAAAATTCGATGTATCCACAATGGGTCATTAGTTTTTTACGAAACTGTATATTCATATACAAAGGTATGACTTGATCCAAGATAAGAAAAATGGTGGAAAACCAAGAACTTTAAGTTTAAATAAAATAATTTCGATAAAATAATTTCGTTAATTTGGTCAAAAGCTTTAGAAAAGTCAGTGTATAGGGTCAAAGGGGGTAATTGTAAACGATTTTGCATTTTTTTATTTTTGTTCACTTGCAATGTTTGTAACAGCTTAACCATGCAATGTCGAACATTTTTGTTTATGCTACTTAAGTTTGGATGGTATTATCTATCAAAGAGTAGTAATCTTAATGGCGTTTGTTTATTAGTTTTCATAAAATTTGATGTTTACATTTACCCCCCTATTTTTTTAAGTAAACGAGAAAAATGGGGTAAATGAAAACGGTACCAGTCGTCCTACCATTGTGGAAATGGGTAACCAAGTTCTCTGTCCTTATATACGTAGGTACCTACTCTACCAAGGAAATCATCCTTATCGCATGGGTAACCAGCACGAGATCTGAAATAGGGCACCTTGCTATAGTGTCCTCCACGTCTGACGAAAGTGCGGTTTTCTGCCTCTAGATATAATGACAGTAGGATTTTTCCCTTGATGGAGCTGTGGTTTTTGGTTGATATGTACGTGGCATCTTTTTGATATAAAATATTGTTAGATCAACACCAAAGCCATTGAAAATGAATGTTTACAATTATCCCAAATTGTTCACTTTTACCCCATTTCGGTGTTTACATTTACCCATGATAGGAACATAATGGGGTAATTGTAAACAGCCAATAACTTTTAAATTTTGTTATACAGACAAACAAGAACATATAGCATGCATTTATACTCATATTTCACTTTCTTAAAGATAAAATTTAACTTACTTCGATCGCCTCTGTAAAAACGAACGACTCATGGAAACGCACAAACCACAAATAACCCTTTGACAGATAAGGCCTTCCACGCGTCAATATGATTTAAATATAATGTCTTTTCAAATAATTTCAGGGCATGCTTCGAATTATAAACGGTTTTGAGAAAATTAAGTATGTTTACAATTACCCCTGTTCACAATTACCCCCTTGAGCCTACACAGTCAACTTCATAACCTTGTTCTAAGGCGTTTGAACATATGTTTGAGAATGTGAGGACTGAGGAGATTTGTAACGGTTGATCTTTTTTTCATAAAACCATGTTGCTGTTCGCAAATGATATTCTTACTAAAAATGCTACACTTTCACAAACAACTTGTTCAAACAATTTAGGAATGCAAGAAAGCTTTCTTGAACCTTTTGAAAATTGGTGCTAGAAAATTTCTTCCATAAACTGGGAAATTTGCTTGTTTTTAGAGAAAGTCTGAATACGAACGCAAGGGGTTTAACTAAAGCATTACTACACTTTTTTACCCTACTGAGCAGTCATCATTCAACACGGATAAAAGATTAAGGACCGTACTCTGTAGCACAGGGATGTGACTATAACTAGTTTGCGAAAAGGAGTGAAGATTATGAAAATATACTTCATCAACTTCTTCGGGGCTATTAACAAATGACTCACGGAAGTTTGTTGCGAAAGCGTTACAGATATCAACAGTTTTATCTAACGAAAGGTTCTTGTATAAGTGAAGTTAACTGGAAAGCCATCTGATTTTTTCTTTAAGTTTACAAGATTCCAAAATTTTTTAGGATTCTCATCCATATCAGTAACATAACTAGTATATAAAAAATTAGAAAGAGACTTAAATTCGTTAAAGAGTTCAACATAAAAAGAGAAGTTGATTGGAGACAGAGTTTTGAGGTAAGTTTTCCATGCCTTATTTCTTTTGTTACGTAGTAAACGCAATTCTTTTGTGTACCAAGTTTGTATTTCTTAATTTTAGTAAAGGTGCATTTTTCTCCAATTAATAATTAAGGATCTTATGAAAATTTGAAAATGCTTCGTAAATATTAGAAAATGCTAATGTATCAGCAATTCGAGAAATGGTTAAAGCTTTAGACAACAACTGCAGATTAGCTCTTCTGAAATCAAAATTATATAGATAGATAGATAGATTCTTTATTTGTTTTTTTTACATCATAAGATTTTACAATATAATTTCCTAAGAATAAGGACATGGCATTGACTGCCGTCTGCCTGAATTGACATTTCATAAGTGATACAAAAAAAAAAATATAGAAATTAAAAAGAAAATGTAAAATTATTTAAATAAAAATATTAGAATAATTCGAACAATTTTTACGTGATTTGAAACACAAAATTACAATTTATAAAAATAATACAATTTTTTGAATAGTAGGCTTTACTCAAAATAAAGTTTTGACAATTTTTACGTGATTTGAAACACAAAAAAGACAATTTTGTATGATTTGCAACATAAAATGAGAAAGGCTAAAAATTAATTAAGTGAAACTGTTCCGGTAGTTAAGAGCTTGTCGACAAAATTTGAATACATTTAGCCAACCCAGTGCTCCATTTAGGATTTCGTAAAATTCTTGCATTGTTAAAATACTTTTCCGAAAGTGTAATCTACGAATTTCTTGTAAAATTGGGCAAATAGCTAAAAAGTGGTAGATATCTTCGATTTCTCTTCTGTTGCACAGATCACATAGCTGCGGCAAATCACTTCGGTGTGGTATAAAGTTTAACTTTAAGATTTCGACTCTGGCTTTAAAAATTGTACTTATCTGAGCAACTGAGTAATCATTTCTGAAGTAGTTCATGTCTGAATTCAATTGATGATTTAAGTTTCTATAAACGTTTCTAGATGCTGAAGAAGTTGCACTAAAAAGATTTTCTACATACAACTTTTGGTCAAACTTAGCAATAACACCTGCGAAATGCGCTTGCCAGTCGTCAACATTGGTTTCCGAAAGGTTAAGGGAAGATTCTGTTACTATTGCGAGTTGGTTCCAGTCTTTAAACGGAGATGCATTCGATTGCAGCAATTTTTCCAAAATTATTTTGTGAAGGCACAGTTCACTTCTTTTCATCACCTGAACAATAAAATCCGCATTAGCCTTTAAATTTTTTATATAAATAGGGGTGATACCTGACTCTACGTAAATGGCGTAATTTGGAGTTGAGTTAGGCAAACGAAACAAGCGCTTAAAGAAGTGCCTTTGTAGGCTCTCGAAAGCATCTAGGTTCAAAAAACCGAAAACTTGAGCACCATAGCACAAACATGAATTTATTGTTGCATTAAAGACTTTATATTTAGATACCAGATCAATGTTGGAGTTGGAGAAGAACTTAGGCCACATCAAATTTAGTGCCAACTTGGCAGCAATCAAAGAAATTACTGTGTTCAGTAAGGTGATTAAATACGTCAAGAAAAATGTGCAAAGGAGGGTAATATTTATCAATATTAGTAATTCCTGATCTAGATTCTAGAACGAGAATTCGATTTTTTTAGTTTTTAATACATCTTGTTTGCTGTAAATCAGTAAGAGGGATTTTATCGAGAAAAGATAGTTCCAATTGTGAAGAAGAAAGATAGGCTTCAAGGCAGGATTCGTCTTCAGATGGAATCCAGTCAATGGGTGGTAAATTAATTAAAATCACCAAGGAGAGTTCGCTATAAACAGACTCTCGACTTCTTGGAGAAATGTAAACGTTTAAAATGAAAGGAATTACAGTACAAGAATCAAACATGTATTTAAAAACGATTGGAACTTTTTTGCATGTAAAACTCATGGTTTAACATTTTGGAATTTTCATCCTATATGTGAAAAGTACAAGGTCTCGTCAAGACACAGCTCCTTCTTAAAAAACTAGCGTAAATTTCAAAAACTTAAAAAAAAAAAACATCTTACTGGCCCTATGCGGGCGCTCTAAGTTAATACATTATCTTATAACTACTGCCTTTTGGCCTGAAAACAATTTTAATACTAAATAACAATATCTTAATTTAAAACCGAGAGAAAGAAAAAATTATTTTTCATTTTATATAAAACTTAAAACTAAATACAAAAAAAAACCCAAACCCATTATAATACTTAAGCTACTTAAAACTAACCAAAACTAATAATACTACCTACTTAAAATTACTTAAAACTACTTAAAAAACTAGAACACCCACAGTAAACTTTTTAGTTTAGTTTTTTTGTGTGTGTTTTTTCTTGTGTTTTTTTTGTGTTTTTTTTTTGTGTGTTTTTTTTAATTTAATTTTTTTTTTAAATTTTTTTTGGTGCCACCCTGACTGTCCCTAACCTAATCTTTAAACCTATGTTAGCCGGCCAAGACCAAACGCCCTAGACAACTTTAGTGGCTGAAACACAAACACGCTTCAGCTTCGGCTTCGTCTGCGTTACGATGGGCCTGCTTCGAGGTTGCTTTGAATGACATTTCTATAATAACCAATGGGAATCCCTCCAAAAGCAAATGTATTTAGTTTGTTGACTTTTTTTTACAGCTGTAGAGCTGTCAGACAAAGCAAATGTTCAACAAATTTGAAATAGAGCTTCCGTTTGGAGTCACATTACGTAACATTACGTTATTTCCTTACGATTGTCAAATGAAACGTGAGGTCGAAGATTCATTGTGATAGCATGCATTGAATTCCTATGGCTGAACTCGTAAACGTCAGGCGAAGCCGAAGCTGAAGCGTGTTTGTGTTTCAGCCATAAATGTCATTTTCAATTTGAAGCCAACAAAACTGGTTCTCCTGCCTCACCCTATCTCTTCGGTCCCTATCGAGAACAGTCCTACTGAACCGAAGGCGCTCGGCTCCGTCCAGTGCGAGGACGTCTCGACTGTAAACTGTCGCCTATACACAGTTTTACGGCTGACGTGGTAGATTTGCGGAACCACCTCCCTATCCTGTATCAGCCCTCGATTGTATAAATATAGAGGAAAGCTTCGGGCGGAATGTTGCCACATAACCGTGCACTTTCGTAGTACTCATTGTTGGGGTAATAAGCCCCAAAAATTAAGCTGTTAGTCGACGACATCGCTTTTGCAATGTGACCCCTACCAAGCTTCAGCACGAAATTACCTATTATGTTTATGTTGGCTCTGTTGTATATACAACCTGGTTGGAATAGTAATGTTTGTACCCCGATTCTGGTGTTCTGTGTAGTCCAAGGCAACGTCGCAGACATTGTCTCTCAAAACATTCGAATCTTTTCCATTTGAGATGGGGCAACGTTAAACGATACCGGGCACCCATAGGCAATCATCGGCCGGATAAGGACCATGTAGCAAATCACCTTCACCCTGCTGCCAAGACGGCTGCAGGCTCCCCTAGCTCTGGCCAGAGCAGCACTCATAAGTCTGTCGAAATACAAGTACTGATCCTAACCAGATGTCAAGGTATACTTTACTACACTTTTATTCGCCAGTGGCTGTCGATTTGGTCCAACGATCACTGGATTTTTCCAGTTCTTTCTCGTATCCCTTGAGGCTCCATACAGCGGAGTCCTGAACAGAATAGTTTCGCATTTCTGAAAGTTGATTTTCAACATCCAGTCATCGCAATATTGCTGAATCTTGTCGAAGTCACCCTGCAAAAGTGTCTTGATAACCTCAATTTTTTGAAATTCTTGCGTCAATTGACCTTTGACCACATCTGTTGTTCGATTATTGTTTTTGTATCTAATTAATGTTCTTCTACATTTTTTGTGTACTTATTGTATTTTCTGAATTTCATCATCACACAGAGGAGTATTCGATCCCAAAATCATTGTCATATTCATTGGACCCGGTCATGTTTGCTTTTCGCATTCCTCAATACCCACTCTAACTAAAACCGGGTTTAAATAATAACTTTTAACCCCCTAGTCACCAAGATCTTAGTCTACGAGTAAATCTAGAAGATTTTATAAGCTCACGCTACATAAGTCGATTTTGTGTTCTTATCATAAACACTGCAGTCTGTTTTTTTATTGTGATTTGTTATAATTGTGAAAAATTTCTAATGGATGTCCAAGGTCAAGGTATGTACTTTATTTTAGTACAGAAATTTCCATATTCTTTATTGATAAAGTATTAAAAATTGAGATGACAAGAATGCATAGAAAAACATGAAAATGTATGTAATTTTCCGTAGAAAAAAAGGTGTTTTTGTTATAGTTCCGTGTACGATCAGGCAAATTTTTTTCTTTTACTGTAAATCTTTGCCATCTCATGCACATAAAAAAAGTCACCCATCTTGTAACATTTTTTTAATGTTTTTTTTTATTATTGATGTATTTTTAGTCAATTTGCCCTTGTTGTTTAAAAAATTACGATTAATTTAGATACCAGAACCAGATTACATTCAAATGACGAAAAGATGACTATTCATGATCTTCAAGGAAAGCAACAAACGAAAACTGGATGCCAAATTTTTAGAAATGGAAAAAAAAGTACAGGAGATCACAAAATGTCCCAAAAATCAATGTAAAATATTAAGGAATGATTTAAGACACTTTAAATCTGATTTGAAATTAAAATGGACTGCAGCCAATCACACGGAACCGAGATTTTTATTAAATAATGAAAACTGGCTAGATGCTTCTGTAACCTTACACAATTGGTCAGCAACATCTACCTTAAAACCAGGACGTCCAAATAAACCTTTTCAAGAACTAACTAACTAAGAAGCAGTATGAGATTCTATATGAATCCAACAAGAATATTTATCTTTCTTATTCGCTGATAAAAGGGGGCAAAGAAGGAATCAATGCATGTGACCAAATGTTGTGCGCGGAAGTAAGACTACAAGATTTATTAAATCACACAGCTTCTAGACCGTGTAAATACTTGGAAGATATTTTTGAAACATGTGATTTTCAAGAAGTAGTTGATTTGGAACTAATTTTGAAATGCATCACTTAGATACATGAAAAGCAAAATATTATAGCGTGTCGGTTGGGTGAGCTTGTTTATTAATAATTTTTAACATTTATTCAAAAGAACTTATTCTTGTTTCTAAGCTATATAGATTTTAATGCAATTTACGATTCTACATGTAGAAGTCTATACAACACAATTTTCTTTCAGTGAACAAATATTAACATCATTTTTTTTATTTTGTAATAAAAACATACAATATATGTCGGCACATAAACCATATACGAGTACGGCATATAGTTTGAAATAAAATTATTATTTTCCATACTTACTCTCCCTGTTGAAATCACATTTGAAAGATACAAATAAAATCTAACCC
The DNA here is from genome assembly GCA_920104205.1 of Eupeodes latifasciatus. NCBI lineage: Eukaryota > Metazoa > Arthropoda > Insecta > Diptera > Syrphidae > Eupeodes > Eupeodes latifasciatus. The sequence continues at coordinate 112,321,826 of OV049926.1, forward strand.
AGCATCGTCTAAAAAGATTAAACCGAACTTGTTACACTTCAAGTCGTTTAATAGATTTTTTCGATTTCCCAAGTGAATATGCAAGTACTGAAGCAGGAAAATCCTTCAATTGCACACTCGATTTTCGTTCAGTTGGCACTGCTGCTGGTAGATGCATTGATGTGAAAAGTTTTGAGTGGTGTGTAAGAGCGTAAGATAAAAAAAGTGAAATTGTCGTGCGGAAGCGATTACAGAACTTCCGGCATAAAGTATATTTTCATTGCACTTGGATTGGTATTTGTCCTGTAATGCAATTTTTCGATTACGAACAAGAAATTGAATTGACATTTACACTAGAAGGAGTTTTATTTAACATCTTTATTCTTTAGGGAGTCTTTGAAATAGTAAGCAAAATAAAAATTTCAACAAATGTTAACGAGTTTGAGTGACGGTTGGCATCTTTCGTATATATTACTCGTTATTTTTAATACAACTATATAAGAATTGTCTACACGATGTAATGTTGTAGGCTGGAGACAGTGTACTTTGAGATTTCAATTCAGATTGCTTCACATCATATCTACGTATAAAAACTTTCACCATTTTTAGAAATTAAAAACAGACCGTCAATACAAGACATATTTGATTAAAACAGACGAACCTTGTACATATATCTACATATGTATCTAGCCTGGAAGACAAAATTCTTCTTAAACAGAACACATTTTATTATTTATACTAAGCACTTTTCGCTTTCTGAGTTAATCAATGAGGTAAATATAACTTCTTTTTACTTCTTTTTTCCAAACAAAATCTGAAAACAAATTAACGAATATATAAGGTTTACATTTTTCTATTTCACTGCTGAGTACCTGCTTAGTATGTTCCAGGGTTTTAGAACTTAGACCATAATAACCTAGCCTGCCTTTTTTCGAAAATCAATCAAAAAAGTTGTTCAATTTGTTTTAAGTATTGTTACAAAAATTCAGATTTTAAAGAGTATTCTTACTATTGCTATAAAAAAATAAAGTCCTTAAATGTAGGTACATATATTCTACAAGATATTTCAAATATGCTTAATAAGCCCCAATTTTTTTTAACCATACATTTTAATAAAACGTGAATAATAACATGTGCAAAAACAGAAACTTGAACCCTAACCAAGTTTAATTAAATAAAATTGTTTCAAAGATTCATTCAAAAATATTAAAAAATGAAGATTTTAAGCTTTAAGTTCAAAAATCACGTCATCCTTTTTCTGGTCGTCCTCTTTGTTACAGGGCTCTTCTTAATTGTTCCATATATTTGTTTCCTAAAATGGATTTCTAGTATGAATTATTTTCAAATATCTAAGATCATTCAAATCAAATTGTTCCAAAGATTCATTCATGAACATTTACCCCGAAAATATCTAGTTGATTGTTTAGGCAATTTATTTATTTTCTGCCACTAGTTAAAATCAATATTTTAAAATGTACCTCTTTTATTAACATATTTATTAATGCAACAGACATTGATTCAAAAATATTGTTTATTCAATAAAACTGCTCGAGTAATGTTATAAGGGATGGAGGGGACCTATAGTTTTAAGCCGAATCCGAACGACTAATTTGAGAAAGCACTTTTCATGACAAGAATTACTTCTGGAGGATTTGTCAATTCCTCCCAAGGGGAAATACCCGTGAAAGAAACTTAAATGACACAGGCAGGGATTGAACCCAAAAACCCTTGGCATGACAGTCCAACGCACTAACCATCACGCAACGGGGACTAGGTGACAATTTGTTAGGGCGATGCAATTATTACAGTGGACATCTCTGATATTTATGTAAATAGGTATGACGGAAAAAAAACATATTTATAGACAAAAATATTTTCAATATAAATTTTTGATTAAAGTTAATTATACCTTCTTCTACTCTGAACGTCGAACTTTTCGAGTTGTAGAAGCTGAGTAAGGTCAACGATTCTCGCGAATTTTCTCCAGATAAGTCCTGAAACCAAAGGACGTTCTTATCCCTCTACCTTCCCAGAATCATCATCCAGTCACACATAAACAAGGCATACCAGCCTACGTTTATGTCACCAACTCCCTTCCCACCTCCCACGTTGTAATGGCGAAAAAGCTAGACAGCGCTCCTATCTCCTATGCTCCTTCTCACTCTAGGTAACCTAGCTGAATTGCTGTTACCGAATCCCAATCTTTTCCTTACATATCAGAATGATGAATTAACATCAACTGACTACTCACCCTATCTCTTCCTCCCCTACCACCTCTCATCTTATTGGGCTGGATCTAAGGTGTTAAACGACCCGTGCCGATGATCAGCCTAGCTGGGGGCCCAATTCAAAAATAGCCCAGTCTCTAACGGAGTATCCGGATACCTGGCGACCTCCGGATTAACTAGCCTTATCTGTACATGCGAATCTCTGTGCAGACGGACCTCTTTTCTTCGCAACTCGTGGGACCAAAGATGTATGAAAACAAAACAAAAATGCAAAGAATGATGAGACCGGTATCTCTTCAGGACCGGGCGGCAGTTTGGCGTCAAAGCCTGTTGCCGTATCTCTTGCGGCCAACACAGAGAAGGGAGTAGTGGCTAATCATGGACCCTCCTCTGCAGTTGGTAGCAACGAGAGTATGAAGGTAGCGATACCTAATTTCAGTAGTGGCAGGGTTGTGAAAAATGGCCCTATCACTACTAATGAGAGTACATCCAGAAATGGAAAGGGGAAACTCTCAAAAAGCCAATATAGACAAAGGCGGCAAGCGGCGAAAATCCTAAAGGCCTCTGGTGCATCATCGGGGCTGATAGGACACCGCAGCAAACCGATAGCGTCGAATGGGCTAAAAGCATACTTGCTACAACAAAGACCAGTAAGGACTCTACGTCTAAACGAGAAAGGTCTCTTGAGGGGGCCGTACCGACACCAAAACGGCCTCGGGTGCACAACACCAGCACTCCCCTCAATCCCATCAAGAAACAAGCCAGTTTCAGTGACGTCGCGAAGGGCAAAGTAGTGGTTGCGGTCAAGTTGGTCAAGGTTAAGCTCTCGGGTGGCTTTTTAAGCATTTTGAGGGAGATTCCAGGACCACTTCCTTCCATAAGCGATGGGGGTTGGCATCAAGGCCATGTCAAACTCATGGTTTGTGGCGACCAGAGGTCTTGTGACTTGTACAAGCTCGCTGTGAGCCGGTTAGGTGAAGTTTGGCCAGGTGCGAAGCTCGAGGTTGTCGCTAAGGAAGACATTCCTAGCAGACCTAGAGCCAGCATTTGGATTCCAATCGAACCTGCTGGTATCGGAGACATTCTCGAGATGATCAGAGTTTGTAATCCGTCCCTTCCGACTCATAACTGGAAGATAGTCAAGCTAGAGGAGGTGAAGAATCTTTATAGGAGTGCCATTTTGGTACTCAATAAAGAATCCTTGGCTCCTCTAGCCTTAAACGAGGGATCGATAAACTATGGCTTCGAAACCATTAAAATTCGAATCTATAAAAAAGATGAGGTTAACGCGGAAAGCGGGCCTCCAAAAACAACCGAAGGTGAACTAGCGGTTAGTGGGCCTGGGACATCGTCTTCTCTCCTAACAGAGGGTGACGATGCACCCATGCCCTCTCCAATAGCGACTCCACCCTCTACAAAAGTCGTAGACAGTCCATCCTTAATGAAGACTGAGGACGACCTCAACATGATCCTTTTGAGCGAGGATGAACTCTTGGGTTCATCCTCAGACTCAGAGGATTAGAACAAAAACGGTGTGGAGGTTGACCTGCCTAATTGTAGCCAAAATGCTGCAGTTAGTACAGATTAATCTCCAGCACTCCATAAAGGCCTCGGCCTCACTTCTTCTCCGGCTGGCAAGAAACGGGGAAGACATTGTACTGATCCAAGAGCCATGGATTGTGGGATCCGCTGTTCGAGGACTCAGGACTCCTGGGTACTACACACTGTGTGTGACAGATAAAGGTGAACCTATAGATCGTGCATACTAGTGAAACGTAGCATTAATGTATTTTTACTCAATCATTTCAGTGTCAAAGATACCACCGTAGCTAGGCTGGAAACAACCAAAGGAAGTTTCTGGCTAGTGTCGGCGTATCTTGGCCATGTCCCCTTGGCCCTCTCCCTGGAAAAACCCTGAAGAAAATCGTCACTGAAGCGGAAAGGCAAAGAATCCGCCTAATTATTGGGAGCGATGTTAACGCTATACGGTATGGGGAAGTACCAATATCAACGACAGAGGTGAGTCTCTTTTTGATTATATTCTTGGTACTAACCTCTTAGTAAGTAATGTTGGGAATGAACCAACCTTCATAACTAAAACTCGACAAGAAGTTTTAAACATAACTCTTGTCTCAGATACTATACACCAAAATCCACACAAAACTGATTTACTCTTATTTTCGAGGAGATACAAAATTCCATTTGTCAACCCTCCCCATATTAAAGGAATCCAATTAAAATTCTCAGACGAGGCTAAATACTTGGGTCTTGTCTTAGATAAGAAACTAAATTGGAAACGCAACGTACAGGAAAGAGTCAAAAAAGCTACTGTAGCTCTCTTTTCTTTCAAAAAAGCCATCGGTAATAAATTGGGCTTACAACCCAGAATCACGCATTGGCTATACACATCGGTAATCAGACCGATTTTAATGTACGGTGTGGCAGTATGGTGGACTGCTTTAGAGAAAGGTATAAACCGGGATAAATTAAATAAAGTCCAACGTTCAGCTTGCCTATGCATAAGCGGATCGCTTCGCACGACCCCATCTGCGGCACTGGACACCTTACTCTACCTAACACCTCTTGACATTTTTAGCAAACAAATAGCTGCAAGCTCTGCTATTCGCCTCAAAGCTTCGTCGCAGTGGACTAACAACAACATTGGCCACTCCGTAATTCTTAGTTATTTAGAATCAATTCCAAAGCACACAGATTAAACCATCCCCCAACTGCAATTCGACAGAAATTTCCAGATTTCTATACCTCCCAGATCTTTTTGGGAGGATAGGACATTCTTGGAGGATGAGTCAATCCATTTTTATACAGATGGGTCAAAAACAAAAGAAGGGGTTGGTGGAGGTGTGTACTCTGAACGACTGAAATTAAGTCTCTCATTCCGCCTTCCCAATCATTGTAGCGTGTTCCAGGCGGAACTTTTGGCGATAAAAGCAGTCGTGTCCTGGCTTAAAGAAAACGTGATATCGACATCTGATATCCGTATTTTCTCAGATAGTCAGGCCGCTATTAAATTTCTGGATTCTGTCTCTACAAACTCTATAACAGTCCAGAACTATCGATCATCTCTTATGGAGATTGCACAACAGTTTAATATTCACCTTTGCTGGGTGCCGGGCCATAGAGACATTCCAGGTAACTGTAAGGCAGATGAACTCGCCAGGAACGGTACAGTACAGCCCATCCTACCACGTTTGGCACGTACTGGCATACCAATCGCTACTTGTAAACTGTTGCTAATGCAAGACGCTGTGAGGAGGGCAGGCACCAGGTGGAACAACATCACCACGTGTCAAGCCACAAAAAACATCTGGCCAACACTGGATTTAAAACGTTCAAGGTGCTTGCTCTCTCTAAGCCGATCGCATATAAGCTCGATAATAGGTGTCATAACCGGACACTGTCTAATAGGAAAGCACGCCACGAGATTAGGCATATTCTCAAATGACTTTTGCAGAAGCTGTATGGACGAGAAAGAGGAAGAAACAGTTCTTCATCTTCTCTGCACATGCCCTGCTCTTGCTCGAAAACGCAAGAATTACCTAGGAGAATTCGTCTTTAACGATCTAAACGATCTAAATCATATCAGCATAATCAGCCTCTCACGTTTCGTAAGGGACTCAAACTGGTTCCATTGAGCTTAGGAGGAAGCCTCAACATTCATGTGGTATCACAATACGCCATTAAGCTGGCCTAAGTGTGTCCGTTTCCATCTTGGACAGCCACTATAACCTAACCTAACCTAATTATACCTTCTGTTTTTATTACCTTCAAGGTCCAGGGTGTTTTATTTATATGCATAAATAATGGTAAACAAAATTATTTTAATAAGAGAGTTTGCTGACATGTTTCTATTAATTATGTTTCCATTAACATTAATCAATCAATAAGGAAGGCTGTTTTTGTAAATTTTGTATACTATCGGGTGATTTTTTTGAGGTTAGGATTTTCATGCATTAGTATTTGACAGATCACGCGGAATTTCAGACATGGTGTCAAAGAGAAAGATGCTCAGTATGCTTTGACATTTCATCATGAATAGACTTACTAACGAGCAACGCTTGCAAATCATTGAATTTTATTACCAAAATCAGTGTTCGGTTCGAAATGTGTTTCGCGCTTTACGCAAATTTTATGCGTTTTTTTTTTAAAAAAGTTCTCAAGCTCTTAAAAAATCACCCATTACGAACGAATATCTGGAAATATTTAGAATTTCGGTAGGGGGTCCAGAATATAGTTGTGTTATTTTGGAAAGGCATGTTTTTGATATTAAGCATATGCACTCGACATTTTAGAGACGTTTCTATCTTAGCTGAAAGTAGATATAAATGATTTTGCTTTAGAATTTTTATTTTCTGCAAAGATGGGCACTAGGAAGAAGGAGTTTCAAGCCGAAATATTAATGGCTAATTTGAGAAAGCACTTTTCATAACAAGAATTACTCTTGGAGGATTTGTCAATTCCTCGCAAGAGAAAGTACCCGTCAAAAAAAAATCTTAGGTGGTTCCGAACAATAGTACAATCTGGAACCACTTTTTTGATTGACTTTGATTTTCCAAAAAGTGGGATAGGCTTTTGGCTATTTTTTCAAATACAGGAATTGGAACAATGCTAAACAAACCGCAACAACTTCGCGCACAACAACTGTGTGGTGTAGGTATTCCTAGAGGCATGAACAAATTAATTTTATTTAGGATGGGTTGGGTAGCGAATGATGTGCAAGAAATTGTTTTACAAGTTTGAACTGCGAAATGCTGTGGATAGTCTTTTTTTGTATTTTTTTAAACAAAATATATTTTATTGATCAGGTTCTATTTTATACTCCTCTCTATATAATGCCACAAAAAAATGATCATGACGTCCGCTTTCTTTGTCTTCCAACCAGTGGCGTAGCTACCGCAGTATCAGCTGTATCCATGCAACAGGGCCCCCGAGATATAGGGGCACCCAAAGATACAGAGCACAAAACGTGTGTAAAAAAATTCACTTAAATATTTAATAAAGTTTTATTACGAAAAAATGTTCCGATGATCATTTTTTATATGCGTCAAAGATTTTTTTCCTGTGTATCTTTTTTGCATGAACTAACAGCTGAAAAATTCGAATACTCTATTCCGAACCCTGTATGTATCTGCAATCAAAAAAAAAGTCCCTGTAATTGTTTGAGTGAACTAGGCAAAACGAATTTCAACACGTTAACTGAAATTTTTAATCTGTCTGTGCGTGGATATACATTTTAAAAATTTACTCTAAAGTTTTTTGTGATTATTTGTAATTAGATATTTTTGTGCGTTGCTTAAAATATTATTTTTGTGGAAAAATGAGTGAAAATAATAGGGAGTATCTAAGTGGAGCTCTGAAAATAAAAAGTTAAGAAAAATAAGAAAAAAGAGATAATGAGATCAAGAAAAAATAAATCAAGGAGGAAAATAACGAAGCGCTTTTTTGATGAGTTGGCAGAAGATCATAGAATTTTTGATCCGGAAATTTACTTCAAAGTCAATATTTACTATTCCTGCTTGGACATTTTGATTGGACAAACTCAGCAAAGATTTCAAAACCTTCATAATGTTAGTAGTATGTTTGAAGTGTTGGAACCGGATAAGCTTTTATCGTTCTCAAATGATGAGATAAATCAACGATCAAAAAAGCAAGTGGAAAAGTACAATACCGACATATCTGGTGATTTCTGCAATCAACTAATTGCTCTAAAAACATGCCTTAAATCCGAAATCCTCAAAATTCATTCCATAAAAGAAACATTCATTCCATAAAGCAAACAAAATTGGATTCAGGGCCCCCAAAGGTCTAGCTACGCCACTGCTTCCAACTCAAGGATGTAAGATTAAGATATTGGTAATATTGTATTGCATATTTCCTACCAAGCAATTTCGACTTACTCTCAACCCTTTGAACAAAACTGACTTGAAAGACTGCTGTTTATCACGAGTCGACGTAAAGTATGTGCTACTGTGGGCGATGTGGAATGTGCATACGTACAAACTAAGCTTTTCAATAAAATTAAGGAAATATATAAAAATTAACATTTAAACATAAATAAATGGAGAATTTTAAAATTGTTCGTAAGAAACGTGTTTGTGTTTTTTATGTTTTTAAAGTAAGTATATTAATTAAATTCAAAATTTGAGTTAGGTGTATGGTTAGATTTGGAACCTCGATTAAAAGATAATGTTAATAATTTACGTATTCTAGTTACCATACTTTACGATTGTAGAAAATGTTTACAACTTAAATCCAGATTTTCAAAATGCAAGAAAAAAACATGAATACCTAGGTATTCAACCAAAAAGTAAAACATTATTACGAAACACAGTGTTTTGTTCATACAGCATTTTGAAATACAGTATTTTAAATTTACATTATTTTGAAGTACAGAATTTAAGTAATATAGTTTTATGACCCAACAGTATCAAACAGTATAAAATAGAATATTAGCCATTCAGAGTCCTGAAATACACTATTTCGACCTAATGTTATTATTGCCATGTTGAAGTTTAAAAATCATTAAATTTGTAAATGTTAATAAACTAAAGAAGTTTATTTTTCAAGAAGTATTACTTTTGAAAACTCATTAGCTTAAATCTTAGTTTGTGCACTAAAAAACATAATTGCTCTTCTATACGAGTTTTTTATTTTCAATCTTATCTTAGAACAAAAATTAAATTGGGCTATTTAGAACAACTTAGAATTTGACTTTCAATTACGAAGCAAGTTATAATATGAATCAGAAAAAATGAAGCTGAGATGCGACCCACTGTGATAACTTGCCATTGGTGCTCTTAAATTCCAACATTTTCATTCATCAATCAATAGTTCAGGTGATTGTAGCATTTTCGTAAACATTTCCCATGTGTTAAAAATTTGCTCTTCGTATAGTAGGGTCAAAGGGGGTAATTGTAAACGATTTTGCATTTTTTTATTTTTGTTAATTTGTAATGTTTGTAACAGCTTAACTATGCAATGTCGAACATTTTTGTTTATGCTACTTAAGTTTGGATTGTATTATCTATCAAAGAGTAGTAACTTGAAAGGCGTTTGTTTATAAGTTTTCATAAAATTTGATGTTTACATTTACCCCCCTAGTTTTTTAAGTAAACGAGGAAAATGGGGTAAATGAAAACGGTACCAGTCGTCCTACCATTGTGGAAAGGGGTAACCAAGTTCTCTGTCCTTATATATGTAGGTACCTACTAGACCAAGGAGATCATCCTTATCGCAAGGGTAACCAGCACGAGATCTGAAATAAGGCACCTTGCTATAGTGTCCTCCAGGTCTGACGAAAGTGCTGGTTTTCTGCCTCTAGATATAATGACAGTAGGATTTTTCCCTTGATGGAGCTGTGGTTTTGGTTGATATGTACGTGGCATCTTTTTGATATAAAATATTTTTAGATCAACACCAAATGTTTACAATTATCCCAAATTGTTCACTTTTACCCCATTTCGGTGTTTACATTTACCCATGATAGGAACATAATGGGGTAATTGTAAACAGCCAATAACTTTTAAATTTTGTTATACAGACAAACAAGAACATATAGCATGCATTTATACTCATATTTCACTTTCTTAAAGATAAAATTTAACTTACTTCGATCGCCTCTGTAAAAACGAACGACTCATGGAAACGAACAAACCACAAATAACCCTTTGACAGATAAGGCCTTCCACGCGTCAATATGATCTAAATACAATGTCTTTTCAAATAATTTCATGGCATGCTTCAAATTATGAACGGTTTTGAGAAAATTAAGTGTGTTTACAATTACCCCTGTTTACAATTACCCCCCTTGACCCTATAACATTATTTTTGAACGATATCTCTTTTTTCTTCTTAAATTATTTGAGGTGAAATATGTACATTTTTTTGATTATTAAAAATACGGTCACTTGACTACTTTTTAATTAAAAGTAATTCTGTGTTATGGTATTATACTGGATTAAATTCGGATAGTATATCACTTGATAGTGGGATATTTGAGACTGATACAAATGTTCACTATGCTATGGTAAAACCCTACTAGGGGAGAGGGGGGTAAGACGGGGTACTTAACGTTTGAATCTCATTTTTGTTTCTTAAGTTTTTTTGTCAGTAATCATCTTCCATAACTAATTCTAATTAGGAACATCTGTTAAATAATTAAATAGAAAATTGACAATTGAAAATTGATCTCCCCATTATGCCCCCACCGTCGGGTAAGATGGGGTACCCTGAGGGACAAGATGAGGTTAAAAAAAATCTAATTTACTTTTGCTGTCAAAATTCGCAAGTAAACGTTGCATCTTCATCATCTATACCTACCGCACAGCTACAGTGAGCCCATTTGCCGCTGGCAGAACATGCAGTCCAGCCTTCATTCGACTCCAAATAAAAACCATTACAAAACAAACATGGTGTATTTTCAACTTCACTAGCCCTGCTCTATGTTGATGGGACATATTTAGATCCTGTTTTTTTATTGGCCACTCTTTTTTTATTAGCCGCAGATTTTTTTTGTTTCCGTTAGTTCTCTTACTGCTTTTTGCTTTTGCTTTTCTTTTTCTGACAACTACTTTTTTTAATAGTCTCTTCCAATTCATTTTTATATGGCGATGAAGTTATAATTGCGGGTTTTCCTCGTTTTCTAACAACGTGAGAAGTTTTGCGTGTTGCTGGAAAGGGCGTTATTTACTGGTTACTGTTAGTTTCTTTTTTTTTTGGAGTACTTGGTGTCTTGTTTATTCCAGTGTCATTAAACCAACTAGAACAACCAGGCTTAGGGGATGATATTGTTGTAGTGGTAGTTGCAAGAGGAATGACTTCATGACAGTTTGGTTCTCAATATTTGGCTGTGCTCCTGTGGCAGTTATAGCTAAAATCTGGGAAGTAAACAACGGTGCTGATGCAGCTGCTAATCCGATATAAGATGTTGGAGTTGCAGTCGTCGTAGTTGGAATTAGTCTTTTACTGATATAGCAACTATTTTAGTTCGGGCAAGATGGCTTACCCCATACCCCGTCTTGCCCTCTCATGTCCAAAAAAATAAACAAATTAACCTCTAAAAGCAATGCTCTCGCATCACAAATAAACAAGTGCTTACCTGCATGAGTAATCTTTGACCCATGTGAATAACTTTATTTGTACTTCGAAATGCTGTTCTTTATAGAACAATTACGTTGCAACCAAAGTGAAAAACGCTAAGAAAATCGCCAATTTACTATTTTTTCTATACTTAACAAACAAAAACAGTGGCGTCGTCGATCTGTCACATTATGGCGGCGCTGCGTCAATCGCAGAAACGATCCTGATTGGTCAAACTGTTCCCGATATAAGACGGGTACCCCGTCTTTCCCGCCACCCCATCTTACCCTCCACTCCACTAAATGAACTAATTTGAAAGTAGCATCTGCACATCTAGATTTTGTTATCAGTAAGTAAAAAAATGTATAGCAACCAACGTACACGCGCAAGTTATAAACACTCAACTGTACCTCAAGCAGGAAATAAGAGGAAATAATAAAATAAATAAGATCGCTTATGATCTACAAAGATCCTAATAAAGATTACCACAGATATTTTATGACCAACCAAATAACAAAATAAGATAAAGATACAAAAAGTAATTAACCAACACTACCATAAACCCTGAGGACAAGAAAACCAACTCATCAGGATAACGATATAAATAGATTCAACACGGAAGGAGTTTGCGAGTAGTTGCAGAGTAGTATGTAAGAACTATGTATGTAAAAACTATTGTAATATTTTATTGTTGAAAAGAAAATAAAGTTAACATTTAAAAATATATTTTTTTGAAGTAACCTTTTTCATTTCCGACGGATAAATATAATTCTCACACATACCTACATTAATCTGTAAAAACTATAGATTTCGACTCTATGGGTTATCGGCATACCTACCTACCTTGACACATCAAGAAATGTCAACATTAATAATTCGACTAATCTGAACAGTTACAATAATAGTGGGAAGTTAAAAAGAAGGTCAACAATCTATACTTATGTAGGTATGTATATATATAAATAAATAAAAATGTATCTTAATTGCATAAAAAACAATCTTAAAACTAAATCTAGTATTGATGTTCACACCAACGTTAAAATTATGGATACGAATTACTTATTTGAACTGAAGTTGGAGTAATTCACCAATTCATTAATTTGAAGTATTTGCTATCCCTACATACCTAGATGCATATATGTAGGTACTTGTCGCCTATTTATATGCTTAATAATCCTTTGGAGCCTTGTTCAATTTAAAAATCATACATTAATTTCATTTGTCCAAGACTCATTGTTGTTCTGTCAACCGAAGTAGGTACCTACCTATATCTATATAAGTACATATTTACCTATTCAAAATAAATTTCCATTCTAATCTAAAAAAAAAAATAAGAATTTCATTTAATTGTTTCAAATAGGTATCAGCATTTAAAAAAAATCAAAGGATCCATATCGAATTATGCTCTAATTAAAAATCATAAATCCAGCCAAAGTACTTAACAAAGAAATCGAGCCAATAGGCAAGGGAGCTTCAAAACAATCATCTTACAACTAAGCCAAATTCCTTGAACAAATAACAAAGATTTCCTTGCTATTTAGCCAGTGAAAACTTTTCTTATTAGTTCCCCAAACACAAAAATACTTATCCACTAGCAGTACACAATCCTCACAGAACAAGGATAGCATGATTTTTTTCTCTACAAAGAAGGAAGCATAGTACCGGTTATGGGAGGGGCATGCGAATCAAGCAATGGAGATATCTTTTTTTTTAAATGTGAAAAAAGAAACAGGGCAGTTCTGACTCTTCAGGTGATGCGCTGACTTAAACCGTGCTAAGGAAAGGGACGGAAATATTAATTTAAAAAGCGAGTGTAAGAGAGATGCCCGAATAAGAAATGAAGAATGGTTGTTGTTCTTGCACTCCTTTGTCCTAATTTGATATGCCGATGCCGAACCTCTCCCCTAATAAGAGTGTTTCTGCTTAAGACTATGGTGGAAAAGTGGTTGGAAAGTTCAGTTACGAATAAACGGTCCGAGAAGGGTAGGAAGTAGAAAGCATTGAAAATTATTACGATTTATGAATGGTATGTGCAAGAACTAACAACAATAGGTGCGAGTATAGTTTTATGCTTTTATGAAGGTATGTCTTCATAAATGGATGTGGAGTGTTCCTGTTCAGCTAGAATAATAACGAGTAGGTATAATTGCACTGAATGATGTGTTGATGACGAACGCGAAAAGAATTATGGTGGTTTGTAAGATGACGGAGAAAGCAAAGAAGTGGTGCGTTTCAGGAAGAGATATTTTCAAATAAACAACGTTACACATACCAATATGTATACTGTATAGGTACCTACCTACTTGCATTATGTTTTAAGGAAGTCCTCATTATTGTTTGACTGGAAGAAAATGGAAATCACACCGCCATTAAAAAACAGAATGGTTAACACCTATACCTTTCTACGATAAGACCGGGAGTAAAAATAAATGCATCTGCAAACTGTGAAGAAAAAATATCTTGTGAATCGATAGGTTGGTATACATATGTACATATGTATATCTCTCATTTTCGAAATGTGTAGGTGTTACAATAGTGGAAAGTGAGCTGTCATGATCTAATTATTGCACAAGTAAAATAGCATACATATGTATGTTTACCTACCTAAATACACATTCCAGCTAAAAATAAAGTAATAAATTACTCATACTTATAAGGTTAATTAGTTCTTATTACTATTATTGATTGACTTCTAAAATAATTCAAGAGGTTTTGAGTTCTAGGTTACCACAAATTTAATTATTTAATTTGTAGATATTCATTCATATAAAAAAAAAATTTTGGAAAATCTGTTAATGATTTTATTGACATTTTTAAACAAATTCAAAACCCCGTTATGATACCTATGTATATAAAGATCACTTAATTTTGTTTTTGGTTACAGACCTCATTATCAATGATTTAAGAAAAAAATCAAAAATTAAAATGTTGAGTCCAAATTTTTCTAGAGGTGAGTGCGAGGTCGTCACTTTTATAGAAATTTGATCCTGCTATATTTTTTTAATGAGTTTCAAAACTGTAAAAATTAACTTTTAACTCAGGGGTGCAGATGTAGCCCAAACTATCGATCTTTTAAACAAAATGGTACTGTTTAGAATTTACCTTACTCTATAAGGTACGATGTTCCTTAGTTTTATTTAATTTTTTTATAAATCGTTTTTAGGTAAGAAACTTAAAATAAAAATATTCGACACCTATATCTTCCGATCAGTGAATTTTTCACACAAAATTAAAATCGATGTTTTGTATTATTTTAAGTCCAAGTTTAACAAATTATAAAATAAAAGAATTTTGTACTTTTTTGTGTGATCCGAAATTATAGGCCTGAATGCATTTATCTTCAGTTTCATTTTAAAATTTCATTTAAACATTTTTCAGTAAGATTTCTTTTGGATTTGAGATATGACTTTTAGAATTTCTAAGTTTCCCCTCTTTAACTTCAGTTGCTATTTTGAATAAACCAGCATTTGGCCTTAAATTAATTAGATATACATATGTAGATAAGAATTCGTGTTCCTAATATTTGATTAGCCACCTAATTCTCCCTACGCCGACATTTCGTTATATTTCAAAAAGGTAAACAGGATGTTGTATAATGCATACATACATACGTATTTTCAACAAAAACAAACTCAAATAACTTTAGAAATTAGTGGTGTTTGTGGACGATGACTTGGTTTAAAAGATTTTATTTATTTAAACAAGGCTGTTTCGTCTCACAGATATTTTGTATATCTACATTTGTTTAATGATTTTCTTATTCTCTATTTTTTACTCTGATATTGATTTAATAAAAAATAATAAGCAGCAAGTTAAAATTAAACAAGTAGGTAGATAAGAAATGTATGAATGTGAGATTATGTATACAACTTAGGATGGTATAAATACATATTTACATGTTATATATTCTTTTGGAACAAAATAATCCGTTCTTATTTCTCAAAATTGAGAGTAACGATTCGGATACGATTTACCTATGCGTAAATATTTTGTAAACAACTTGATTTTGCAAATGCAGTCTCATGAGAATGAGATTCAGATAGTATAAGATTGAACATTTGCAGTGAGACAAATTTTAATTTGGTATGCGAAGGGATTGTCTGATGATACTTGAAACCGAAATTTGATTGATTTCGAAATATTCAGCAATTGCGCTTTGAAAACCAGGAATACAAACGCGTCGCAGCAAAATCATCATTCTGCTGGTATTTATAAAGGTACCTATATGTTTTTAATTATCCTTAAATTGTGTATAATTTTTTGTATTCACACTGGCGTTTTTGGGGATTTTGAGTGTCTCATGTGATGTGAATACGCCCCAGTGTACATTTTTGTTATCATCAATTCGTTGCTATTTACATACGGTTATACCTTAGTTAACACTGTTTTTGAAAATCCTTAAATTCATATGAAAGGCGTGTATAAAATGTTCGAAACAACTTAAAATCCATGATAAATTTTGAGTAGGTATAACCAAAGAGTAGTGTATATGTGACCCAATGTAAAAATTAAAATATAGAGGCTCTTAAAAATGCCAATTTAGAATGAAATGATTTCAAATAATGTTAAATATTTAAATCCTTACTTATTCTGAATTCGCTGTATAATATACTTATGTACCTATGAGAAAATAACATTTATAAATACTCGTATTTGCCCAAAGTTCTTTCTAGACATCAGGTACAAAATATAGACGAGTTGGTTGGTTGGTTGAGTCAAAACAAAAATGTAAAACTCTTCAAAATTCTTAGCTTAAATGAAGTCTCATAATTTTATCATTGGTTTACCTATATTTATGTATAGCTGTGTTCTTTCAAAGTATCTCCCGTATGCCACATAACTATATACATATGTATATTTATAACGAAGCATTAATCTTCTTTTTTTAAATTAAACTTCCTCCACGAGCATGTTGGTGGATTTAAACCTCTGATTAATTTATTTATTTTTTCTTTGCCCCATAACATCAATAATAGTCCTTCAGGCATGATTATGCCATGATGATGACATCTTCAGTTAATGCAAAACGAATTTGAGAACCCTTTGGATTGGAGGAGAGCAGAGCTTTGGTTCGGTCGTTTGCCATGCGAATATATTCACGAAGGCTGTTACGAATACGAACTGCAAAATAAAAAAATGAAAAAAACACTTCCTCCTGAATCATAATGAAGTATAAAACGCTCGACGGCGAAGGATATTCCATCATTACAATTCAAATTATATTATACAGAATCTATAGCGCGTTCTAGAAGAACTAGAGAAAGAACTCTACGCTCCACCCTCTAGCGCTTTACGTCGACGACGTCCGTCCGGTTATACCTTTACGGATGTGGGGGTGGAATTTTTCAATCCTTGTTAGTTAAGGTAGATGCGCGCTCGTTAGCTTAACGAGCCTGATGGTTGATTCGATTATATTCCATAACACGGCATTAATGTTTATCCTTGTTCCCATATCCATCAGCATAATGATGCCATCCCATCTCATTATTCATTCTCAACGATGAACGCTCATTCATTCATTTATTCGCTGGGAATAATTTTGTGTTTTGTTCTTCTTTTTTTTAGCCTATAGAATTTTTCACTGACTTCCAATTGGGGACCTTTGTTATTCCATCTAAGTATTCTATTGCAATGTGTGCTCCTTTACTACGGCAGGACCCAGAGGCTGGGAAATAATCCTCGTTGGCTGATAGTACCTACCATACCTATATTTCTATAGAGTTTTCTGTATGTGGAGTAGGTACTCTTGGTGTG
Source organism: Eupeodes latifasciatus (assembly GCA_920104205.1). NCBI lineage: Eukaryota > Metazoa > Arthropoda > Insecta > Diptera > Syrphidae > Eupeodes > Eupeodes latifasciatus. The sequence continues at coordinate 112,338,883 of OV049926.1, forward strand.
GTATTCAAAATTGGAGGAGGTTTTAATGTAAAAATTTGAATTTTTCTTTTCGCAGGTAAATGTTATTATGTCCTTGGAATTGTGTATAATGGATTCTCGTAAACAGGGGAGAGCAATTAAATTAAAGAGAGAACATTTTAAATGAGTCTGCTTCGTTAATATTGACGCTACGCATAAGGCTTAAAATTTGATTATAATTTTTTTTTCTTTTTGAAGATGCAAATCATTAAAGTGCATAAGCATATATGTTTATAGACATACAAAGGTGCGATGCAGCTTGATACACATAATATACATCATATTAAAAACGTTTTTGGTATCAAACATATGTAAATATATTTGCAATAAAAAAAAAAAAAACAATTTGTTTGATTTTTTTTTTTGAATGTATGCGTACAAAGTGTAGGTAAATGTATTTTAACTGATAACAGATTGTAATGGGTGATTTTTTAAGAGCTTGAGAACTTTTTTTTTTTAAAAAACGCATAAAATTTGCAAAATCTCATCGATTCTTTATTTGAAACGTTAGATTGGTCCATGACATTTACTTTTTGAAGATAATTTCATTTAAATGTTGACCGCGGCTGCGTCTTAGGTGGTCCATTCGGAAAGTCCAATTTTGGGTAACTTTTTCGAGCATTTCGGCCGGAATAGCCCGAATTTCTTCGGAAATGTTGTCTTCCAAAGCTGGAATAGTTGCTGGCTTATTTGTGTAGACTTTAGACTTGACGTAGCCCCACAAAAAATAGTCTAAAGGCGTCAAATCGCATGATCTTGGTGGCCAACTTACCGGTCCATTCCTTGAGATGAATTGTTCTCCGAAGTTTTCCCTCAAAATGGCCATAGAATCGCGAGCTGTGTGGCATGTAGCGCCATCTTGTTGAAACCACATGTCAACCAAGTTCAGTTCTTCCATTTTTGGCAACAAAAAGTTTGTTAGCATTGAACGATAGCGATCGCCATTCACCGTAACGTTGCGTCCAACAGCATCTTTGAAAAAATACGGTCCAATGATTCCACCAGCGTACAAACCACACCAAACAGTGCATTTTTCGGGATGCATGGGCAGTTCTTAAACGGCTTCTGGTTGCTCTTCACTCCAAATGCGGCAATTTTGCTTATTTACGTAACCATTCAACCAGAAATGAGCCTCATCGCTGAACAAAAAAAAAGCGCGAAACACATTTCGAACCGAACACTGATTTTGGTAATAAAATTCAATGATTTGCAAGCGTTGCTCGTTAGTAAGTCTATTCATGATGAAATGTCAAAGCATACTGAGCATCTTTCTCTTTGACACCATGTCTGAAATCCCGCGTGATCTGTCAAATACTAATGCATGAAAATCCTAACCTCAAAAAAATCACCCGATACAAACATACATCTGCAGGCACAGGTGCTTAAAGCTTCAGACGTCCTTAATTGTATCAACACTAGAATTGAATCTGTTTGTTCTCTTAAATATTCATAGGTATAAAAGTAATTGACAGGAAACTGTTATAAATGGTTACTATCGTATAACCATTTCGTTATCTTCTTGTTTCTACAGTTCACAGTTTTGTAGATTTGTAAAGAAAATTTTGAGATACTCGTTTTATAGTTTTTTCATTAACTGAAAAACTAACTAATTTTCTTTTTTCGAAATTATATCTGTTTATGAATTGTTCAAATTCATATGATTATATCACTTATTATCGTAAAAAAAATAATAATGAAAAAAATACATTGTTTAAAACCCTTATTTAATTAATTCCTATCGCGGTGGCAGCTTAACATTAGTAGTTTTGTAAGTATTGTTTGAAGGAACAACACGAAGCCCTGTCGTATACTGCTTCGTTTCCACAGGTCTTGCGCTTTTCTTATACCATTTTAATTATTACCTCAAAGAAGAAAATCACGTTATATACATATGTTTCTTACGGACATAAGTACATTTTTACTTTGAATCGTTCCAACATACATACATATATTCTTATTGAAATCTAGCTTACAACTCTTTTGTTTTATCAGCAAAAACAAACCCTACAATATAAATGCGGCTAAATTAAAATATAAAAATTGCAATTGAATTAATAGGAGATGTATAATTTTTGAAGAACAGCTATACAAAAACTAATAAACTCGTGTAATTATATAAATTGAAATAAAATAAATTTGAATTACTGTACATGTATTTAAATCAAAAACTCCTCTAGAAATTGCCCTTATAACCAATCCAAAATTTCTTAATTAAGGTCACCAATATAACATTAACTTTTCATCACTTATGTGTGTAATTCCGTTTTCTAACAAGATAAACCATTTTATTTGACGAAGAATTCGATGCACAGTGGACCGCTGCATACAAGATAAAACCAAATATTTATACATTTTTTTAGATAATTGTTTTAATAAAATCATTTGATTATTATTGACCATAAAAATAAAATATTATTGCAGTTGAATCAAAATTGTCATCACTTAAAAAATCTTAAATATATTTGCTATTTCTTACCTAGACATGATTTATAAAATAAAAAATGCGAAAACACCAAAATCCATTTAGAACTTCATGAAAAATATGTTGATTTGAACATTTTATCCGATTGTTTCTTGAGGAGAAATTATCTGTATAAGACCAGAAATTATTAAAATAATATTTAACAGATATCGGCTTGTTTTGACTCTGGAAAAAATAATATGAAAAAAAGAATAACAAAACATGATTCCAATTTTTTTTTTTTTTTTCCAAATTAAACTCTTAATAAGACTACAAATAAGATTTTATTTAGTTTTAGAATCAGTACCTAAAAAAAGTTCATAAAGAAAATTAGTTTAGATTTAATTTTAGGGGAGAGTACGATAACTTTGGCGACAAAGTTTAATGACGGATTTGTATAGAACAGTTAAAAATAAGCATTTTTTACTATGGGACGGGGGGTCTATCTCCCCCCGTTTAGGCGGTAGGGGCAGTTTAAAAAAATATGTACATTAAATGGAAAAAAAATAATTAAAAAATAACGGTAATACTTATAATTAAGTCTTATACCTTTTTTTAAAGCCAACACTTTTGTCTATTAGCTTGTTTTTAAATCAAGTCAAAACTATGCATAGTTTTTGAAAAAAAATTGTTTTAAAGTCAAAATTTGTGCAAAAAAAGTTAAAAAAAAGGTTTAAAGTGTAATTTTTCAAAACTTTCAGATTATCTACTATTTTTTTTTATATAATTCATTGCTCTTATTTGTTTTTGATCAAAAACTGAAAACTAGATGACTTGATGTCTTCTAGTTCTTGAGAAAATTGAAAATTACCAAAACAAAATATTTTAATTAAATTACTTTTTCCTTGCTTAAGTATTAACGTAGTCTTATTTTGATAGTAATAATCATGGATTAAGAGGTAAATAAATTTTTCTTAAATCCAGCTTATTTAAATGCAAAAGAATATTTGCATGCACCCCATCTATCACCCACCGCACCTTGCACCCTCCCCACCTTGCACGCACTCCAACTTGCACCCATCCCAAATCCTATAGTGTGCCCAAGCAGGGGGGTTGCAGGGGGGCAGCAAGCCCCCCCTTACAGATCCCACTGTTGCACACACCCAAACTCGCGCACACCTTACTGTTGCATACACCCAAACACGCATTACGCATTACGCAAATACCATTATTACTATCAAAATAAGACCACTCAAGCAAAAAAAAAAGAATTAAATTAAAATAGTAGTTGTGGTTATTTTCAATTTTCTTAAAAAGTAAAAGACATAAAATCACCCATTTTAAATAATAACTTTTTTAAATTGCCCCTCCCGCCTAAACGGGGGGAGATAGACCCCCCCCCTCCCATAGTAAAAAATGCTTGTATTAAGACCCTCTACCAAAAACCGTTATTATATCTTGGCGCCAAAGTTATCGTACTCGTGCCTAATTTTACAACACCATGAGGAACATAAAGAAAATTTCTTAAAAATATGAGATTTATATTTTACTTCATAAAGGGTGTCCCAAAATTAACGCAAGATTTGAATTTGCCGCCATTTGTGCAGTGAAGTGTTGGCAACCCTGAAAAAAAAGCAATTTGACAGCTAACAGTATAGGGTTAAAAATGGAGCGTTACACGATAGAACAACGTGTCTTCATTATTAAAGAATATTTCAAAAATAGTGAAAGCTTGGCGGCTGCAGTTCGAAAATTTCATACAAAATATGGTCGGAATAGTGTTTTAACTTCGTCAATCTTGTCAATCGCAAAAATTGCCACATTTGGGGTTCGGAGAACCCACATGTGATTGTCGAAAAACAAATGCATCCACAACGCGTGACTGTATGGTGTGGATTTTGGGCTGGAGGCATAATTGGGCCATATTTTTTTGAAAATGATGCTGGTCAAGCAGGACTGTTACTGGTGCTCGATATCGCGACATGATTACACAGTTCTTTCTGCCAAAATTGGATGATATTGATGTGTCCAATATGTAGTTTCAACAAGACGGTGCCACATGTCATACAGCCCGTGAAACAATTCAATTACTGCATGAGACATTTCCAGGTCGTGTACTCTCTCGTTTCGGTGATCAAAATTGGCCTCCTAGATCGTGTGATTTAACACCATTAGACTTCTTTTTATGGGGTTATTTGAAATCACAAGTCTATGTCAACAAGCCCACAACCACCCGTGCATTAAAGGAGGAGATTCAACGCTGCATCAACGAAATTCAGCCACATTTATGCAGAATGGTCATGGAAAATTTCAACAAAAGAGTGCGCATGTGCATGCAAAGCCGTGAAGGCCATTTGCCCGATGTGTTATTCCATACATAACCCTATCCAATGTACTTTACGAGTCAATAAAAATATAACTATCAAAAGACTAAAAACGGCGTTTTGTATTTAATTCAAATCTTGCGTTAATTTTGGGACACCCTTTACTTCACCTTCAGATACATAATTATATCAGAAGATGGAGAGTGCATAAGACCAATTTGAAAGGTTACAGCTACAAAAATGAAAGGAACGATTAAATATAGATAATTCAGATTTTTTGAAACTCTCGATACCAAATTATTAATCACTTATTTTTAATGCAAAACAGTCAAGCCCATCTATATATCACTATCACTTAAGGAGAATATAATATATGAACAGTACATAGACATTTGTTACTCACTAGAATTGAAGTGAGTGACTTTTTAAACCTTTGATCCCAGTCTGTAATTCCAGAATTGAATATTAATGCTTATCTATCATTATATATTATACACTTCTGAGGAGTAACCTATCACGAAAATGTTATTATGTCCTGTAACGTTTAAACTCTCCTAAAAAATGTATTTTAGTTGGGCTTTTCTTGTAGGGCCTCATTGTTTTATTATAGAAGATGAAGATATCCTGTAACTATATACATACATGCCACACTTAATTATTGACACACCCGATATTTAAAAATTAAACCTACTCTTAAGTATTTACAAAAATGTGGTCTTGTTCAGTTTTTTTTCCTTCGTTGGTTGTACTAATGTATTTATTTCAATTACTATTTGGAAATATCCAAGGAAATAAAATAATGTACTCAAAACTTCTAATTTTCTCGCACAAAATTATTAGCACATCTAAGGTTGAAGTCCGTAGTACCCTTGGCATGATGGTTAGTGCGTTGGACTGTCATGCCAGAGGTCTTGGGTTCGATCCCGGCCTATGCCATCTAAGGTTTTTTTCACGGATATTACTTCTTGCGAGGAATTGATAAACTCTACAAGAATAATTCTTGTCATAAAAAGTGCTTTCTCAAATTAGCCGTTCGGATTCGGCTTAAAAACTGTAGGTCTTTGACAACAGTACTCGCACACAGGAATGATTGAGAGTTGTATAACACTAGGCTTTAGTTCTCAATGGAGTGCTGTGCCACCCAATTTATTTATTTTATATAAGGCTGAGGTCCTCTCCCACTTGCGTGCGCCACCTGAGTCTCGGTCTTCATCTACTGCGCCGTCCCTCGGGATTGGATTTAAAGATACCTTCGTTGGACTTTTATTCTTTTAACCAGGTCAGTGTCGCTGTACAGCCCGTACAATTCGTCATTGTATCTTCTTCTCCATTCTCCATCTATGCAGACGAGACCAAAAATTACCCAAATAATTTTTCTCTCGAAGCATCCTAAGACGCTCTCATCTTTTTTTGAAAGGGTCCACGCCTTAGCTCCATAAATGAGACCGGGATGTTGAGTGCTCGAGAAAGGTTTTTACTACTCAATTGCCTTCTAGGTCCAAGGAAGCAGCGATTTGCAAGAGGTATTCTTCATTCAGTCATTGTCTGAATTTATAGCGGTGCCTAGGTAGACAAAGTCTCTAACTATCTCAAAGTTATAGCTGTCCATGGTGACGTTTTGCCCAAAACGTCGTCATTCAATGTCCTTTTTTGATGACAGCATATGCTTGGTCTTGCCCTCATTGACCACTAAGCCCATCTTCACCGCTTCCGTCGCAATGCTCAACAAACACTAAATTGACATCACGCTTTAATATTCCAATAATGTCAATATCAGCGGCGTATCCGAGTAATTGAATGGACCTTTGAAAGATTGTGCCTCTAGTGTTTGAGTGTTTGAGTTTTGCACAATTCTTTCTAGAACCAATTTAACAATTCTGCCAAAAATTTGGGAAAAAATGCATGCCATGATGGTAAGATATTGCTCCCTACATACCTTAAAAGGAAGAATGGAAAAAATGGATTTGAAATCACTAAAAAATTGAAATAATCTATTCCAAATAGAGAAACTACTGTTAAAAACCAGAACTGCATGTTTAACCTTATAATTTGGCCAACGTTTTTAACTTTTTAAAAACGTAACACGTTTCTAAATATTTAAAAAAGGACCTTAAGTTTAGAAATCGTTGTGTGCCAATTATTTAGTGCGGCACTGTACGAGTATATAGTTTTGTAAAATAAATACAATAAATAATTTTAAGGTTTTGTAAGTGTATACAGTTTTGTGTTTATTTAAATAATCTTGTATTTTAAAGTATTTTTTTTTTGAAGACGTCAGGAAAACAATTTGCTTAGCTAAAGAAATTATTTATTTAATATTATATGTTTAAATAAACTTAACAAATACAAAGTTTGGTACAATGAATTCGAACAATGAATTGCTTACGTCTAGAATAGGTATGAAACGATGCACTGTGCAGCGGTGGCGTCTGTCTCTATAAACACTTGATGCAATCTGCCCGCCAGGTTGTTGAATTAAATTATGGTTTTGCACTCATGACATCTCCCATGCGAGTGAGTGATTTCTTCCCCTTTTTTAAATACGCATTTCAATCACAATATAGCAGGTACTGCACTCTAAAATGGAAACTTCAAGTACGAAAATACTTTTTCTAATATTCGTTTTCGTTTGTTATGTTTTGGGGGAAAAACCAAGAGGAACCCTCTCGGAAACAGGCATTACGTCATTCCTTCTCAGCAGGGAGTCATAAATATGGCCATTTCTTTTATGTATACGAGTAGGTATACACTTGTTGCCCAATGCGATAGCAAATTTTAATTGAAATCATCATAAAGAAGGCTTGATGTCCTTTCAAAATTGCAATTACATACTTATATATAAAAGGGACATCTCGAGTTAAGAACTGAAATGAACAAAGGAATCCTGCCATTGAATGGTATACAAGATGAAAGTCTTCTTATATCCTTTTTAGCTACCATGAATTTGAATTTCAAATTCACCAAATTATCCTGGCAAATATGAATCAAAATGGCGTACTGGATGTGTACCTATAAGAATGTTTACATACAATAAAAACGTGTGATTTAAAACATTCGACTGCTGTATGCATCACATTGCACATAATGACTATTTCAAGCAAAATACCGTTTGTTATTTTTGTACAATAAAATAAAATATATGTTTTAGTGCATCGTAGCTACGCTGCAATTGTGGCATCATTTGCATATTAACGTTAATCACTCAGGCGTACATGCTTTGCTTACGGTAAATATTTCTATATTTCTTTTGAAAATATTTTCAATCATGTTTTGGGCTAGCGCCTTACTTTTAAAACAGAATGGAAATCTATTGTTCAAAATTATTCATTCGTTAATTTTTTACTCAACGAAACTGATGATAATAATGATATGGGATGTTTGCTGCATCACTTTGAAGTCGTGTAATGTGTGAAAAAGTAACTTACGTCGAGGTGGGCTGTACGGTACATTTATGCAGTCACCCCATTGTGCTTCTGGCACCTGCGTTTAATATCCGGTGGTGCAACCACCATGATGGCTCAGATTATGAATAAAATGTAACAATCAAATCAAAAGTTGTAAAAAAATATTTTCAACTTCTTTGATATGCAAAATTTGGGAAGTTTTTCCTATGAGAAATAAGAAAGCGTTAAATAATTCCGTACGAAAGAAGCACAATTAAAACGTTTAAAGCAACGCAACGGTTTTCAAATATAATTAATGTGAAGATCGTGGGTTAGAAATTAATTTTAAAAGCGTATTCTTTCAGTTATTTTAATTGTGCTGTATAAAGATGTATATGTTCTCATCAAACCCAATTTTCCATTAGGTAGGCAAAAAGGGGGGACCTGATGTACATATATGATTATGTAAATCAAATTTGTCTATTGTTACCTAACGGCTTTATGAATTTGATCTTCAACTAAAACTAGGACTTTACTTTGTCACTTTATACTGTGATTAACTTTATTGAAGACTATATTGTAGTTTTCATCAGAGGTATTAGACACAATTCTATAAAAAAAAAGATATAAATACTATTCACAGTTTGTATCAGACTTTAGCAATCTAAAGTCAATAGTTGGAAAGGTTTCGTTGGAATGTTAACAAGATCCTTTAAATCAAGTCTTTGATTTTGGCCAGATTAGTCATATGATCGCCAGGACAACAAATGTTACATTTTTAGGATGTATGGTTGAGTTATGACATTAAACAAGGATAACTTCTTGCGTGTCAAGTTAACTCGTTGAGTGTAAACATAAACGAAGTTAAAAGCTGCTCTTTTAAAAATGTTTTTAACCCCACTTTATTTATATTGAATTCAATAGACGCAGAGAGTTTACAGTTTGTTTTATGGAAGTAAACTTGTAAAAATCCACTTGCACGCCATAAGTCATAAGTTGAACAAGAATGCTGAACTGGAGCTGGGAAGGTCATGTATCTAGGACCAAAGATGGACAAAAATGGTAATCAGAGAACAAGAGACCAGCAGGACGACCCAATAAAAGATGCAGTGACGATGTAACACAAATAAGTAAAAATTGGTACAACGAAGCCAAAAATAGAGACAAATGGGGAGCCTTATGCCATTAACCAATATTTATAACTTATAATTATTTATTGTATTTTATTTTAAACTAATTTTAATTTTAAATGTATGTTCAATTTAAAACTAATAATTAATAACAATTTTGAACTTTAACAAAATAAAATTGTATATGTAGGTATAAATTTTTTGCATTTAACATTTTTTTTAAACAGATATTAAGCAGTAAATTAATTTAAATGTAATCAAATTACTTGAAGCAATGAAAGCTTATAATAATAATTATTATTATTATAATTAACACACCTTTTATGGAGAGATTGCTTTTGAAGAAGCTGAATACGATATTTAAATTGGGGTAGATTGTAAGAATCAGCCAAAGAAAGACCATAAGGGCAAAGCAAATGAAATTATGTTTATTTGCTTTAATACGATTATTATGAATTTTGGAAAATGGAGATACTTTCTTGGTGTCACTTAATGATGCCCAAAGACATGGACGAAACTTAAGGTTCATAAATATTGCTTTATTTTGACCTTAAGTTCACTTTATAATTAAATCATATCCATAAGTTAAGACGATTTTTTTTGTAACTGTGGAAAAAACGTAAGCGCACTTAATTCTAGTGTACGAAATTAATGAGGTATAGATACAAATTTTTCTTTACTAAAAAAAATCTTTTAAAAATGCTTTCCATTGTTAAAAATTTCAAGTAAACATTCAGACAGTCCGACAGAATCCTGAAAGCCACTAAAATAGCAATCTCTAATTTTCAATAATATTGAAATTGAAATTTATTTCTTAAAAACATCTAACCTATATACAGATTAAAAACATTAACAAATAAAGAATGAAAAAAATGCTTATCTGGTAGATAGGCTCTATACAATTTACTTTCATTTTTAATTTATTCTCGAAAACTAAAACTAATGAACGAACGAAAAAAATAAAAAGTATGCTTATAGTTACCTACTTAATTAAAATAAAAATAATTTTTACCAATAGCGTATTTAATTTACAATTATACATTTAAAATACAAAAACTAAATCTGGAAAAATGATATAAATACATATAATCATATAACTTACTTATATTTACTTCGAAATAAAAATAGATTTTCGAAGTCAATTCTCCATTTCTGACCCCGACCCGAACATTCAAAACATTTGTTGTAATACAAATTGTAATAATAATCTCGAAGCATATTATGAGCACCAAAACAATTAGTAGGTACACTGATGTATAGGTAGGTGAAAAAACTAAAAATAAACATTTTTTAATTCCCTAGGGGCTCACTCTTCATGTTATATTGCATTTAACTAAAATAAAACCAAATCCAGCGCTATTATATCATCGCATGGTAGCAAAGCAAAATACATATGTAATGTATAGATATGTATTTATGTATATATGTATTATTTTTATTGCAACCAAGGAACGTTCATTACGCGCACGACAAAGTGTAAAAATGTTTACATTACTTTATATGCACATTACAATGTACATAGTCATAGAAATTCATAAATCCTCAACCTCCTGTTTTCATTCATTGCAAGAGAAAATTAAAGAAAAAAATATTTATATGAAATTCATAATGACATCCTTTGATCTGTGTTCAGCAAATAGAATACATTCCCGTAGGGTGTTCTGAAGTTCCATACACATTCAAAGTTTTGTACTCTTACCGTAGAGACACCTCCTCGTTACCATATTCATTCTTTTTACTGTTATCTTGTGAGAAACAAATTAGAGAGAGGGTGGAATGACTATGGGTATTACCATTTATGCCACCCTCCCTCAAAACGAAAGCTTGGCAAAAAATACAGAAAAATAAATAAAATGTATGAAGCTTCTGAAAAATAGAGCGTCGTTCACACACCTACAAAATTCCTTTTTTTGCACACAAAGGACTCATTTTATTATTCGAAAATATTTTACACAATTTTTTGTGCCTTAGCTTCAGAAGGGTGTGAATTCCATACCTATTATCAAAAGCGTATTTACTATACGCTGATAACTCAAAATTCTAAGGCGTCAAAATTTCAAGAAAAAGAAGAAAATAGTAAACGTTTCTGTCGCTTGACATTAAGATGTGCGTAGGTAGGTACATGTAAATTAAACTTATGCTCTAATCTCAATGATATTTCAGTTTGGCGCAATAGGGCATATATGTACGTACCTTTTTATTTTGTTGAATCAAATGTTTTTTTTTCTTATGTACATTCAGTACGCTCTGTTAACTTTACATTATTGCTTAAGTCAAATTGTGATTTGAAGTATTTCGAAAAGTAAAAAATCAATTGCAGTTGGAGCTATTTTCCGTCTAGATATTAGATTAGCAATTTCTTATTTTTTGTTTGTAATTTTTATTTCTTGATAAGAAAATCATCCAAATAAATTTGTTTACAACTTTACCAGAGTTTGGGAGTTAATTCATTTAACGCTAACTATTAATAATAATTAACTCAAAACAGGGCAACTCTTATGATAAAAGATTCGTATCCTCTCTTTTCATGGAACAACAAAATTTGCCACTGGATATATAGTAGTAGTAGTAGTAGTAGTAGTAGTAGTAGTATGTGATTTTATTTAACAATAATAATTTGTCTTTGTTTTACATTTTTCACAATATTAGAGCATTGGACTGTGCCGTCAGCCCAAAAAAGAGAGTATTATCTAAACAAAGTTTAAATTTACATATATTTTAAAAATAAAAAGGCTTCATTGATTTAATTGAAATAAATTGAAAAAAGTGTTATCAATATCTTATGATGGTGACGTGAAATAGTGCCAAATGAAATAACACCAAATTTCAAATTTGGCCTTATTTCGTTGTTCAAAACGAAATAAAACCAATTTGGCTTTATTTCGATTTATAAATAGAAATAAGGCCAAACAAATAATGGAAACAACGCCGAATATTTTAAAATTCAAAAATGGTTAATTTATTGTCTAGAATAGCTACTTTTGCTAAAAAGTTTTTTTGAATTGATAGCACGGCGGCGTACTAACAGCTAGGTATGCAACCCCCCTGCTTGGGATCACTACAGGATTTGGGGTGGGTGCGAGTTTGGGTATATGCCAAAAACTTTTGCATTTGAGCACTAAAATCAAAGAAATTCCCAACAAAAAAAAAGCAAGTATGGCTCACAGTTATGAAAGAATCTCAACGCATTCGTGTTCTTTGCATATACCCAAACTCGCACCCACCCCAAATCCTATAGTGATCCCAAGCAGCGGGGTTGCAGGGGGGCAGCATGCCCCCCTTACATACCTAGCTGTTAGTACGCCGCCGTGCTATCAATTCAAAAAAACTTGTTTTAGCATAGAGAGAAAACAAAAGATAATTTTAATTTATGTTTTTTCCTAATTCTGCAAAATTTTAAATCGAAACAATGCCAAATTGCTATTATTTCGTTTTCTAAAGCGAAATAAACCCAAATTGAAAATTTGGCCTTATTTCGTTTTCAAAAACGAAATAATGCCAAATTTGTTGGATTTGGCTTTATTTCATTTGGCGTTATTTCACGTCACCTCTTATGATTGAATTTAAAGTTAGTGTATACAAAATTAGAAAGCTTCATTCAGAATTTGGTTTCTATATCTTTGTGCAGTTAAGACAAAACTACTTAGAACATTCCAGTTTGATCCATTAAGCACTTCGAGAGTTTCATTTTGGTTAAGAATGCTTTTTCCCCAATGCGCATAACGGATTGGTGACAAAACAGGGCAAATCCCTATGAAGTGGAGTACGTTTTCCACTGTTCTATGGTTGCAAAGAGTACACTCCGTGTTTTCTTCAGGGCCATATGGTCGGTAGTTTAACCGTATCAGCTCTCCTCTGGTTTTAAAGATGGTTGAAATGGGCTTTAGCGGATACTTGTCCTGGAAATAGTTGTTTTCACCAAGGTTGTGCTGCAAGTCCTTATACAAATTACGAGATTCACTACCTTCAGCTCTTTCCGTAAAGTTCTCGAAAATTTTGGCATCAATTCTTTCCAACAATATTTGGAAGGTCGGGTCCCAGTCTCTCCGATCGCCCTCCACCAGCTGAACATTATGTAGCACCTCCAAACGAGACCATTCTACGAAGAACAGTGACCTCTCTCGGAGCAGCTGTCTCACAATGGCATTAGGTAGTCGATGATTTGGAAGCGCCAACACTTTTTTAATATAGTTTAGATGCATCTTCAGCGTGAAAATATATAGTTGCGGGACTCCGGTCTCTAGGTGCAGCATATACGTAGGTGTATGCTCAGGGAGCCAGAATATCTTTTTGAGGAAATATCTTAAAAGCTTTTCAACCTCCTCGTACTGTAGAAATCCCCACACTTGACCAGCATAGCATAAGATCGACCTAATCACCGCTTCGAAAAGTTTATATTTTGCACATATTTTTTCCCCAGCACTCCCTTCCAGTTGCAGTTGATGGCTTGTTTCGATTCTATTAGTTTTGCCTGCAGGTGCTTCTTGATTGAAAGATTTGGAGTAATTATAACTCCAAGGTACTTATACTCCTTAACCAAATCTAATGCAACATTATTCCAGGTCCATCTCTCTTCTCTGGCGTATCTACCAGATCCATTTCGAAATATCAAAATTTTTGATTTGTCGGTATTGACTGTGAGGTTCCAGAGGTCGCAATATATTTTAAGCTTATTTATCATCATTTGCAGCATTTGAGGTGATTCCGCTAAAATTACAATATCGTCCGCATACATAAGCGCTTTGATGTTGATACCAGCAAACATTATTCCTCCGGGAAGAGCCGATGTGATGTCATCTAAAAAAAGAGAGAACAGGGGTGGGCTTAGGAGGCATCCTTGCTTGACTCCAGTCGATGTTTTAAACCAATTGGATCCTTCGTTACCGTTCCATATCGCTGTCATATTGTTTTCATAGAGCCGTCTTAGTACTGTCAACATTTTATGGGAGATCCCAAGGCAGCTAAGCTTGTAAAAAAGGGCGTCTCTATCGATTGAATCAAAAGCCGCCTTGAAATCAACGAAAAATGCGTACAGCTTCTTTCTCTTGTCTAGATAGGATCTAGCAATGCAGGTTAGGGTGAAAATATGATCAACAGTAGAGTATTCTTTCCTGAAGCCTGCTTGGAACTCGCTGAGTAGTTTGTTTTGTTGTGTCCAGTTCAAAAGTCGGTCAAGAATAACTCCGGTGAAGATTTTGGTTATGGTGTTGATAAACGATATACCTCGATAGTTACTAGGGTCATTTACGTCACCTTTTTTGAATAAAGGGAAAATGATGGTTTTGCGGAAGCTTTCGGGAAGGACACCGTCGTTAAATATATAGTTCAAAGCAGTCGTTAGTTTTTCAAAAAAGTTTTCGGTGGCGTTTATGAAAAATTCATATGGACTCGGTCCTCACCTGGTGCCTTGTTGTATTTGCATCTATGTATTACCTCGATGACTTCTTGCGTAGAAAAATTTTGGTCCAGACTTTCGTTCTCTATGTAAGGGGTAGCGTATAACATGGCGTTTGGATTTGTCCTTGAGTTTAGAAGAGTTTCTAAGTGATCAGCTAAAACATTCATGTTTATTTCGATTTTTCTTGCAAAAGGGACTCCGTTTAGTGATCGGGTGAGACTCCAAAAAGACCTGCTGTCCCTAACCTCTGATAATTTTCGTATAAGCTGTTGAGTGTAGTAGTGTTGCTTTTCCTTACATATCCTTTTGTATGCTTTATTTGCTTCCTGATACATCCTTTTCGCAAAGTCTGAATTAGTGGTTCTCAAGAGTCTCAGAAATCCGAATGATTTTTTCCTAGCCTTTTCGCAGTCCGCGTCGAACCAGGGATCTTTCCAATTCTTTCTTATTGTTGATTGAAAGGGATGAGCTGCCTCCGATATGCAATTCACTAGGATATCTGCGCCAAGATTTGAGTTGAGCTGGTTGATGTTGATGGGGTGTATTAAGGCATTGAGGTTGTCTTTGTATCTGTTAAGATGAGCATTCTTCCAACGGAGCTTCGGCAAGAGGTTCATGGTAGTGTCACTGGCGGGCGGGTTTTCGGAGAGAACACATTTGACGGACAATGGGAGGTGCTCTGAGAAAACCAGTTCTTCTACCTTTAAGTCCTCTACATATTGTAACCATTTCCCTCGGACGAGACAGTAATCGATGGTTGAGTAGGGCGTACCCCTAATGAATGTGAAAAGTCCGTTCAGGTCACTCTTGGTTCTTCCGTTCAATAATGTAAGTCCTAACGTCTAGCACATTTCGATCAGTCTTCTTCCATTCCCATCGATTTTTGTGTCCCTTGACGATATAGTGGGGTAGACGCCTTCTGGAGTAAACTCAGGTTCCAAATGTAGCAGCTGAGTATTACCAACTCTGCCATTGCAGTCACCGATTACCATTATGTTTTCGTTATGCATTTCCAAAATAAAGTCGTAGAGGTTCGAGAATTCATCCATCCATTTGTTCCAATTTATATATACTGGTACTATGTACAGTTTTTCATCCATTACCTCTAATTCCACTAAAATTCTGTTCATTTCGTTCACAAAACGACACTTTGTAGAAAATCCAAAATGTTTTTTTATTCCAAATAGATAGCCTTCACTTGCTCTTCCGTGTGCATGAGTTCTTGTTGCAGGGATCCGTTGTAATATAAATTGTTCAAAATATGTTTCATAGTTGTCTTTGTTTTGCTCAATAAATGTTTCAAATAATACAAATATATCGTATTCATTTATAAATTAAAAAAAAAATTTAAAAATTAACTTATTTAATAAACCTGATATGTTGTATGCAATAATTTTAAATGAAAAGTTAGATAAATTTTGTTTAAAAGAACTGATAGTGTGAACATGGCTGACGGCAACATTATCAAAAAGAATAGTTTGGCAGCACCTCGCTTCTTACAATTTGGGAAGTTTGAGAGCCACTGGGCTGGATGTCATTGCCTGACATTTCATCATTGTTGTTTATCAGCTTTTGCAAAAATGTCATTCCTCCTTGTTCGTCACATGTTAGCGCATTATTTGAGTTGAAATAAAATGTTTTATCATAAATTTTGATCATGTCTCCTCTAATAAATATTTTAGCATTTTTATTCTTTGTCAAAACTTGATGTTTTATTTTTAAAAGCTTTCGTCTCCTTTCTCTTGCCGCGACGGGATAATCTCTATGTAGTGATATACCGGTGTTTTTCAAAGCCGTAGCTGATTGGAGGATTCTCCCGACATCATCTTTGTTTTGAAGTTCCACAATAACGTTCTCGATGTTTGTGTTTCTGGATCGAATAGATCGCGATGAAGATATTATTCCTTGGTTATTGGATTTAAGTAAATCCATACAAAGTGATTTCGCCTTATCCTCGGCAGACACACCCGGTTCAGTTGGAAAATGGAAAACGACGTTCTTTTCATTTGCCTTTCTTGATAGAAACTCAACTTGTCGCTCGAGAGAGGAACAGCGGGATTCCATTTTAACAAGCTGATTTTGAAGTGAGAGATTGTGCTGTTGAAGAGTGTTTATATCAGCCCCGATCTTTGCCATATCTGCTTTGTTGGGAAGATCCTTTAATTTTTCATCAAGCAACGAAGCCATAATATCGCTCACAACGATTTTTAGATCCATGGCTGACATTGAACCTACAGACGACATATTATTTCTGGTTTTGTCAGTAATTTTATGTGGTGGGAAGTTTTCGGGTGAAGTTTTAGATAGATCTCTCTTCGATGTGGTGCTCAGTGAAATTGAGTTATTTGAAGAATCGGTTATACGAGGTGGTGTCCGTTGCATAGTTTGCTTGTATAAAGTTAACAATTGGATTCTTTTTCTTCGGTTTTTGCCTATAATTTGATGACTTTTGAATGAATTTTAACAGACTCACCCTCAGTTATAAATAAAATAGGGTTAAAATGTGTTATTAACTTTAGATTCAAACTAAAACACTTAAAACTTCGTCTTTTTGCAAGAGCCTACAAAAGTTCGACTTGCTTCAAACACTCTCACTCTCTTGTTTCACTGGATATATCTTAAGTATTTAAAATCAACTTCAACCACATAGACTTCATCATCACCCAACTGCAATTCGCCAGAAACTTCCAAATTTCTATACCTTCCAAATCTTTCTAAAAGGATAGGGCTCTCCTAAGACGAGTCAGTCCACTTTTACACAGATGGATCAAGAACAAATAAAGGGGTTGGTGGAGGTGTGTACTCTGAAGGACTGTAATTATGTCTCTCATTCCGCTATCCCAATCTTTGTAGCGTGTTCCAGGCGGAACTTTTGGTGATAAGAGAAATCTTGTCCTGGCTTAAAGAAAACGTGATATCAACATCCGATATCCGTATTTTCTCAGATAGTCAGGCCGCTATCAAATCTCTGGACTCTGTCTCTACAAACTCTATAACAGTTCATAACTGTCGATCATCTCTAATGGAGATGGCACAACAGTTTATTTATTGCTGAGTGCCGGGCCATAGAGATATTCCATGAAATTGTAAGGAAGATGAACTCGCCAGGAATGGTAAAGTACAACCCATTCTACCACGTTTGGCTAATGCTGGCATACCAATCGCTACATGTAAACTATCTCTAATGCAAGACGCTATGAAGAAGGCAAACATCAGTTGGAATAACATCATCACGTGTCAGGTCACAAAAAACATCTGGCCTACAATAGATTTAAAGCGTGCTTTCTCGAAGCAGATCGCATATAAGCTCGATAATCGGGCGGCTAGGCGTATCTTTGTATATGAAAACCATAGTACTCTCATGGGCAGAAACTTTTATGGCCACCGGATGCCGTCGTTGGCGGTAGTATCGAAAAAGGGATAAATTTCGGGGGAGCGAGAGAAAAATATTATTTCCATTCCCATAAGCAGCCAGCAGAATAAGGGAGACAGTTAATTTGGCAGCCAAAAAGTTAACACAATTTTCTTTCTATTTGAGTTTATGCTTGGTCATGACTCTGCTTCTCCTTGTGTATGATCTTTGTATATGAAAAATGGTTGTATTATGTATACGAAGCTGCGATGCGATTTTTCTGAAGAAGAAACATATTGGGATAGTTATATCTACGTTTGATTATAGTTATGTATATTTTGTCGAGTGGGTATTTTGCTTTTATTTGGCATTAAGTTTTTCTTCAATTTTTGAAGATAAGATTTGTTTGAGCTTTAAAGATTTTTTTTGGTAGACAGATATCAATTGGTAGGTGGTTTTTTTTCAGGATGTATGTGGGTTTGGTTTTAAATTCAAATTTTAGATACAAAAGGCATTGGTAGGTAGGCAGGTATTTCATGAAATTCCATAGGGAATTCCTGCTAGTATCCGGACAATTATTATATAAGTTTGAAGCCAATATTTTTAATTTTTGAAAAGCTATTTGAGTCGAAAGTAGATTTTTACCAAGTTTTAGTATTGTTTTTTTTTTTAGGTTTCAATTTTTTTGTAAAAAAACGGTCCATTCGACTTTTCTCAAAATTTTATAGAATGTTGAAAACAATATTTCTTAAAAGATAAAATTAGTTTGAAGCCAATGTCTCAAATTTTTGAACAGATATTTACGTCGAAAATCAATTTTTACCATCTTTTATACATTTTTTTTAGGTTTTTATTTTTTGTAAACAAACTGTCAATTCGATTTTTCTCAAAATTTTTTCTAATGTTGAAAACAATATTTCTTATAAGATAAAATTAGTTAGAAGCCATTATGTCAAATTTTTGAAAAGATATTTGAGTCAAAAATCAATTTTTACCAACTTTTGTTATATTTTTTTTTTTGTTTTTAATTTTTTGTACAAAAACTGTCAATCCGATTTTTTTCAAAATTTTACTGAATGTTGACAACAATATTTTTTGAAAGATTTAAGTAGATTAAAGCCAATATCTCAAAGTTTTGAAAAGATATTTAAGTCGAAAATCAATTTTTACCAACTTTTATATATTTTTTTTTAGGTTTTTATTTTTTGTAAAAAACCGTCAATTAGATTTTTCTCAAAATTTTATCAGATGTCAAAAACATTATTTTTCGTTGCAAAAAATTGTTTGGATATAATAATTGTCCGGATACTAGCAGGAATTCCCTATGGAATTTCATGAAATACCTGCCTACCTACCAATGTCTTTTGTATCTAAAATTTGAATTTAAAATCAAAACCACATACATCCTGAAAAAAACCACCTACCAATTGATATCTATCTACCAAAAAAAATCTTTAAAGCTCAAACAAATCTAATCTTCAAAAATTGAAGAAAAACTTAATGCCAAATAAAAGCAAAATACCCACTCGACAAAATATACATAACTATAATCAAACGTATAACTATCCCAATATGTTTCTTCTTCACAAAAATCGCATCGCAGCTTCGTATACATAATACAACCATTTTTCATAATACAAAGATCATACTCAAGGAGAAGCAGAGTCATGAATGTAAATAAAAACTAAAATCGGTACAAGATCCTGAACAGCTGATGTAAGCATACAAAAATTTCATTCATCCCCTTATTAGACACAATATTGAGACATTGCCGTTTTCCATATAAAAGTGCATTGATATAAAGAAAATACAACAACAAATTCATCGACCTTCATATGGAAGCTTAGCATATGAAAACATATACAAGCATAAACTCAAATAGAAAGAAAATTGTGTTAACTTTTTGGCTGCCAAATTAACTGTCTCCCTTATTCTGCTGGCTGCTTATGGGAATGGAAATAATATTTTTCTCTCGCTCCCCCGAAATTTATCCCTTTTTCGATACTATCGCCAACGATGGCCTCCGGTCACCGGTGGCCCTAAAAGTGTCTGAAGTTTCTGCCAATGAGAGTACTATGGTTTTCATATACAAAGGGCGTATTCTTTAATGACTTGTGGAGAAGCTATATGGATGAGGAACAGAGGAAGAGGATGAAACAGTTCTTCACCTCCTCTGTACAGGCCCTGATGCTCTAGCTCAAAAACGCAAGAATTACCTAGGAGAATTCTTCTGTAACGATCTCAATTATATTAACATAATCAGTCTCCTACGTTTTGTAAGGGACTCAAACTGGTTTAATTGAACTTAGAAGAAATCATCAAGATTGATGTGATATCACAATGGACCATTAAACTACCTAAGTGTATCCTACTCTATCACGGACAGCCACTTTAAGCTACATGAAATTAATGCTAAATATTTTGTTAATTTAAATGAAATTTTGCACATGTTTTCACACTCTTAGCGAGAATTTGCTTAAAGGTATTATATTTTTTTTACTGCGGAATCACTTCTCTTGAACTTTATATAAATTAATATAAATCCGTCCCTGGATACCAGTTTCATCCATTTGCCTTTTCTCCCCCACATTGGGGCCTTATTTGACTATTATGATTATGGTGATCACCAGTGCGAATTCCGTTTGATTCAAATGGGCACACAAAAATGGGGAAAAAATGAAAGAAATTATGAGGAAATATGAGTAAGCGATGCTACGTTATTATAAAAGGTTGTTTGTGGGGCTTCAACATTCTGATATGATGAGAAGACTCGACCATTTTTTTTTTACTTAAATGCAAATCTTGCCTGTGGTAACTGGTAAAAGAGTGTGAAAGATAAAAATGAGAGGTACGGCAGAGATTTGCAATGCAATCATTATTTCTTGCATTCGAAACAGAAAATGAGAAAAATTCTTCATAAATCTCTATTCGTATCTTTAGGATGCACTGGGTAGGAAGAGGGTGAAAAACAATACATGGGTTCATATAAGAAGCACAAGCACATCCTTTCGACGAAATTATGCAAACCTACATCAGCAAAGATGATTTTCACTGTGCACAGCGTATTATCCTTTGTAAGCGTTTGAGGTATATTATTCCATCTTGAAAAAATGAAATCGTAATCTCAGTTTTTTATTTTTTTTTCTTATCAACACATCATCCTGGCAAATTTTTTTTCTGCTTTTAAGATTGAAAGTAGCGCTTACTTGGTGCACTTTCAAAATAATTATCGTTATTTATGGATTTGTGTGAAGTTGAGTGTGAGAAAGTATGGGTGATGGATGGATGACTGGTTTCGTTCTTTGTAAATTGTAATAATGGCGTAGAAAAGGATAATGAATCCTGATATGCAAATGTTTGTCATAGAGAAAGTGAGTTTTAATTTTTTTTTTATATTCCGTTGAATTTTGATTTGAAAATTGTATTCTTTTGATTAAAATGTTTTACTTTGATCATGAGCAATTTTCACCAAATTTCTTAGATCTTTTAATGTTCGTTTATTTATTTGAAAACGGAAGATACATTGCTTAAAAACAACACAAAAAATAAAATCGCCCTGCAAATTATTTTTGTTTGCTTTTTAAGTCCTTTTCGGTATTTTTTTCTAGGAGTATCCATGATACCCGCCCATATTGTTTTCTTACTTTAGGACGTATGGATATAGAATAACTTTGTATACGTTGAAATTTTAATAAGCTCTGATTTTAATTCTGAGCAACTATATTTTACTTTTACCAACGGGTTTTGGATACAATTTTTGGAACAGTAATGTGAATAATTGCCTTTGTTTCTAGTAAAATGTGGCTATTCTTAATTAAGAGAGGCATACATATGTATGTATGTAAGATACCTACTATTCAAAAATTAAAACTATGTTTTTAAAAATAATAAAAATCATGACCAAATGTGGAACAACATTATGTCAGCGGTTATAGAGTGCATTGGAGTTGAAATCTTCTCATTCCGTCATAAGGGCCATGAATTAACGTTCAATGTTAAACTATCAATGCACAGTGCCTATAGACCAGATGAAAAAAACAAATGGCAGGTTTGTACATTTTATCTTTTTAATTTGAAATGTTCATTTTTCCATATGTCCATTTCGAGCACTCATTTTTTTTTATAATAAACGGGCACTCAAGGGGTTATTAATACCCTTAATATGTTTAACGTTTAAACACAGTGCGAGCTTTAGGAAAATAGGGAAGGATTAAAGAGGAGATACCGATGCACATTGGTCTTAAAGTTTTGAATATCAAAATGATAGGGAAAAACAGAGCTGGGTAAAGCATTCCACATTCTCGAAGTGCGGTTAAAAAAAGAATCTCTATACTTGACAGTACGTCCGAAATTGAGCTCAAGGTTAAACTGATGTGCATTCCTAGAAGTACGAGTATTACGGCTGAATTGGTTGAGGGGGGGAATGCAACTGGCTAATTCGTCAGAACACTGTTTATAAAAATATCAGTAGAACAACGAAAGGCATGAAACATTGCGGCGGTGTTCAAGTGACGTAATTGTTTCGGTTATAGTTCTATCACCTATCATTTTCAAAGCTCTTTTTTGGATCCTGTCCAAAATACTTAAACTTGTTTTAGTGGCACCTGCCCAAATATGCGAGTTATATTCAAGTTTTGGACGAATGAAAGCTTTGTAAATTACAGCCAGATCAGAAGGGGTGAACAATTTCTTGCACCGTCGGAAGAATCCTAAGCACGTAGCAGCATTTTTGGCAATATCGAATATGTGATCATTCCATAAGAGGTGATCTGTGATACACATACCGAGTACTGAAAGTTGATTAGTTTCCTGGATGCAAGTGCCGCTCATGGATAGCGGCTTCGGGGGTGGGTTACGCTTTAATGACAGGAGACAGCATTGAGTTTTCGAAGCATTACATTCTACACGGTTTTTGATTCCCCATTGTACAAATGTACAATGCTGTCGAGATCAGAATTTAATGAGCTTATCATACGCTGCCGTTGAAGTTCCACATCCGAAGGACAAGTATGAGAATGTAAAAACGAATATGATATGAAAAGCTGAGGGTACTGTCATCCGCGAAACAATTTAGTGGGTTAGAAGTTTCAGACAAAAGATCATTTATAAAAATAAGGAAGAGCGTCGGAGACAAAACGGAGCCCTGGGGCACACCAGCGTTTATTTTGTGAATATCAGATTTGAACCCGTCCAATACTACTTGAATTGAACGGTCCCAAAGGTAATTTCTAACCCAACGAAGGAGAGATTTATCAATACCAAATGCACGCATTTTCGATAAGAGAGCTTGATGCCAAACTCTATCAAATGCGTTTGAAATAGATAGATAGATAGATAGAAAAATTTGTATTCATTAAAAACGATACATAATAATTTACAATAGAAAAAAAAAAACTTACAAGCATGGCATTAGAGCCGTCTGCCGAATACTATCAAGACATTTACATTGAGAAAAAAGAGTATACAATTATGGAATATAAAATAAAGAACATATGTATGTATATAAATAATATTACAGAAATATGATCAATTTTTTAAATGTTATTTTGTTAAAGTGGCAAAGTAATTTAAAGAAGAAAAAGAATAGTTAACAATAAATACCTATGTGTTACAATAAAAAAAGAAAACAATTAACAATTAGGTATACTTTAAATGATTGTTTAAAATATTTAAGTTTAATTTTTTTTACTAAAAAACCGAAGATGGCGAAGAAGTGGAAAGTTTCGGATAATAAGGACTTTTAGTTTAGTTAAAACGGAAAAAGGCGAACTCTAAGAGGTTCAAGTTATGGAATATTGGAGCTTTTAGTTTAGCTAAAACAAAACTTTATTTTCTTTTTTTACTTAAGTAGATACTTCAAAACAGACTCAAATAAGAATTTCTGTAATTATTTGCATGGGAGACATAGCGTACCAGCAATTTCCAACCATACTCCCCGTTCAAAACACGTAAACATTCTTCCGACGAAAAGAAGCTTTTATCAAAATGGAGTCTACGGATTTCTTGTAAAATAGGACATGTTGCTAAAAATGGTAAACAAGCAGAGTGAACAAATTGCATCTAAGTCAGTTCTATGTGGCTTGTAGTTGAGTTCAAGAGTTTCAGTCCGTATTTTGAATATTAAACTTATATCAGAAGCAGAAAGGTCCTCACAAAAATAATTATTATCGCCCAAAGTCAAATTAAGACGGCTATAGGTTGCTCTAGAAAGCCCTTTCGAGATTAGTTTTGTACATTTCCTCTCAACCATCGAAATCCAGTTGTAAAAGGTATTTCTCCATTCTTCTTTGTTGTTTGCATTTAGATTCATTGCTAAATTATGTGCTGTGGCAAGAGCACGCCAATTTCTAAAAGGGGAATATCCACAATGGAGTGATATAAGCAGGATTTGCTTGTGCAGATTACTATCGGGTCTATGCATAACTTTAATAAGATAGTCTGCGTTGGCCTTTAAATTTCTAACATATATTTGCGGAATCCCGGACTCAACATATATGGCGTAATTAGGCAAGGTACGCGGCAGCCGGAAGATTTTTTTGAAAAAGTATCTTTGAATAACTTCCATATCCTCTAGAAATTGGTATCCATACACTTGATTCCCATAACAAATGCAACTGTTCACGGTAGCCTCAAAAACCTTAAATTTCGATGTAGGGTCCACGAAGCTTCTTGAAAAATATGTGACCACATCGAGTTTATAGCTGATTTGGCTAGTACCAGTTTCTCTTTAATATGATTTTTGATGTTCAAATTATGAGTGATAGTAAAACCAAGATATTTATACTCGCTGACAACTTCAATAGTGGACCATCTAATGTCCAATTTCGTACATTATTATCTGAAAGGTTTTGAGGTTTAAAAATCATAATTTTAGATTTAGAAATGTTGATTTTGAGATCCCACGAATCGCAATATTGTTTAAGTTTATTTATCTGAAGCTGCAATGTCACTGGGTTATCAGAGAACACCACCAGGTCATCAGCATAGAGCAACATCTTCAAAGATAAATCGCCATAGTTGACGCCTTCCGGTAATTTATTTTCAAGTTCTCTCGTGAGTGTTGATGGGGTCACATCGTTTGAGAATTATTTCTTGGTTTGTCTTTGAATTTGTCATAAATATAATAAATCTTTTTCAAATCTCAAAAGAAAATATAGTTACATAAAAAATAAATTATGAATTGTATATTGTGCAACTCTCGTATAACTGATAATGAAGATCTCAAAGTTAAATGTACATCTTGCAATACATTTTTCCATGCTAAGTGTGTAAAATTAGAAAAACGTGACATTAAAAATCTTGCAAAAAGCTCCCAGGGATTTAAATGTGAGTCTTGTCTTATTAGCAAGCTAAGTTACTCTCTAAATAAAAATGCTCTTGCTGCATCTGGTTCCCAGTCTCTTTCCTCGCATGTTCCAAATAACCTCGTGTCCCCTGTTCATGGACATGATATTCCACCTCATTCCTCTGCTCCAGTTGTAACAATTAATCCATCCTCTGCCGCTTCCTCAATGACGAATGGAGAGCAGACAATAACTTTGTCGATGCTCTATGCAGAAATTCTAAAGCTTCAAACTCTAAACAGTGATGCACTAGAAAAAATTCGGTTTCTTGAAGAGCGCAATGTTACTCTGGCTGACACCGTTAATATTTTGGAGTCAAAATTAAACTCTTTAGAACAGAGAGATAAACAGTGTGATGTTGACATTGTCGGTATCCCTGATGTTACTGCAACCAACGTCACCGATAAGGTTCTTCATCTTATTAATACCGGTGTAGGTGAGCAAATTGAAAGAGATGACATCGAATCATGCTACGTAAAGACTTTGAAGAGAGGAGGAGGAGACTCAAATAATGCTGTGTCTAGTATTGTTTGCGTTAAGTTTTCAAAGCTCTCTCAGAAATTAAAAATAATGACCAATTTGCGGACACACAAAGTCAAATTGTCAGCTAATATCTTTGGTGACCAATACAACAACAAAGGAAAAGCAAAACATTCAATTTACATAAACGACAATCTTACTGCTTACACACGTTCGCTTCCACAGTGGGCCAAACAGCTGAAACTACAGGGTAAATGTGATTATGTCTGGGTTCGGAGTTCATCAGTGTTCATCAGAAGAAAGGAAGGCGAAAAAGTCATTAAAATTAAAAATGTGGAGGATTTTTCTAAAAACAATCTTGTATTTTGTTAATTTTTTAAATTATGATGTTTAATAATAATAATATAAGTTTTTTGGAAGATCCTCCTCTTGATATACAAAATAATAGTATTTTTTCTTGTATGGATTATGATGAAATTGACTGTCTCTGTATTGATCATCCTAACGTAGATTCTTATTCTGGTTTCTCTGTAGTTCACCAAAACATTCGCAGTGTTAGAAAAAATTTTGATGTTTTTTTGGCTCATCTCGCATCTTTAAAACATTTACCTGATATCATATTTCTATCGGAGATATGGGTTTATGATTGTGAGGTAGCTAATTATATAATTCCAAATTATACTTTCTCTGCTTATTGTAATAATTCTTACGCTGCTGGAGGTGTAGCAGTATTCTATAGGAGTGACATTGTGTGCGATATTATCTATCCGAGACTAAAAACTGCTGATTTGATTGTCGTAAATTGTGAGTTATCTGGTACTCGATTTTGTTTTGTTTGTGTGTACAGATTTCATTTTTTCACTATAAAAGCTTTTGTGGATGAATTTTCTATATTTTTGGAAAATCAAAGTTATAAGAATCAGGTCCTCTTAGGGGACTTCAATATTGATATTTTGTCTGAATCGTTTGATGCTGACAATTTTCTAGCTGTTTTATCTTCTTTTGGTTTTGGGTCCTTGGTAAATAAACCTACTAGAGGTACTTCATGCTTGGATCACATTTTCTTACGATTACATAGAAATACTAATTTGAATTATAAAGCCGATGTATTTGACTTTAAAATAACTGATCATAGTCTAGTTATTCTCCAGTTTGATAATTTTGTTTCTAGGACCAAACAATCTTACTCGAAAAAATTCCAAAAAATTAATTTTGTTTCCCTTAAATCTGCTTTGACGTATGAGTTTTGGGATGAAGTTTATGCAGCAGAGAATCCGTCAGTTGCCTTTGACCTCTTTCTGGTCAAACTTCAATTTCATATTTCAAATAATAGTCTTGTTCAGGAAAGGAGAGATTTGAAGCTTACATGCCGTAAGCCTTGGATGAATTTCAAACTATTAAATAAGATAAATAAAAAGAAAAAACTACTTGGCTGTGTTAAAAAACATCCGAATAACACCAGGCTTAAATTTCTCTATGAAAAACTTTGTCTTGAGCTTAAAACTGAAATTCCCCTTTGTAGAGACACTTTTTATGGTAATAAACTTGCTGAAAATTTAGGTAACTCGAAAAAAGAATGGGAAATAGTAAATGGTATTCTAAACAGAAATAAAACCGAGACGAATATCATAATAGAAACTGAAAACTCTACTGAGACAGATCCTGAAAAAGTTGGAAACCTATTTAATGATTTTTTCTCAAGAATAAGTAAGAATTTATCGAATTTTCCAACTTTCGAAAATGTGTGGTGTTGTAATAACACTATCATTGATGATATTTTTCAACCAAGAAGTTTTTTCTTTGTAAATTTTAGTTCGGAAGAAATACATAAAATCATAATGTCATTAAATAATTCAAACTCTTCTTCTGATGATTTGATTTCCAGTATAACTCTGAAAAAAATTTCATTTTACGTCTCTGATATTTTAAGCTTTATTTTTAATTTCAGCTTGCAAAAAGGAGTTTTTCCTGATGCCCTTAAAAAAGCCTTAGTTATACCACTTTATAAAAAAGGTGTCACTTCAAGCCTAAATAATTACCGTCCCATATCCCTCCTATCAGTTTTTTCTAAAGTTTTTGAAAAAGGGATGAAGTGCAGAATGCTATCTTTTTTGAAAAAAACAAACTTTTTTAGTGACCACCAATACGGCTTTATGACTGGAAGATCTACGGAGGATGCCGTTTTAAAACTATGTGGTGAAATTTATAGTAGCTTAAACAATTCTGAGATACCTTCATCTCTGTTCATAGATATAACTAAGGCTTTTGATACGGTGGATCATGTTTTGTTACTTGATAAATTGTATAGAGCCGGGTTTAGAGGTACAATGTATGATTGGTTAGAATCGTATTTAATGAATAGAAAACAGAGGGTAAAAATTCGGGATACTCTTAGCTCAGAGAAGTTTATTAATATGGGTGTTCCTCAAGGATCTGTCCTGGGCCCTATCCTTTTTTTAATCTTTGTGAACTCGCTTTTTGTTCAACCTTTTAAAGGCAGTATCACAGCTTTTGCTGATGATACTGCTTTGACATATTCTTCGAAAAGTTATTTTCAATTATTTATTGATGTAAATTATGACCTCGAGATTCTGCGTAAATGGTTTTATATTCATCGACTTATTATAAGTGACAAAACAAAATTTATGATTTTTAACATAAGGGGTAATATCTGTGAAGATATTTCAATAAGTTATCATTCACCTTTTTGTCTTCGATATCGGCTAAATAATGATTGCCTGCATGATTCCACTACTTCCTATAATGAAAACCTGCTATGCTCTGACGGTTGTTTTATAATTGAGAGAGTTGAAAGTTTCAAATACCTAGGTATTCTGTCAGATTTTCAGATGAGTTGGAAAAACCACACTTCTAACTTAAAAATTTATCTAAACAAAGTTGTTAGGCAAATCTACCATCTTAGTCTATATTGTAGTCTACCTATTCTAAAATTGGTCTACAATGGTTTATTTAAATCTAAGCTTCAATATGGACTTTCTTGTTGGGGCGGTACGCATTTTAACAAAATTGAGCCTTTACTTATTAAGCAAAAACATGCAATCAGAATTATTGCTAGGGTAAATCGTAGAACCCCAAGTTTTGATTTATTCAAGAATCTTAATATTCTACCACTAAAGCACTTATATTTTTATAAAGTATTAAAAATATTTTTCGAAAATTCTGGATATACGGCTGCTAGATTGTATGGATCTTATAGTTTGCGTGTCAACGGCATGAATTTGGTAACTGTACCTCACATTAAAAAAGCACACTTTTGTCACTTTTATTTAGTTACTGCACCTCGTTTATTTAATAAGCTGCCTGAAAATATTAGATGCGAGAGAGTCGAAACAACATTCTTAAGAAATATTAAGCTTTTTCTATTTTCTTTGAACTACAGTGAAATAGATACATTATTGCATGTAATTATTTGAGAAGATAAAAAAAAAAAAAAAAAAATGTATATACTTTATTTTTATTTTAAATATTGTTAGCTTTAAGTCTTCATCTAAAATAAAGTCAAAGTAAAAAAAAAAAAAAAAAAAAAAAAAAAAAATATCATTGATAAAAAGAGCGAACATCAACGGACTCAATATACAGCCTTATGGAACACCTGTTTCGGTATTAAAGGATTTTGACATAGATATACCATTACAAACCATTGCAGACGTGTTTAATAAAAGTTGTTCATACATCCGAATAAATTTGGTTGAAAGGCCAATAACTGCTATAGCTTATATAAAAGTGATCTTCTGTTGAAGGTATCAAAAGCAGCTTTAAAATCGACGAAAAAAGTGTATAGGGGCTTCTTTTTGTCGATAAAACACTTGGCAACACTCGTAAGAGCAAAAATTTGATCAATCGTTGAAAGGCCCGCCCGAAAACCAGCCTGATATCGACTTATCAAATTATTTCTTTCAATCCAATTCACAAGCCTAACTTACAACATTTGTGCAAACAGTTTTCTTAGTGAGCTCAGAATTGAAAAGCCTCTATAATTTTCTGGTGAACTAGGATTACCCTTTTTAAATATAGGAAATATTGTAGCCAAACGAAAGTAGCTCGGAAATTTATCTTCTGTAAACATTTTGTTTAATAACCAAAACACACGCTCGAGAAATTCAGAAGTTGAATTCTTATAGAATTCGATAGGAATTCCATCCAAACCCGCTGCTTTGTTATTTTTCATTCTGCTCAGAGATGCCAACATCTCAACCATCTAAAAGGAGAGCCTAGCTCATCGATTGAAACATTTTGCAGGGCAAAACTGATGGAATTCTGGTCAGTATCTGGCAGTAGTAAACGTTCAAAGTATGTGGCCAGGTCGTCAACACTAATACTTAAAGACCATGACTTGCTGCGACCTCCCAAAATCCGTACATTGTACCAGAATGACTTTTAGTCCTTACAGTCTAGAAGTTTCCCAGCCGCTTTGATTAAATATAATTGCTTTTTTCGTCTACACAAATCTTTATATATATACTAGCTGACCCGACAAACGTTGTGTTGTCATATAAATAATTTGTAAAGACTATTTTGCTAGAAATAAATAACTTATTGTAAATGTGTACGGATGTGATATATAAGTGGGAGAGGTATAGAGCACTGTAAAAGGTGATAAAATATTAAAATAAAAAATCACCAAACAAATTTTTTTAATTTATTAAAATTAATTCTTTAAAATTATATACATATCGCTAATTATGACCGTACTACAAAAGAACAATATCAATCACTTAATGCAACAGAGTGAACAATATTTTGTGTGATCCCAAACAAACAAACTGGATGGTTTGCCCACTTGAGAGCACGCCACGTATAATTGTCCGTGTGAAAAACATGAAGTTCTCAAATGTAAGCCACAGACAATCATCGTTTGGTCTTCACTTATTGATAGTTATTGGAAATGCCAATAATTGGAAATTGAAGGCATTTGAATTGAATTAGCACATCTGTGGGTATAACAGGGATTCGCGGAAATAATATATTTTCACCTCAGAATTTGCCATTTAGAATTATGGTTTCGATAACATTTTTCATCAAATTTTTAATAACTAATCGCGTGCCGTTGCACAACCGTGGTGGGTTCAAATAACGAAGCAAAATTACCGGAGATCCAATCTTCAGTTGTAAATTATGCGGTGGCATGCCTGGTAAATTCAATGAGTTCAAAAACTCATTTTAATAATTTACAACTTCGGTAGCATCACAAACTGTATCAATAGATTTGTATGACACCAAGTCTCCTGGAAACACATGTTGTATCTTGAGATTTAATTCGTTGACATCCACATTTTTTGCTGCTGAAATTGCTCTTTCTGCCAGCCACACATGATTTGTATATTGTCTGTGTACATCGGGAAATCTGTTCAATGAAAGCATCTTCTAAACCAATAATCTTGCAGAAATCGACCGGTAATTTTATGCATCCAGTTTCATCTGTAGTAACTTTTCCATCGCCTATATCTATCAACAGTAATTTTGAGAATGTTTCAGCGACGGATGAACACGCATATTTAGTTTCAGTTGCGGTGATTTAAAGCACGCGTTGATCTCATCGGCGCGGCGTACGTTGAACGCGGAATAACGGGAAGTGTTTGTCTCAGATCACCTGAAAGGAGTAACAGAGTGCCGCCAAATAGTCTGTCTTTGTTTTTTTATATCTTTTAATGTCCTGTTCAACGCCTCAAGCGAATGTTTGTGTGCCATAGTGCATTCATCCCAGATGATAATTTTACACTGTTTTAACAAGAATTAGCGAAATAAGGAATGTTTTGCCGGTTCCACCTGGTACATCAAAAAAATAATCCACCTTGTCTTGCCAAAACTGCGAGCATTATGTGGTCATAAATGGTTCTTTGTTCTTCATTCATTAGTGGGACATTGCGTGAAACAATCGCTGCCATTTCTACGGTATTGTATTTTAGTTCAATATTTAATTCAGTGTCTATTAAATCAGATGTATTTCGATTTGGTGAATGCATACCGAAATGACTGAGTGGTAAGTTGGCAATGATAATGCAAAGATCCCAATAGCAATCAATGCTTCATTGTACATAGCGTCACTGAATACTATCGTAAGATCGTTGCACCGTGTACGATGTTGATGCAATTAAACCATAACACTTAGGAATATAAAAAGTAGATAAAAACCTATTCTCAGACGTACCGAATATATATGCAAAATTTCATTGAAATTGGTTAAGCCGTTTCGGAGGAGTATGGCAACTAACACTGTGACAGGAATATTTTATATTTTAGATATTTTATTCTGTTCAAGGTAATTTCCTCTGTGAGTTTCGTTGTTAGATTGTCTAAACAATTTTAGGTAAGCGAAAGACTTTTCCCTACATTTCTTACATTCTTCGCCAGGGTAAGCCAGAGATCTAGGCGCTCGGCGCCGAATTATAAATCAAAAAACAATTACCTTTTTAGTTTATAATCCTTTAGTGGGATGTTGTAAGTATTCTTTATTATTTTTTATCTTATGATCCTCCTGAATAACCTCCCTTACAGTGGTTCTACTGTTCTCTTTTTAGTTTCTAGACTGCCCTATGACATAAAATTCTAAACTATTTATATTAATTTTATGCTTACTTACTAAATTTCTTAACCTACTTCCTTAACATTAAATTCTTAATATTATTACATTATTTTCACATTGATGTCATTTCTTAACCTACTTCACATTAATTTCTTAATATTATTACATTACTCACCTTATTTTCATATTGGTGTCATCATATTACCATGCATTTCCGCACTTCACACCTGTGCTTTGGTTCAATGTTCGTCTTGTTGACAAACTTTCTGATGACGCTTCGAATTACTTCATCGAGAATCCAAAGCATTGCTTTTGACCGTTTATTAAGGTCACAATTGCTTTGAACTTCAATGATTACGTCGATCAGCAAGTTTGTTTTTACTTTTTGCAACACAATAAACAAATACTTTTTGTTTTTGTTTATGTTTTGTTGATTGATTCGGGTTTGGAGGGTTACTTATGGATGCTTAAGTAGCATCATATAACAGCACAAATCTATAACAGATCATCCTTGGTTTGAGTTATAGTTACCACTAGAATCTTCGATTTTTGTCCCATAGAATCGTTTACGCTCTCAAAAACAGGAGGACTCAAAACACTCTCTGGTAGCGTCGAATTAACAGCAAACTGTGCTGCAAGCAAATTGGCTTTATCAATCGAGCTTACATAGGGAATGTCATTGTGGACGAGCGTTGGAACCGAGGATGACGTGGTGTTTCCTACGTTTTTTACAAATGACCAGAAATTTTTACTACCTTTAGGACATTGTAGTATTTTTTGCCTTAATTTCTGGTCATGCAGAAATTTGGTTCGTCGAATATGGCCGTTACAAGTCTTTCTAGCTTGTTTGAACTTATTTCGGTTTTCCTCAGTGGGGTTGGCTTTATAACAGGGCCGATTCCTCATAGTCAGCAGGTTTAGCAGCGCTAAACCAAGAATTTTAGAATTAATCTTCTTTAGAATGCATCTTGCAATCAAAGTGACTTTTCTTCAAATTATTTTCATTTCATGCAATACAACTCTCATACAATATCAAATCTATCTTGAAACATTGAGCTTGGGCATCGCAAAAGTTTGCGCTATCAAATTTCATTTCAAATTTTTTCAAAAAGCGATAACCAGGCGAAGTGTGCCGGTACACATTAAAGACACACAACAGAGAGGCAGGCGCGACCAAGAGTTTGATGTCTTCTCTCTTTATACTTCGTATGGACATTGGACTATGGAAGAAAGAACAACACTGACGATACGAACATGATCGTCGAACACGGCAACTATTTATACATCATACCATATTCGTTTTTGAAAGCAGAAAATTGTGCGGTTATTTATTTATGTGAAAATGGGGTTTGCTAGCAAACTTGCTTGACCCTGCTCTACGAGAATATAGCGAGCAACGCAAGTTCGTCGGTTAGCGCAGCTTTTAGCGATTTTTACTGATTTTTGATGCTGATGTGTGAGGAAAAGGAAATGGTAAAGACGTTGGAGTTTAGGCAGATTATTCAA
Organism: Eupeodes latifasciatus; assembly: GCA_920104205.1. NCBI lineage: Eukaryota > Metazoa > Arthropoda > Insecta > Diptera > Syrphidae > Eupeodes > Eupeodes latifasciatus. The sequence goes on from OV049926.1 coordinate 112,372,762, forward strand.
ATATTTAATAGGAAGTAGGTTTTGTTTGGAACCTTCTTTTAGGCGGAAAGAAAAGTGACTTAAGAAAGTGCATTTTAATATCTATTGTTTTGTTAGTTAAATATTAAATGTTTTGTGATCAATATGTTTTTTATGTACATATATATTTTATTGTATTTACTATTAATATAATTCCATACCAATTCAAAGATGGTAGAGGCTAGTCGTAAGAAATTATTTTATTTGATTTCCTTAGAGCAGCTCAAATTAAAACAAGCATTTCTTTTAATGAAAAAGAAATTTTCAAAAAATAAAAATTAAATTTATTCATAGCTTTCGAAAAAAAACAAATATTTAGTAAAAAAAATCAGTGTGTGTGATTTTTCAAAATGTTTATAAAGTCCACATATTTTTTTTATTTAGAATTCGTTATTATTATTAATTCTAAAAAAATGAAAACTATAAGACTTTAAATTAAAAACTACCAGAGCGAAACAAAATAAATAAGAGAACATTACGACTTATGCAGCTGCATTATGGATCAATTTCAATTCTTTTGCAATCAAAAACAAAGTAATAAAAATTGTATGAAGGTTAATTTTCAAATTATATTCAATAAAAAATTCTATTTAACTTCTAAGTCATGGAATTGTATAATTCTATGACCAGCTAAGAATAAGGTTTTAGGCTATGAGATACATAAGTCCTTGTAAATAGAGTCTTCTTTGTTTGTTTAAAAATAGAAACTTTATTATCATGATCTTGGTCTAACAATAGGAACTTTTTTTTCTTAGGAATTAAAATGGAATCTCCAATACTTCTCAAGCAAATACCATAATTGAAAAATTATTAGAGGAACCATTTTCAATAATATCGTTTTCGGAGAAGAATAGCTATTTGGTATCGGGAATAACAAGAAATTATTTTGTTGATCTTGTTTGCTTTTTTCCGGTATCTCTTTCGCATGGAGTTTCTCAGATGTGGACAATATGAACACTCTAAATACACTTCAGAGAAAACACAAGCTAAATGCCTCCCATTTGCAATATGTAATTAAATTAGCTACCTTTGGTCAGGAAAGACGAAGCTTTAAGTGTCCAACATAAAATTAAAAAACATCGGGCAGTGTTAAAACGTCAACAATTTTTAAAGTTTTTCAATTGCTATCCAAAATGATTTAATCAAAACTGTTGCTGACGTCTTAGGCGATCACATTTCTGATAGAATCCGACATCCAGAATTTATAGCTTTGTCTGACATTCATTTAAAGTCACAATTATCTATTGTAATTACTTTAATAAAAAAATCATGAAACATTTGCTGCATTTATCGAAGTAAGCTCAGGGGGGACTGCAGAAAATTTGAATAAAATGAATTATTATTCTTGAAAACTTATCTTTAACTTCTAGGAGAAAGTAGCTAACCCTGAGATCATGAACAGGAATCGCCACTGCTTTATAAATCCGGAAACTTACATCTCTGATCCTAATTACCTCTTTACAGCTCGAATCAAACCATGAGTTCTCTTTAGGTTTGATAAATTTTACCCTATTCGGGATAAAATTTCTCATTCCACAAAGAATTAAATTTGTATCTGGAATCTACGTCACTATCGAGGAAGCATAGTGACCAGTTAAAGTTCCTAAAGAACTCATTGAGACCGTCCCAGTTGGCTTTCTCATATTCCCAAACGGTTCTCATAGGAGTTGTTTCTTTAACTGGGTTTTTTACACATGAGAAATTTGCAGATACGATACAATGGTCTGATGTGCCTAGAGGCGGTAATACACTGATTGTGTATTTATTAGGATCAGAAGTAAGAAACAAGTCTAGGGTGTTGGCGGATTGACCTGCAATGTCAGGGGTTCGAGTTGGCTCATCGACAAGCTGAGTTAATTGATTTAACTCAGCAAAGACCTCAACATACCTTCCTTCGGTTGTTGACTGGCCAAAATAGCGAAGCCAAGAAGAATTGTGTACATTGAAATCGCCCGCAATGACGATTTCAGTGTGAGAATAATGGGCAACAATTCTTTGAATGGAGTCGGACAGAGCATCAAATTCGTTAAAAGTTGAATTTCTGTCCAGATTTGGACTTCGATATAAAAAACATGCGTGGATGATGCGCTTATGTACCGTAAATTTTAGCCACATGAAGTTAAAGTTTGTGTTAGAGCACAAACCATATTGTGGCTGAAGTTGGTACGCAACATCATTTCTTATATATACGGCAAATCCATGGTGGAAAAAGAATAATGGCACTAAGCTATACCCCTTTAAATTAAATTCCAAATGATCGGAATCATCACCTATCTGAGTTTTACTTAATGCCAAACCAGCTGGCCTGTTTGTTGCAGTGTGAACATATGCGGCACAGAAGTTTTTTCTAAGCCCACGAATGTTGCTGAAATCAACTCTGAATTCATCCAGCATTATAATATTCAAAGACTAATAAAAACACAATTCGGACAATTAACTATGATGATGATGAATAATCTGACAAGCTTCCAATTTGAACTTTTCAATAACAGATTTCCACTAGTGTTATGCCTTAGTGGAAATCTGTATAATGATCTGTCCCTGGTTAACTAGAATATTACACATCAATATATCCGAAACACATAAGCTTAATCGTTGGACACACTGTATAGCTATAATAGAACCGTACACATTGGCTGCAACGATTAAGCTAATATGATTGTGTCAAGTGGAGGGAAAGGAGAGTAGGATTACCATTGCACTGTGTTTTTTTTTGTATTTCTGTTCTTTCTGCGGTTATTTTTCTTCACGCACTTGGTTTTTATGTTTGACTCTATTTTGATTTTTGATGAAGTAAATTGTATGGGAATGTTGTTTTTTTTTGTGGACATAACACTGCATATAAACTTATTGAATTACACGTCGCGGAAATTATATATTTATTATTATTATTTATTTAAATTGAATAATGGCTTGGGTTCTTTATTTTTGGTTTTAGTTGCACTATTTAGTTTAATTTAGGGTTATTTATCAAAAAATCACAGACAAACAATTAATTAACAGAAAAAGAAAACAAAAGAACACAGCTTAGGGACAAGACTCTCACAATGACGTGCACTGCGGGTGGGATGCTGGTTGGCACGGGCGGTTTTTAATCGGCGTGAAAATGAATTCATATACTGATTACGTAATACGTAAATTAAAATAAATTAGGTGGCGCAACAGTGCGTTGAGAACTAGGGCATATAGGCTTACAACCCTCAACCATTCGTCTGTGCGAGCAATGTTGTCAGGGATGGAGGGGACCTACGGTTTTAAGTCGAATCTGAACGGTTAATTTGAGAAAGCACTTTTCATGGTAAGAATTTCTCGCAAGAGACGTTTTCCGTGAAAAAAATTTAGATAGCACAGGCATGGATTGAACACAGGACCTCTGGCATGACAGTCCAGCGCACTTACGATCACGCCACGGGTACTACGATAATGCCAAATAAATGCATTTTGCATTAAATATAAATACGTAAATATAAATATAATATAATTATAAAAATAAATATAAATATAAATATAAATATAAATATAAATATAAATATAAATATAAATATTAATATAAATATAAATATAACTATAAATATATATATAAATATAAATATAAATATAAATATAAATATAAATATAAATATAAATATAAATATAAATATAAATATAAATATAAATATAAATATAACTATAAATATATATATAAATATAAATATAAATATAAATATAAATATAAATATAAATATAAATATAAATATAAATATAAATATAAATATAAATATAAATATAAATATAAATATAAATATAAATATAAATATAAATATAAATATAAATATAAATATACCTAAATATAAATATAAATATTCATATAAATATAAATATAAATATAAATATAAATATAAATATAAATATAAATATAAATGTAAATGTAAATATAAAAATAATATAAATATAAATATAAATATAAATATAAATATACTATAAATATAAATATAAATATAAATATAAATATAAATATAAATATAAATATAAATATAAATATAAATATAAATATAAATATAAATATAAATATAAATATAAATATAAATATAAATATTAATATAAATATAAATATAACTATAAATATATATATAAATATAAATATAAATATAAATATAAATATAAATATAAATATAAATATAAATATAAATATAAATATAAATATAAATATAAATATAAATATAACTATAAATATATATATAAATATAAATATAAATATAAATATAAATATAAATATAAATATAAATATAAATATAAATATAAATATAAATATAAATATAAATATAAATATAAATATAAATATAAATATAAATATAAATATAAATATACCTAAATATAAATATAAATATTCATATAAATATAAATATAAATATAAATATAAATATAAATATAAATATAAATATAAATATAAATATAAATATAAATATAAATATAAATATAAATGTAAATGTAAATATAAAAATAATATAAATATAAATATAAATATAAATATAAATATACTATAAATATAAATATAAATATAAATATAAATATAAATATAAATATAAATATAAATATAAATATAAATACAAATACAAATACAAATACAAATACAAACGAAAACATATATAAACAACGGTTTCAATGCAATATACTAATTTATTTGCATTACAAAAATTAAATTTAAAAATAAAAACTATTCGCACATAAAAATATATATACAAAGTTTACTTGCTTAAAAACGTTAAGTAAAATGGAGGTACAAAAAATTAATTTAACAATAGGTTTTATTTTGCATTGAATTCTTTTAAACATTGAGTAAATACATATCTGCTACGTACATATGTATGTACGGTATGTTTTTATGACAGCATTTTTTGGGGTTTAAACCTTATAACTCGATCATCAGTTTCTTCTATTGGGATTTGAAATAAATACGTAATTTTAACAGACAACCTTTCAGTGTGTAATTACAGCAGCGCGATGTCTTTTTTCATTCTTTTAAAAAACAACTTAATTCCATGAACACAATGCGAAAGACATAAGGTCCGCTTACCAATCGACAAAAATGTTTATGAGAGCATTTGAGTGTTTAATCAGATTGATTCAAAATTCATAGACCAAAATTATCCCATTGTAATTTCAAATCATGAAAAACACATTTTATTAGTAACATTTGGAAAAAACGGAAGTTTAAAAAAGTTCCTAAGTAATAATAATATTTATCATAAAATATTAGAACTACTCACGTCTCTTGCAACCAAATACAAAGAAGCGAAGTAACGGTAGCCGTTTTTTTTTGTCTTACTATTGATTTTTCATAAACTTATATCATAAAATTTGACACCTCTTCAAATATTAACGGTCACGTGTCACTTCATAAAGCATTGAAATGCATTTAATGAGTCACGTGATATTCTTGTTGGTTTCAAAGATATTAGGTACCTTGTACCTATCTATACTTTTTGTTGTTGAAAGCTTGCCACTTTATCCAGTAAATAACTGTCATCATCTTCTTCCGTATTCGGTCGTTAATCCCATAAAATAATAGAATATAAAAAAACATCCCCCTAAACTCGCTCCGGATCCTTGTCAAAAGATTATGACAACTTTCCCACCACACTCTTTCAACTTTACACAAGGAGAAAGGAAAATTATTAATGATTTAGTTGTTGAATGTCACAAAAGTAACAAATTGGAAAGACACTGATAATTGGAGTGGGATAAAAGTGAAGAAAGTCTAAGATAACCTCCTTGAAAAAGAAAAACTGCGTGCGCAAAATTTCCTTATTTGAAGCTTCAAGGTAAATATAGAGATATAGCATTGGTGATGTCCTCGGATTGGATTTTCCAGTTGAATGCCATGAGTAGTTTTTTTTTAATGTTTCTCTTTGATGGTGTCTTTCCTACACTTTCTTATAAGTATCCTTTTTTCCTTCCACAGACTGGACGTTGAATAGGTTTTAGCATTTTTATATTCTTATTTTCATTCATTTGCTTTTATTGTATAATGTGCCAGAATTGATTCAATTTAATACTGTCAAATTATAAGAATGACAATACCGATAATAAGGATTGTTCGAGTGGAAAACAAGTCCTTTCATTCGTTCAAACAGAAAAAAATAATATGAATTCAACGAGCAAGGAATAGGAATTATCCTATGAGTTATTGAAAGAAAAAAGTTTCGTCACTTTTATTTATTCAGTCCATTAGAGAAAATAAAAGGTTGGCTTAAGTTTAAGCACAGTCGGTGTATTGAAGAAAAGATATTCATTTGAAGGGAGAACAATTTTACATAAATATATACATATAATAACATAATAATAATTGAATTCATATGTGAATTTGTTTTTCTTCAGAAATTTGCTTATACAAACATACATACATATATCTGTCCCACATGCGTAAAGTCTTTGAAAGTTACGGCAGCGTCCAACTGATAAGTGTACTGCCGTAAAGCTGGCCGAAACGCATTGCACTAAAAATCACAAAACACCCATTTCATTACATAGGTACTAACTCATTCCAATTTTCTAAGGACTTTGTCAGCATTTTAATGAAATGTAGTTTCACTGAGTACAATCTAACTTTTACAGTGAAATACAACTAAGTTCCTCATCAGGTTTCCTTAAATTCTAGACAAAAATGATGTAACAATTCCTAGAATTGTCCTTGTATGCAGCATTAAATTGTTTTAATGCCAGTATCTCAAAATATTGAATAATATGAGACATTTCAAACCATAAATACATGTTTCCCTTTTTAAATTGCTATACCGTATAATTCGTTTGCTAATTTTTGTACAGTAATTTCTGATATTATTATTAACTTCCCACAGGAGGTTAAAGCATGCTCTTGTCTTATAAAAGAGCCTGTTTAAAAATTTGTATGTCATTTGATTTCTCAAAAAAAAAAATAATTTTTCAAAATTTGTATTTGGAAATAGTTAGAGCGGCTTTCAATATATTTTCAATTTTAGTTTAAGAATATTTGTAGTATGCAGTTATTTAGAGCTTATTAATATACGTTTTACATTTCAATTTTGTAAAAAATGATGACCCATTTTCGAGATTCGAATGGCATTTTCGGCATTTTTACGAATGCAAAACTTGCCATACACGTATGTAGTTTACGTCGCAAGTATAAATAAGTAAAAAATTTCTCGATCATAGATATGTATGTCTCGAACTAATAACTCTAGCGACTTCAATTAAATTGTATATCATTAACTCTCACGTAAATGTTAACTGGAAACAATTCAACTAACGGTGTTTTATAAATCAAAAAAACTGGAAAAAATATATATCGCCTCGAATATTTTACGAATAAAAATTTATATTACCTCCAGAATAATTGTATTCATAAAAAACGTTTTTGACATCTGGTAAAATGTTAAGAATAATCCAATAGAAAGTTTTTATTTTTGATGAAAATAAAACCTATAAAAATTACTAGGTATACTATTTAAATTTGGTAAAAATTGATTTTATACTCGAATTTCTTAGAAAAATTAAATACATTGGCTTCCAATTAATTCTATCTAATGAAAACGTATAACTGACTAATATACTCAAAATTGTCATGCAAACAAAAAAATGACCATGCACAAATAAAAATAGGTTTTCATTAAAAAAAAATAAAAGGCACGTCTTGTCTTGGAGAAAGCTTTATTACAAGTGATCTTTCTTATTCGAAATATTATACGTACATATTGATACGTACATACATACAACATAAATAATTCGATTTTATACATTAGCAGTAATCTAATATATAAAATATTCCTGTCACAGTGTTAGGTGCCATACTCCTCCGAAACGGCTTAACCAATTTCAATGAAATTTTGCATATATAGGTATATTCGGTAGGTCTGAGAATAGGTTTTTATCTACTTTTTATATTCCTAAGTGTTATGGTTTAATTGCATCAACATCGTACACGGTGCAACGATCTTACGATAGTATTCAGTGAAGCTATGTACAATGAAGCATTGATTGCTATTGGGATCTTTGCATTATCATTGCCAACTTACCACTCAGTCATTTCGGTATACATTCATCAAATTGAAATGCATCTGATTTAATAGACACTGAATTAAATATTGAACTAAAATACAATACCGTAGAAATGGCAGCGATTGTTTCACGCAATGTCCCACTAATGAATGAAGAACAAAGAACCATTTATGACCACATCATGCTCGCAGTTTTGGCAAGACAAGGTGGATTATTTTTTTTGATGTACCAGGTGGAACTGGCAAATCATTCCTTATTTCGATAATTCTTGCTAAAACAGTGTAAAATTATCATCTGGGATGAATGCACTAGATAGATATAAGATATATATAAGATAGATATAAGATAGATATAAGATAGATATAAGATATAAAAAACAACGACAGACTATTTTGCGGCACTCTGTTACTCCTTTCAGGTGATCTGAGACAAACACTTCCCGTTATTCCGCGTTCAACGTACGCCGCGCCGATGAGATCAACGCGTGCTTTAAATCACCGCAACTGAAACTAAATATGCGTGTTCATCCGTCGCTGAAACATTCTCAAAATTACTGTTGATAGATATAGGCGATGGAAAAGTTACTACAGATGAAACTGGATGCATAAAATTACCGGTCGATTTCTGCAAGATTATTGATTTACAAGATGTTTTCATTGAACAGATTTCCCGATGTACACAGACAATATACAAATCATGTGTGGCTGACAGAAAGAGCAATTTTAGCAGCGAAAAATGTGGATGTCAACGAATTAAATCTCAAGATACAACATGTGTTTCCATACAAATCTATTGATACAGTTTGTGATGCTACCGAAGTTGTAAATTATTAAAATGAGTTTTTGAACTCATTGAATTTACCAGGCATGCCACCGCATAATTTACAACTGAAGATTGGATCTCCGGTAATTTTGCTTCGTTATTTGAACCCACCACGGTTGTGCAACGGCACGCGATTAGTTATTAAAAATTTGATGGAAAATGTTATCGAAACCATAATTCTAAATGGCAAATTCTGAGGTGAAAATATATTATTTCCGCGAATCCCTGTTATACCCACAGATGTGCTAATTCAATTCAAATGCCTTCAATTTCCAATTATTGGCATTTCCAATAACTATCAATAAGTCAAGGCCAAACGATGATTGTCTGTGGCTTACATTTGAGCACTTCATGTTTTTCACACGGACAATTATACGTGGCGTGCTCTCAAGTGGGCAAACCATCCAGTTTGTTTGTATTGGCGAAAGATGGGATCACACAAAATATTGTTCACTCTGTTGCATTAAGTGATTGATATTGTTCTTTTGTAGTACAGTCATAATTAGCGATATGTATATAATTTTAAAGAATTAATTTTAATAAATTAAAAAAATTTGTTTGGTGATTTTTTATTTTAATATTTTATCACCTTTTACAGTGCTCTATACCTCTCCCACTTATATACCACATCCTTACACACTTACAATAAGTTATTTATTTCTAGCAAAATATTCTCTACAAATTATTTATATGACAACACAACGTTTGTCGGGTCAGCTAGTAATTATATAATGAATTTATATGAGAACGTAGTGTACATAAACAATATGAGTTGTGTACTAAAAATTAGAAAAGTATCTCTTACAAACGTTTTTTTTTTAAATATATTTGCAAACATTTTTAGTAGAATTCAATTAAAAGTTTCTCTATACAAAATAAAAACTACCAAAAATGTGTACTTGTAAGATCAAGCTTATTTAATTTTCTGCAAAATGTTGGTGTTTTTAAAAAAATTCAACTGAGGACAATTGTTCTCAGAGATAGACTCTGTTGGGCTGTGCAGCGTTAAATATATTTATTTATTTTTTAATCCCAAAACATTCGTAAAATTTTGCACCGTTGCACCATAGTGAACTGTTGGAGCAAGGCTGATGGTAAAACACCTCTGCACACCAAACCTGCAGAATTGTGCTGCGACGACGGAAGACGTTTACTGCTGGAACACAATGGTGTCGGAGCCAAAGTCGGAGTTGTAACTGGAATAGCTGTCAAAGTATTCAATGTACGCAAATGCAAACGTACGAACACAACGCGACGCAACTGGAATCGGAGCCGCAGCCGGAGTTGGAAGAGTTGACCAACTTTTAACTTTGACGTACGACACATGTGACGTTTCCATTTTTGAAGTAAATAACTTGGTGATTATATTTTTTTTAATAGTTTTTCAATAAAAAAAGTGGAAAAATATTTAAATAAGAAATAAAAGTGAACAAAAAAATATTTTCTGAGAAATTTGATGTGGTTGTAAACTGCAAATATACCAAATAACATCAAAAAGCCGTACGACACATTGTGGGCGTACCAATTGGTTGGTGCTCCTCGAATCCAAGCGAATGTGATCATCTTATCAATCCATGCGACTATTTTGACTACTTAGTTGTTCATCGCTTTGTTAATAAGACGTTTGGCAAGCACATAATTCCAAACGAGGAAGACTCACTGGTTGTACCAGAACGACATTGCATTTCTGATCACGTTCCGGTATCTATATTTGACGTTACATCTTTTTGATATCACCAGTGAATGTGTACCGATAAAGTCTCCATCTAACAATAATAGCACAGAGATTTTGTTGATCTTTTATCGACTTAAGTCATTTGTCCCAACTGTATATTCCCCAAACATGAAACAGAAAGACGTCTCTCAACCCGAATCGCCGTAAATTTGAAAATGTCGGAAAAAAATTGAGCTATACATTTCCTTGGAGTCGCAAAGAAGCTTGATAGCATACATTAGCTTCACGTTACACATTCGTTTGGAAGTGATCCTCACACACCTTCGACATTTGCAACTTTTTTTTTTTGAAATGGCTTACAAGGTGTTTCTTTAGGGAGCGGGTCGAAATGCTGTATTTCAAAATACTGTATGGTTAAAATTCTGTATCATACTGTATGATACTGCATATTCATAATACTGTATGGTTAATATACTGTATCTCAAAATACTGTTTTGTCAAAATACTGTATCTGATAATACTGTATCTCAAAATTCTTCTTCTCAAAAAGCTGTATGAGCAAAATATTATCTAAAAATACTGTATTTTTGCAAAATTCCGCTCTTAAGCATCTTGCTCTCTTATCGAAAATGCGTGCTTTCGGTATCGACGAATCTCTTCTTCGTTGGATTAGAAATTTTCTTTCGAACCGTTCAATACAAGTTGTTTTGGACGGATTCAAGTCTGAAACCCATAAAATAAATGCTGGTGTTCCCCAGGGCTCCGTTTTGTCTCCGACCCTCTTCCTCATTTTTATAAATGATCTCCTGTCTGTTACTTCTAATCCAATACATTGTTTCGCTGACGATAGCACTCTTAGCTTTTCATATTCGTTTCCAGACTCACAACCCTCCTTTTCGGATGTGGAACTGCAACGACAAAATATGATTAGCTCATTAAATTCCGACCTACACAGCATTGTACAATGGGGAATAAAAAAATCGTGTGGAATTTAATGCTTCGAAAACGCAATGCTGTCTTGCATCGTTAAAGCGAGATAAACCCTCTTTGCCACTATCTATGAGTGGCACTTGCATCAACGAAACGGAAAATCTCGACATCCTCGGAATGTGCATCAGCAACCACCTTTTGTGGAGCGATCACATACGCGATGTTGCCAAAAATGCCGCAAGATGTCTAGGTTTTTTGAGACGTTGCAAGAAATTTTTCTCTCCGTCTGATCTGGCTACAATCTACAAAACTTATATACGTCCGAAACTTGAATATAACTCTCATCTCTGGGCTGGTGCTCCAGTAACTTATTTAAGCCTCTTGGACAGTATTCAAAGTAGAGCTTTTAAAATGATTGGTGACATTAACATCATCAACTCGTTTACGTCACTCGAACATCGACGCAAGGTTTCTTGTCTAACCCTTTTTTACCGTTATTTTAACGGACTATGCTCTAGTGAAATAGCCAGTTGCATTCCTCCCCTTAAACAATTTAACCGTAATACTCGCGCTTCTAGGAATGTCCATCAGTTTACCCTTGAGCCCAACTTCGGCCGTACTATGAAGTACAGAGATTCATTTTTTAGCCGTACTACGCGAATGTGGAACGCCTTGCCACGCTCTATATTTCCCTATCATTGCAATGTTCAGGAGTTCAAAATCAATGTACACCGACACCTCCTATCCAACCCTTCCCTCCTTTCCTAATGCTCACACTGTGTGTTTTGCATATTAAAGGTATAAAAAAACCCTTTTAGTGTTCGCTAATTATAAAAAAAAAAAAATACAGAGAACAGCAAAAGCAGAACTTGATTTCCGCATGTACATTATATCATTTATTGAAACTCCAAACAACTAAAAAAACAGAATACATTAATAAGTCGTATCATAAATAAGTAAATAACAATAGGCAATAATATTTATAAGTAACAATCTATGAATTGTATATACAAATGTATTTACAACAACAACAAAAATTCAAAGACATGAATTATCATATGTTATTGTTCAATGGAAGTATATTAGAACATTATGCCAATAAAAAAATATTATGATATATTCTTTATAAAAGTAATCTGTTTTTAAAATTCTGTATTTTAAAATGCTGTAAATAGGCTGACAAAAAAAATTAAAAAAAAGTGCGCACTTTTTTACATTATCAAAACGATTTTTATTTGCCAGCCTATTTACAGCATTTTAAAATACAGAATTTTGGTATACAGAATTTTAATATACAGAATTTTGAGCTACAGTATTTTGATCATACAGTATTTTGTACATACAGTATTTTGAAATACAGTATTTTGAGATACAGTATTTTAAATACAGTATTATGATCCATACAGGATTTCGAACCCAACCCGTTTCTTTAAGTTCCTAAAATTGTCACATCGACAGTTGTTTGCATTTAAAAAAATCAGAAACCTCCGTTTGTGCTGGTTTTGACTTAAGTTTCAGTATAATTGGACACCAAACTCTGTAATAAACGATGCTTCCGAACCGAACCGCAATCCAATAATGCACACAACATCAATTAATCTCCCAACAAAGACTTAGCATTGACAAAGTGAAATTAAAAATTATTGGAACCAGATGAAATGACATGAGAACCAGACTGCTAATTACTAGGGCTTCTGCTTTTAGAGCTGGACATTGAGAGTCAGTTGAACTCTATTGTTCTGATACAGTGTTGAAATCTTGAAAGATGTTGCCTTGGCTGAAAAGGGATGTTTTCTAAATGCATAATAAAGTGTGTTGCGTTTGTTGGCAATGATTACACATACGGCTGCTTGAACAGTTTTCTGTAAAATAATTACACTCTGAATAATTTCGTTATCAGGTTATTGTTGTGTTTGTAGGCTAAGTGTTTTGAAAAAAAGGTTTTCGATTGAATTTTCTACAACATTAACTTAAAGTTAGCAACAATAATTTCCATACGATTAAATAAAATTTCATTTCAATATTGGTTTTTGTTCCCGACATTTTGAGTGGAAAACCAATTTTGATCAATTTTAGCAGCATTTTCTTAATGTTTTTATTTCTTATAAAACAAAACACCGATTGGATTTTTTTATTATCGTTATTAGATAACAACAAAATTTTAAATAAAATGAAATAATTTTAAAGTCAATATAGGTACCTTCATCTACATACAAAATATTAGAATCGAACATCAGTTCTTACCAATTTGACGTAGTTTGTTTTTGTAGATTCTTATTTTTTGTTGGATTTTTATACGAATTTTAATTAATTTAAGAAATAATATTTTGTATAAGATAAAACTAGTTCGAAGACAATATCTTTAATTTTTGTAAAGATATTCGAGTCCGACATCAATTCTTCCCAACTTTTAGTATTATTTTTTTGTTGGGTTTTTAATTTTTGTAAGAAACCCGTAACTTCGATTTTTCTCACCAGGTGTCAAAAGATGATATATGTACGTGGAATAGGTATCTTATAAATAGAAAAAACATAAAAACTTATAAAGATCTTATTGAGTTAACCTTGAACAATTAAATACGCTTGACAACATGCACCTGATGTCAAATATAGGTATTTCATTTAAAAAACTCCAAAAATATTGACTCAAAACATAATATTTAAGTTTAAACTGTTTTTGATTGAATAAAACAGTTTTAATAGCCTTGTCTTTCTGGAACAAAAACACTACCAATTTGATTTTCATAAAATTTCACTATCCGCTAACAAAAATATTTTAAATTAAATTTAATAAGTTGGAAGTCAATGCCTTTATTTCTTCTCAAGGTATTCTATCAAGTCGAAAGACGAAATGTACCATATCCTGAACTTACAAACGTGCGGAGGTAGGAATAGAATTCTAGCGATCTTAAAACATACAACAAATTGAAAATCTTGACAAATCGTTAATGGACTAAGTTCCATTTTTTAAGTAGGATAGACGCAGGCTAAAATACAAAAACAAATAAAAAAAAAACATAAACATAAAATAATAGCGTAATGACAAAGTCATTGTTCAATCTCTTCATTGTAAACTCAACTTCAGTTTTAATATAACATCACCAAAGCTGTCTTTATGAGCTCCTCCAATCAAATGTTCTTAAGAGCAAACCACCATTTTTAATTTGAGTAATTGATGGCAAAAGCGAAACATGAACAGAACATTTTGCATCTGCAAAACCATCAACAACCCTTCCGGGCACTAATGTTGATGGGCTAAATCAACCATTTTAATTTGTTCGTCTAAATGTTTTGACATCCAAACAATGCAATTTCACGATTATCAAAACAACCAGAGAAACAAACCTAGAAAAAGGATTTCATTTGTGTCATTTCCTTTACATTTAAGAAATTCAAAGGTCTCTGAAATAAACGCATCATCAATGGTATTAGATGACTCATGATGAGAAGGGGATATTGTTTATCCAAAGGATCTGGAACAATTAAAAAAAAACTTCTAACACACAACAAAATAAAATAAACATTTGTCATTTGTTGATTGTTAGAAAGGGATTGATTTCAAGAGCTCAATGTACAATTCTGAATAAGACAATATAGAGGAAGTACTCGTACTTATGGGAATGATTCAAATCTATAAAATATACACATACAAACACATATATTTTAACAAATTATATTGAAGTAATCAAAATGCGCTAAACGATGATGACGATTAAAGCAAATGTAAACCATGAATTTGAAATAACAGGTTGCTCGATTGATGGTGTGAAATGAGTTATGTTTATTTATACTCGTTCTTAATGAAATCTGTCAAAATATTTGTAAGTGTCCGATTTCAACCATGAGCAGTGGCGTCTTTAGGCATGGGCCCGGCGGTGGGCCAGGGTCCATGCCCCGCAATTATTTGGCCCCCAAATCCACCAACTCAAAATGAATAAATCTGTACAAGAATTATATAAAAAACGAAATAAGGTTAGTAGACAGAAAAACAAGTTTCATTTTACTCTCCGTTCCGTTGAAATTCTCCTCCTCAACATCTTAAACTTCTGGCAACATGAATCTTTAATCATACACCTGAACACGCTGTCAACATTATTTTAACAACTCTGACTTCGTTCTACTCTACAGTTCTGCACACATGTTGACTTTTCAACTCACTCCATAAACAAACACAAAGTTGTCGCATGATGATTCATTTATCGCAGATCATTTAAAAAAATGTGAGAACTCAGGGAAGGGATATACCTACTTCCTATTTATCAGCAAATATTTGCAACTTCATTAATATAATGGGAAAACAAATCCTAGTGAAAATTTTAGGTGAAATAAGATCGGCAACAAATTTTTCCCTAAGTGTTGACAGTACACCCGACCTTTTTCATATCGACCAGTTGACTTTTGTAATTCGGTATGTTAAAAATTGTGTTCCCATCGAAAGGTTTTTAAAATGTATACCTATTCAAGAGCATAAATCTGAATATTTGGCTGACACAATCTTGACATTTCTGGAAAATCATGATATTTCAATAGAGGATTGTAGAGGACAAAGCTATGATAATCCGTCTAATATGTCGGAAAAATATTCTGGTTTGCAAATTTGCTACCTTTGTACCTTGTGCAGCACATTCTCTTAACTTAGTAGGCCTTCATGCGGCTGGTTGAGTGCAGGAGGCAACAAGTTTCTTTTAAGTGGTTCAAAAAATATACAACTTTTTTTCTGCTTCTACCCATCGCTGGAATAAATTGACATCTATCTCTAGAGATCCAGAGCAAGCTCCAGACACAAAAAGTGAAGCGCTAAGCCTGTCTAAGAAAATGTCAAAACTGGAGTTCCTCATTTTAACAGAAATTTGGAGCACAATATTAGAAAGAATTCATAAAACCAGCAAATGCCTTCAAAAAGAAACAATAACAATTGACGTTGCTGCCAATTTGCTTTGTTCTTTCATAAATGATATGAGGGAGAATTTTGATAAATTTGAAGCGTGTGCCAAAATTCAGAATCCGGATGCTAATTATAAAGACTTATTGCAACGAAGTTCGCGTGCCACATATTTTGATGTTCCTGCACCATCCGTCCAGCTAATTGGAAAAGAAAAGTTTAAAATATCAACTTTTTTTCCAATTATTGACACTATTACTTTGCAACTAAAAATACGATCCAATTGCTATCAAGAAATTAATGCATTGTTTGGCTTTTTTTGTCGATTGCAATATTTGACTTCAGTGGAGTTGCAAAATTCTTGCGAACGGTTTTCAAAAAACCATAGAGATGTTAATGCAGAAGAACTTGAGGTAGAATGCTTGCACCTCGCCTCGTACAGTATTTAAAAGAATTCAATAAAGATGTAAATGAAGATCTTATTACAATATCAAAAGTGTACAGTCTAATTACAGTGGATGAAATTGGGAACACATTTCCAAATGTATAAACTGCCTGTAGAATTTTTTTATCTTTGATGGTTTCAAACCGGATAAAAAATGAACTTCGAAGCACAATGCTAAAAGATAGACTAAACAGCTTGTCAATTTTATCAATTGAAAATGAATTACTGCAGGAAATTGAATTTGATGACTTAAATTATGATTTTATATTTTATTGTATACTTAAACTTACATATACATATAGATATATAAAACAAACAAATCAAAACAAATATAAAGAAATAAACTTGCATAAAATTAAAAAAAAATATGAAAACATTAGAAATCAACCAAAAAAACAATACAAATTATCAAAAATCAACTATAAGGAAAAATGTTCAACTATTGAAGGTAAATTTAAAAAAAATTATAAAAGTATAAAAAAAATATCTGTTATGTCCTTTTTAAAAAGTAAAAATATGTAAAAAAAAAAAACTAATTAATTTTAAAATGATTTTTTTAACCTAAAGAATTAAAAGAAAAATATATTATACCTACTTTTTTGGCCCCCAAATCCTATTGGGCCCAGGGCCCTCAAAAGTCTAAAGATGCCCCTGACAATGAGGATGAAGAATATCGGTTACAACTCTAGACTTCTTCTAGAGAATTCATTAGATTTAATTTTATATGTTTTATTAGTGGAGCAATAACACTCCGAAGAATGAACTCTGATTACGTACCATGGATTTTAATAAACAATGGAAGATACAAGAAAGAAGAAAAGAATATAGAATACTGATCCTCTTCATGCGTCATCCCTTAATCAATAGTATATGGGAAAGTCAAACTGTGTTATTAATACGCTGAACGAAAAAAAATCTTTTAACTTAATTTGTAGGTCTAGCTATAACTTTTGCATTAGACATGACATTGGAGAAGAAAATAAGATAATCGAAGCACTAATACCCTGCGCAGACAAAATTGTTTTAAACTTTTTACTGTAGGACTAGGAACATATATTATAACTAGCTGACCCGACAAACGTTGTGTTGTCATATAAATAATTTGTAGAGAATATTTTGCTAGAAATAAATAACTTATTGTAAGTGTGTAAGGATGTGGTATAAAAGTGGGAGAGGTATAGAGCACTGTAAAAGGTGATAAAATATTAAAATAAAAAATCACCAAACAAATTTTTTTAATTTATTAAAATTAATTCTTTAAAATTATATACATATCGCTAATTATGACTGTACTACAAAAGAACAATATCAATCCCTTAATGCAACAGAGTGAACAATATTTTGTGTGATCCCATCTTTCGCCAATACAAACAAACTGGATGGTTTGCCCACTTGAGAGCACGCCACGTATAATTGTCCGTGTGAAAAACATGAAGTGCTCATTTGTAAGCCACAGACAATTATAATTGGAAATTGAAGGCATTTGAATTGAATTAGCACATCTGTGGGTATAACAGGGATTCGCGGAAATAATATATTTTCACCTCAGAATTTGCCATTTAGAATTATGGTTTCGATAACATTTTCCATCAAATTTTTAATAACTAATCGCGTGCCGTTGCACAACCGTGGTGGGTTCAAATAACGAAGCAAAATTACCGGAGATCCAATCTTCAGTTGTAAATTATGCGGTGGCATGCCTGGTAAATTCAATGAGTTCAAAAACTTATTTTAATAATTTACAACTTCGGTAGCATCACAAACTGTATCAATAGATTTGTATGGCACCAAGTCTCCTGGAAACACATGTTGTATCTTGAGATTTAATTCGTTGACATCCACATTTTTTGCTGTTAAAATTGCTCTTTCTGCCAGCCACACATGATTTGTATATTGTCTGTGTACATCGGGAAATCTGTTCAATGAAAGCATCTTCTAAACCAATAATTTTGCAGAAATCGACCGGTAATTTTATGCATCCAGTTTCATCTGTAATAACTTTTCCATCGCCTATATCTATCAACAGTAATTTTGAGAATGTTTCAGCGACGGATGAACACGCATATTTAGTTTCAGTTGCGATGATTTCAAGCACGCGTTGATCTCATCGGCGCGGCGTACGTTGAACGCGGAATAACGGGAAGTGTTTGTCTCAGATCACCTGAAAGAAGTAAAAGAGTGCCGCCAAATAGTCTGTCGTTGTTTTTTATATCTTTTAATGTCCTGTTCAACGCCTCAAGCGAATGTTTGTGTGCATTCATCCCAGATGATAATTTTACACTGTTTTAGCAAGAATTAGCGAAATAAGGAATGTTTTGCCGGTTCCACCTGGTACATCAAAAAAAATAATCCACCTTGTCTTGCCAAAACTGCGAGCATGATGTGGTCATAAATGGTTCTTTGTTCTTCATTCATTAGTGGGACATTGCGTGAAACAATCGCTGCCATTTCTACGGTATTGTATTTTAGTTCAATATTTAATTCAGTGTCTATTAAATCAGATGTATTTCGATTTGGTGAATGCATACCGAAATGACTGAGTGGTAAGTTGGCAATGATAATGCAAAGATCCCAATAGCAATCAATGCTTCATTGTACATAGCGTCACTGAATACTATCGTAAGATCGTTGCACCGTGTACGATGTTGATGCAATTAAACCATAACACTTAGGAATATAAAAAGTAGATAAAAACCTATTCTCAGACCTACCGAATATACCTATATATGCAAAATTTCATTGAAATTGGTTAAGCCGTTTCGGAGGAGTATGGCAACTAACACTGTGACAGGAATATTTTATATATTAGATATATTTGTATTATAATAAAGAATTTTTCAATTGGCGGGGGTAAATATTGGCGCCCCGTGGTGGCCATTTTGTTTTGGTGACATCAGTCAAATATTTTGTTTATTATTCAGTTGTTTATTCCAAATCATCATGATGGCAAGTTAGACGATTGAACAGCACGGTCAAATGATAAAACTTTATTATCAAAATGGGTCTTCGTAAACGCAAACGTTGCGCGCAATGTGGCCCTTCACAGTCGACTCTTCAACGTTTGGTGGCCAAATTTGAGACTACCGGTTCAATAAACAATCAGCCAACACCCGTACGTTCAAGGAACACATGATCGGCCAAGAACATCGCCGGCGGTCCGTGAAAGTGTACAGAAGAACCCGAGGCAGTCTATTCCTCACGACTGTCAAGTTAGCACTACATTTTTCGAAATTTAAAAAACTGAGTATGCAGTTAATTGTAGCTTTTTTGTTGTAAATTAGTTGTGGAAAAAAAATTTGTAGGTCGACGATTTTTAAAAAAAGTGGTATGTAGTGTTAGGTTGATATCAAGTTAGCACTACACTTTTTGATTTTGTTAAAACTAAGTACGCAATTAGTTGACAATTATTTGTTGTAAATTAGTTGTGGAAAGAAAAAAATTCCAAAAAATTTTTTTACTTTGATTTTTTAAAAAAAGGGGGTATGTAGTGCTAACTTGACACCGTGAGTCCAGGCATAAAACAAGGATATTCCAAAATGTAACGATGCAATTAATTGTAGCTTTTTTGTTTAAAATTAGTTGTGGAAAGAAAAAAATTCCAAACATTTTTTTTACTTTGATTTTTTAAAAAAGGGGTTATGTAGTGCTAACTTGACACCGTGAGTCCAGGCATACAACAAGGGTATTCCAAAATGTAACGATACAATTAATTGTAGCTTTTTTGTTTAAAATTAGTTGTGGAAAGAAAAAAAATCCAAACATTTGTTTTACTTTGATTTTTTTTTTTAAAATAGGTGACATAAGCGCCTTCTATCAGCCAATAGATAAACTTCCTGTTTTTTAAAATCTTGATAGGTGTACTAACAGGTCATTGCGCCATTGGCACAATGGCTAACAGGATAGGGGCATTTGCACCCGATTTTTGTAGGAGCTGTCAGGATGAGGAGGAAATAGAAACCACTAAACATCTGCTCTGCGACTGTACGAACCTACAAACCAGCCGACTCCGTCATTTCGGAAACAGGTTTGTTGGAGAACTGGATGATCTAGCACAGGTCTCAATGGCAAACATGAGGAAATTTATAGATAGCACAGGCTGGTTCGTTAACGAGCCAGTCTACGCTAATCGGCAAAATTGAGGAGCATCGATGCTAACTACTTTTACAGGGGATCACAATGGACCAGTAGGCCCCCGTGTACGCAACAGCTTCATGCTGTGAACACCCCTTATAACCTAACCTAACCTAACCTAACTTCCTGCTTTAAGAAAATGACGCCATCTAGAGTGCTTATCTGCCACTCATATTGATAGTTAGAAGTAAGTAAGTAGAAAAAAGAGACAAACTACAAAGAGATTTATTCAAATAAACTTAGATAGTTTTTTAGAAAAAAGTGAAACCAATAATGCCTATGTATTATTATATAGGTTGTTCTGAGCGGCTTAAGTGAGAAAATCCAAAACATGGACTAGAGTTACCGTTTCTTAAATTTAGAATGTATCTTTTTTTCTAGGATTTCCATATTCTTGAAGGTAAGTGACCCTTGGTAACAATATTATGTACCTTTTTTCAAATTTGGATGGCAGCTGCATCTGCATTGAATTTAAGTTTTAAAGTTTAGGTATATACATACTTATACTAATACCTCTAAAGTTTTTTATTGGTTTTCGCTGGTTATTTTAGCCGTTCAGTTTATTTTAGCCGTTCAGTTTGATTTAAATAAAATTTTGATTAATCATTCTAGTTTGGCTAGCAGCAATACTCGTTGTTCAATAAGTTAGTTGCTAAATCTTAAGTTTACGGGTAATAAAAGCTAGTTTTCGGTAAAATGTCAGAATTAAAAAGAGTGAGGCGTCCCAAAATTACCCCTTTAGAATACGTTAATGCTATTTTAAAATTCAAAGTACAAATTTATGTGAACAATAAAGTGGTCCCTGTCTCGAACAGTGTGTGGCTAGAAGTAGCAAAAGACTTAAAAAACCGAGTGAAAAGTGCTTCTCTACACGCCTTAACAGTTTCCAACAGGCATGGTCTCCTGGGCAGAATGTTGGAGATGTTAGTGTTCAGTCATCGTTAGACTTGCTGGAAAGTGACAAAAGCCTGAATTCTACATTCCCTAAAAGGATAATGTTTACCCTTACTTTACTTTTGGTAAGGTTGAATTTAGGGAATTGTTACAAGAAACGTCTTATTATGTCACCAACAAAGACCGAAAGCAAAAAAATGCGAAAATACACAAAATTATGGCAGGACAAGTGGGCGGATGTCATGACAAAGAAAATATACGACGAATGTAGGATTGACCACGTATTTAATTTTAAATCGCATTATATTTTCCGTGATGGGACAAGCGGTTCCTGCAAAGGTATGGTATTAAATAATTTGATTTGCAATTAATTGCATCGTTACATTTTGGAATATCCCTGTTTTATGCCTGGACTCACGGTGTCAAGTTAGCACTACATACCACTTTTTTTAAAAACCGTCGAGCTACAAATTTTTTTTTCACAACTAATTTGCAACAAAAAAGGTACAATTAACTGCATACTCAGTTTTTTAAATTTCGAAAAATGTAGTGCAAACTTGACAGTCGTCTATTCCTCGCCGTGCACAAGCACTCGGCCTTTCGCAGACTTCAACTTGGCGAATTTTTCATCGGGACTTGGGCCTACACAATACACCCGTTCAAGATCCAACTGACCCAGGAGTTTAAAGTTCATGACCATATAGACAACGCAGTTTGTTTTAGAGAGATGTCTGTATGTACGTGCGGGTGTAAGTACGTTCGAAAAGCTTTTTTCGTTGTCCATATCTCAAGAACCAGTAGAGATATCGACTTCAAATAAATTTTGTTATATATATAATAATGCTGAAAGATGCAGAAAGGACTCTCAACAAAATTCAATAGGTTGTTTTTTTATCATAGCAATTTAAATAAGATTGAACATTTTGGCTAACCCAAAATATTTCACAACCAATAACGATAGTGACTTGAATTAAATTGTATATTATATATTGCGACTTGATACCAAATTAGTATATTTTTGGAAAAAAAAATCAATTAACGGTTATTTTTATAAATCAAAAAAAAACTGAAAAAATAAAATTTGTCATCTTAAATATTTTATGAATAAAAAATGATTTTATCTCCAAAATAATTTATGCAACGAAAAATAACATTTTTAACATCTGGTAAATTTTGCGAAAAATCGAGTTGAAAGTTTTTTACAAAAAATAAAAACCTATATAAAACATTACTAAGACTTGATAAAAATTGATTTTCGTATTAAATATCTTTTTAAAATTTAAATATATTGCCTTCAAAATAATTTCATCTTAAAAAAATTATAGTTTTCGACATTCAGTAAATCTATATCTATACTTAATATTATAAATACGAAAGTAACTCTGTCTGTCTGTCTGTTACTTAATCACGCCTAAACTACTGAACCAATTTGCATGAAATTTGGTATGGAGATATTTTGATACCCGCGAAAGGACATGGGCTACTTTTTACTTGGGAAAATGACGCATTCCCATGGGAAAATTCAGGTGGGCCGATCGCTTTTACGCCTAAACTACTGAACAGATTTAAATGAAAGTTGGTAAGGAGATAGTTTGAGACTTAAGAAAGGACAGGAGTTACTTTTGACCTCGGGAAAACAACGCATTCCCATGGGAAAAATTACTTTTCGGGGAATCTGATCGCTTTCACTATAAATTATCAAAGATTTGAATAATATGTGGATAAAATTGGTATTACGGGAAAACAACTCATTCCCAACCCTTATGAAATAAGTAAGTTGTCGAACATATTAAACTTATCATACACGTATATTAACACGGGCTTCGCGCGCCACGTGCTTTAAGCCCTCAACGTTAGACGCAAATTGTGGCTCCCACCAAGTTCCACAAATAGTAATTTTAAACCTAAACTTTGCTATGCTCAACCTTTCATCGCCAAACACGAGCTATGTAGGTAGGTACAACAAATAATTCACTGGGTCTGTCTTCTAGTTCTGATAATTCTGTTTCGGCTGGGGCGGGGGGCGATTGCGCGGGCGGGGGTCTCACGTGGTAGACGAGGCAGGTGGCGGCGCGGCGGGCGCACGCCCCCGTTGTCGGACGCATTCAAATTACAGAGAAATTCTGCAAATATTTTATTTGTCGTGTAAATTTAATTGTTTCTTTAATACTTTATGATTTAATCGGTTCGTCACCTAACCTAACCTATGACAATCACACTTAGTATGGCCTCATCCCATCTCCGCACAATTCAAACATATACGTACAAAAAAGTACAGCTCAGGTTTTTTCATACTACTATCAAAAAAAAAAAAACTATCTAATGCGGACGAAGTCGCGGGTAAAAGCTAGTTTTCTATTAAAATCAAACACCTAGTTTTTTCATAAAAATTAAAATCTACAAAAAATAGTAAGCAAAATTGGTAAAAATTGATATAATCGTGAATAAATTAAGGTATTGTCTTCAAAATGATTTCATTTTGTGCTAAATTTTGTTGTTAACGTTATATATTTTTCTAAGAAAAATGTTATCTGTATTTGTGTACCTACATAAGAAATAAAAATGTTCAATAAATGCTTCTAAAATTGGTAAAAATTATCCCAGTCTCTTTTTATTATTATTTTGTTGAAGTTTAAGGCAATTCGACAGATGGGTACGGCTGGGAAGTTATCAGTGTGGGTCGCATCCCAACCTCTTTTTAAATGGAGATCGTCTTCAAACACTTCTAGTATCTACATCACTAACTCCTGGCACCCTTAGACTCAGAAAACGGAAAATGCCCTTAATACACAAAAATGAAGTGAGGCCAATTTTTGAAAGTTTAAATTTTTTTACTGGGCTTTATTTCACGGCACCTTACTTCAATGTACAACAATGTAAAGAATTGACTCATACATATATATGTATATGTATATATGCTGGTCTTCCGAAAGCAGTTTTGAAGTGAAGGTAAAACCCAAAATGCAAGAGTCCATCGATAAACAAATCAGATTTTATAAACTATAGCTACGACAAAGTGCCCTCACTAAAAAGTTCATATGCCTATTGTACCTCGGACAGACATACTCCCCGAATATCAGAAGATAATGAGGAGATTTGATACCTGTATGAAATTTAACTTTTGTATTAATAGAAGTAAATCCAATTTAAATTTAAGTTAAATATTAAAAAAACAACAAACTTTTAGACACACATTGTATTCAAACAAGTCTTGGAAACCCATTTCTTATTAGTTTTTAGTTGTTTTTGTGTTTTATTATAAAAGTTGTCCATTTAATTTTTCTGAAAAAAAAAATGTTATCAATTTTAGTAGCATTTTTTAAAGTTTATATTTTGTTATATAAAAAAATACAGATTGCGTATGTTACAAGACCATTATCCCACGTAAGCAATAGAATTTAGCACATAATGAAAGCATTTTGAAGTCAATACATCATTTATTCACGCGATATCGAGAATTGAACATGAATTTTTAGGTTTTAGGACTGTTGGATTTTTATAAATGTTAAAAACTATGTTTTTTTATAAGATGGAATCAGTTTGGAGTCAATATCTTTAATTTTTGGCGAGATCAGTAGTCGAACATCAGTTTTTACCAACTTTTAGTAATGTTTTTATTTTAACTTTATTTTGTGTAAGAAAACCGTTACTTCAAAATCTTACTAGATGTCAGAAAAGTTAGTTTTCTTTCAATACAATTATTTTGGAGGTACAAATTTTTTGTTCGTAACATTGTTGCTGCAATTTAAAGCGGCGCGCCGATATTTAAAAATGATCGTCAATTCGGTGAAATACTTTTAAATGATAGCCGATTTTTTTCAGCCGATTGGAGACTTGAGCCAAGTTGACACCATTAGAATTTTTTCAATGGAACTACTCCAAAGACTGTCCTTATTTATTTCATCAATTGACTTTGCTGATTACAAAAACTACACAAAAATAACAATTATAATCAGATGCATAAAATACATATTTACAAGCTATTAATTAATTAAAATCATAATTATTTATATGAAGATGATTATAAAAAAAACTCTTTTCTATTTCGAAAAACTCGTAATAAAATATAGCATGGAAATTAAAAAGCAGTTCAAAAATGGTTATTATATTACCAATAATACGTTTGATAAACAAAATACTTTGGACTTAACACTTTGGTTTGTAATTTGATAAAAAAATCTCAGTTAAGTTTGCGTAATGTGTAAATAGTGAATGTTTTTATTAACTCTTTCTTTCAGACAATATTTTTTCATAGAAAGGAGACCATGCGACAGAACTATATAGCTATATATGTACATAAAAAGACATAAGAAATAGTCATTCTTATACAATCATTGAAGTTGCATTTCAAATTTTTTTTTAAATTAAATACCTTTCAATACAACATGAAGATAGGTTTGAATAAAAAATCATCCCAAGGTCAATTATCCTCAGAAGACTAACATCATAGAATTTATGTTCAAAATCAATGACAGATGAAGACTTATACACTAAAAAAAATCACTGTACAAACTTAATATTTTGGGTAATTAAGCTGAAGATGACTGTCGCACCATTTAAAAATGGCTGTACACACATATTATCCAAATACCTCAAGAAGTTACAATGTTCAAAAATAGTCGGTAAATTATTTTCAGTATTCAAGATATCACGCAAATCTCCGAACGCTATAGACGAATTAAAAAACAACATTACTCAACTTATGGCGGACATCGCCTGCTAAAAAGCTAAAACGTGGTACAAAATTACCTCTGAAAAATAACAAAATTAAAGACCCCGTATAAGTAGTATCTTCATAATTTGCGAAATTTAATCGAAGTTTCTACATCATCTAATTTTCATGCCTATCAACAACGAACAACGCAATGTCGAATAAAAACTTTTTAATGACATTGCTCTGTCAAATGGTTTTACATCAGAAGCTCGGAGGCTTAGACAACCATAAGTCAATAATCAAGCTCACAGCTCCAACATTGCACTGTTTGACATTTAGAGTCACAAACACAGCAGGATATGAAAGTAATTTGTTATTTTCGAATTTGTTTGTCAATTATGGCAGAACTTTCCTCCCCTACATACTTTTTTATTCCAGACCTGCAACAATGGCTGGTTTCGCATCTATATTCATATCGTACATAAGTGGCATCATTTTAAATCAAACTTGATTCGATACAAAATATCGAATGACATGGTGTTATATGTTTGTAGTATCATAATTCCCAAAATAATAACGCAGTCCGTGCACTGTGCCCCGCTTCACGAACGTAAAACTACACCCGATAGGGTGTTTTGGATTTAACGTGTTTCTTTCAGAGGTTGTCAATTATGTTTAGACATTTATAACTGTCATTGAAGGCAATGTTAAAAGATTTAAATTAAAATTAATTGCGTTTGTACAAATCCTATAAATACAGTAATGTGAGAACTAGGGCCTAGTGACTTACAGCTCTCAACCATTCCCGTGTGCGAGTAATGTTGTCAGGGATGGATGGGACCAACAGTTTAAAGCCGATTCCGGACGGAGGAAATACTATTGGAGGATTTGTCAATTCCTCACAGGCAGTACCCGTAAAAAAAAAACAGGCAGGGTTTGAACCGAAGACCTCTGGCATAGGTACAGGTACTACACGGGTACAAATCCTATACTTATAATATAAATGGAAAAAATCAGTCTGTTTGTTTGTCTGTTCTTCACGTCGCAACGGAGCAATACTATGACTTGAAGTGGAAGTAGTTACAAGGCCGGATCCAGTCTTTTTATCAGTGGGGGAGGGGGGTCATACGCTTAACATATAGACGAGTTTTTATATATTTTTTTTTTTTTAATTTTCGTAAATTTTTTTTTCTTAGTTTGTCTTCTTCAATGAACAAACAAATATTTTTGTATTGCTCCAGAATGGTACCCCTCATAAAACCGTTATATTGTTTTTAAGTTTTCTCAAGAACTAATGAACCGATTTCAATAATACAAATTTTCTGCACAATCTTTTATACTGTCTCAATAATATTTGATAATCAAAAATGTCATTGTTTCTATTCTTGATTTTTTTAAAATGAAATTATATATTTTTAACGGAAAGTTATTTTTTTTACGAAATTACATTAGATACTTCTCAGCACATAAATGTACAGAGTAGAGACACAGCACCTTGAGCGACTAAGACTATTTAAGGTGATAACAACACAAGACATTAATACAAGACAGAAGGACAGAGGAGAAAGAACAACAGACAGAAGGAACACATGACAACAGCACGCGGTAGGATTCGAGACGGTCCTGCATCTGTTTACTAACCACGCTCACTGATGCTTGATTTCGGTGATCGATGGGAACCGAAGCTTTATCAGTGACTAGGCCTTTGCCTTTTTTACGAAATTAAAATGTAAGACCTATATTAATAAGCTCTAAATAACTGCATACTAAAAATATTTTTAAACTAAAACTGAAAATTTTATATATCAGAAACTAATTTAAAAAAAACACTGTTACGATTTTCAAATAAAAAAATTAAGGTTTCTTTAAAAAATCAAATGGCATTTAAATTTTTGAAAACAAACTTTTTTTGCAGATACATTTTTAAGTTTTAAAATACAGTAAATATTTTTTAACGGACTCTTTGAATACATGAGCAAGTTCGTGCAACCCAGTCGTGCATTTTATTATTTAAGTATTCCTTATCATATATCTCAGAAATATTAATGCAAACTGCGTTATAATCTTATGTGTTGAGGACTTAACTCCCTGTACACATAAACATAAATTCTTCATACGTGCCAAAAAGGATCAAAGTCAGTTCGCCTTATAGCATAACTCCCAATATTAAATCGGCATGTAAATCCAACCCAAACCATGCTCCCAGTACTCCAATACTTTTTGGTTAGCTGTAGTCAGAAACGCTTTTTGCTCTGTACTTTGTATCTGTTCATTAGCCAAATTTACAAGATATGCCAGATCATTGGAAATGAAAACTTTTTTCGTTTGCCAATGTTGTCGATAAATTTTATGCGTGCGTGATTCAGGCACCAGATGAGTATGCTTTTCGAAAGGCGAAGGGTTAAAGTTTTGATCGAGCCTTGACAGTATCAAATTTGCTAGTTAAAACAAACATGTTGTTCACGTTGTGTTTGCATCACTTTTATACACATGTACGTGTGACCATGGATTCCATATGCTTTTTAACACGCGCCCGTCTATTGTTTCATTTTTTTTTCTTGCAATGTTTGTTCGCCGTAGGCTATTTATTGCCTGTAGCCATGAGGAGCGTGCAAATTGAAATAATTACATTCGATTCCCTGCAAATGGTTTATACCGGCTCCAAGGATCATAGAAGTCAACTCAATCTTAACTTACGGAGTACTGTATTATAACACCGTTTTTGTGTCATCATTAAGGGCTGTTTCTGAATTCTAATTTGTTACGTACGCTACCCCTTGTTTTTATGGATTTATTATTGTACAACCTCTGTTGCTTATCGGATGACCATCATGAGGCGAAAAAAATATGGGGACCGGGACATTGACTATAGGGCACGATGAGGTGATTAAAGGATGATTAAGGATTTGATTGATTGGAAAAATAATTAACTTCGGTTCGTTGGTTATCGCTCATAGGAAATAATTATATTTATATCTCGATGAAAGAAAATTTGATGTAATAATGGTGTCAATTTGAGGTCAATCATAAAGAACACTGGATGAGTTCAGCGATAACATTTGTGTGGGTTATGATGAGATTTTTGATTTGAAAAAAAAAGTTTCAAATACAAATTACACAACTTATTTTAAAATTATTTCTTATGTAATGCAGAGTAAATACAATTTAAGAAACTTTCGGTTTATTTTTAGATTTTTCTATGCGTACACCCTCAAACCATACAATTAGTACACAACCCTCCTTAACTTTGATCATCTTCTCTTTATATGTGGCTTAGAGGTCTACATGATATTACAGCATTGTCCAAAATTAAATGAGAAGAAAATCGTAATTTTAAATTTCATAAGCGAAACATTAAGATTAAATAATAAATTATTTAAACAAAGTACATATACATATATTCCCGAATTTTCGAAATTACTTTTTAGGAGTGATAATGCAACGATGCAACCTTATGCCTTTTGTTCAAATCAGAAATGTATCTCTTTAAATGAATATTAACATAACAGACAATATTTTTTTAAACACTTTCCTAAAATATTATTGTTTTTTTTTTTTTAACTTATAACTAAAATCAGATCATCATATACTAGAAAACAGGGCTTGTAGCTGTGATCTTAAGTGGACTTTAATTTTATCTTGCACATTATGTGATGTCGTCAACATTTGTATTGATCTATATAGGAGAACATTGAAATAACTAAAGGTATTTCAAATGGGTTTTCAACTTAAATATCTAGTGACAAAAAATATTGGCTTCAAATTAATTTTACTTATAAAAATTTCCGTTTATAACATTTGGTTACATTTTTAGAAAAAAATCACTACCCAGTTTTTTCGTAGGTACAAAATTAACATGACAATTAACAAATTCCATTTCAATATTTTCTACAAGTTCCAAAAGAAAGTTATCAATGTGAGCCACATCCTATAACCTCTTTTTATTATTTTATTTATTTTAACTGTTATGTGATCATTTCAGTGACTTATTCATAATCACTCTCATCGAAGTACATGCCTTGTACTGTATTAGATAAATTATTATAAAATACGAGTATATATTAACACACATACATTCTTTAATATTTAAAAATGAGCACTCAAACGGGATTTCTTGAAATTCTAATTTGCTTAAAATGAATAATGGTCAAACTATAACCAGATCGATTTTATACGAATATGATTTTTGAATTATTTGACAACGTTTTTGTTACAAAATAATTGAATTGAATGGTTGAGCTTGTAAATCTGAAAATTTAAGTTTCAAAAAATGATTGCATATTGTAAGCACACGACTCACATATGTATGTACATAGAAAGATAATGCAATTTAGATTTGCCCATATTTTTAAAAACTTCAAATTGAGCCTTTTTATTAGCATATGAAAATTTTGAAATGCATTTTATTTCTTATATTTCAGACCAGCCATCGCTATTTAAACTTCAAAAAAAGAGGCTGATAACTACTCATAATTCATAACAGTTTTTTGTGTGAGATAAATAATTTGAAGTCAATATCTTTTTTTGTTCTCCTAATACTTGAGTCGAAAACCATTTCTTATCAGTTTTTAGTTGTTTTTTTTGTAGGGTTTCGTGTTTTGTTTAAAAAATTGTCCCTTGAATTTTTCTAAGAAATTAACTAAAATTTACAAACAATATTTTGCATCTGATGAAACAGTTTGATTTCAAAATCTATTTTTGTTAACGAGATTTTTAGTCGAAAAGCAATTTCTTTAGTATCTACTTTCTTGAAAGTTTTTATTTACTTATGTAAACAAATACAAATTGGATTTCTCTAAGAAAATTTAGCAAAGAATAAAAATATTTTGAAGTCAGTACCTACCTTCATTTATTCACGAGATATCGAGAATCGAACACCAACATTTACCAATTTTGCGTACTTTTTTTTGTAGATCTTAATTTCTATCAAAAACACTGACTGTCTGATTTTAATAAAAAAAATGACTGAATGTCGAACACAATATATTCTATAAGACGAAATTGGTTTGAAGCCAATATCTTAATTTTTTATAAAGAAAAAATATTTGAGTCGAAATCATTTTTTACCAACCGATTACAATGACTTCCTATTGCAAGTTAAAAATTGTTCATTGTCATATTATTTCTATTTTCAACTATTAAACTTAACTTTAAACCATAAACATCAACTTTATAACTGAACATTTATCTTCATATACGAAATGTTTTCTACAACCTCTTATATTGCGTCTTAAAAATTCCCCAACACATATTCGAATAAAGAAGAATTGGTTTACAATTGTATGAGTTCCGTCCTACCGGAATCGATACAATAACTTGATACTTATATTTATCGATACGTTTGTTTAGTTGGGATTTTATTATCCATTTGATCATTTGCATTCA
This sequence comes from Eupeodes latifasciatus, assembly GCA_920104205.1. Taxonomy (NCBI): domain Eukaryota; kingdom Metazoa; phylum Arthropoda; class Insecta; order Diptera; family Syrphidae; genus Eupeodes; species Eupeodes latifasciatus. Next base: position 112,404,611 of record OV049926.1, read on the forward strand.
TTGATGCTTTTAATACAAAACTAATTCACCTTTTTACCTAGTGGACGTTTAAATGCTTATTTTTCAGCCTTTTCAAGAATTTCTCGTTTCATTAGATATTGGTTCTACAAACTTTCATTTTTTATTTAGCTATTGTATTTAATAAATATATGTATATATAACAAATAAGCAATTTAATGAATAAAAATAAATAATTAAATTAAACAAATGAACAATTCAAACTAAACGGAACAAAACACGACTTTAAAAATATAGTAAGTTAGTTAATTAGATTAAAGACACAAAGTGCTACACCGATATTGAACGAAACCGCCCATTCCCCTTTTCTTAAGTTGGCCGTTTAGATTTGTATTTGGAAAAATATAGCATTGGCTTTCATTTTTTGATATTTACAAGGCGCTGTAAAATAAAGCCAATTGAAATAAGGCCAAATTTCAAGAATTAGACTCATTTCATGTTCTTAAAGTGCAATGAAGCCAATTTTCAACAGTTGGCCTTATTACACTTAAACAAAGTGAAATAAAACCAAATTGTTTTTATTTCACTTTCAACAGTTTGGTTAACAAACTTTGAATACACTTAACATCGCACCTACCCCAGATCCTATATGGTGCACAAGCAGCGGTGTTGCAGGGAGCAACATGTCCCCCCAAACATACCTCGGCCTAAAAATAAGTTGGTCTTATTTCACTTTGTATGCAATACGACTAACTGCTGAAAATTAGCTTAATTTCACTTTTGTAAAGTGCAATAAGGCCAATTTTTAGAAGTTGATCTTATTTCACTTGACCTTATTTCATGGCACCTATTCATAGTATTGTTTCTTGCAATAAAATGTTTTTTTTTTTTTTTTTTGGAAAAAAAAAAACTCCCCTACGCACAATCACTAAACATTGCTGTTAAAACAGATAATTGTTTGTTGACCTTTACTAAACATTAAACATTTTGAATATTTGATTTGGTAATTCTTTTCACATACCCAAAAATGAGAATTTATAAAATGAAAGGAGTACAAAATATTAAAATTTTCCAAAGGGATAATAATTTTTTAAAAATTAAAATGAATCTAAAACAAAAAATATATGCATGCATCAGCGAGGAGATATCGCCCATAAAAACAAATTTTAAACTAAGCACACAGGGCAACTTGTTTCCATAATTCATAAGCAGCTTATCATATTCACCAAGCAATCTTTCGTTAGTGCGCGCCCTCTATTGGAAACATTGAACCAGGCAAAATGTTTATATCTGACACAAACCAAACGCAATTATTATACCACAAGTGGTGAAAAATCACAGATGTAACAAATATCTTTGTATATGAAAAAAAATAAGGTTTTCATATCCAAAGATATCTTTCAAATCCAAAGTCTAAGGTTAAGGCACATATGTACATATGTACATACATACATCCATACGTGCCTTTCAAAGTTTCTTTAATATCAACTCCAATGAAATTAACATCGTTCATTCCTTGCGGTAAAATCGTTCTTCTTTTGAAAATGTGGTTTTCCTCCAATTCGATATCATTGTTAGTTGTTTTGTTTTGTTTGTATGATTCAAAATTCAAGGATAAATCATAGCTTACTCTTTTAAAAAATTTCTAAAATTGTACTAAGATTTTGAGTATGATTTTTACTTTTGAGTTAAAAAAAATGGATACGAGTATGTTGATATGTTCGTTACCTGCAAAGTTAGTACGTCATTCACCCCTTGCTTCTTAAGTGTATGGAAAGATAAAGAAGGATTATCTCTTCAGCCACATGAGGTTCATGGGGTTCGATTCAAAAAGCACCCTTAAAGACAGAAATGCATTTATAAAGCCATTTATACCGATGCAAGTGATAATCATTTCGGATGAACTCTTGAAATTGAAATAATGTACTTGCTACATATATGTACATAAAATTCGCTTATATGCTTTGCAATAATTGACGGTTCAGCATGCGCTCGTCATAAGGATCCTTATTGTGTTGATGCTTACATTTCCCAGCTTAATAAAAATGAATAACTCGCAGCTACGTGTGTATGATAACGTGTGGATTGAGGTACGTTTATTATCTTTGATTTGTGTTTTGTAAGTACAAAAACGATTGCTTATAATGACGGAAGCATTGCATTAATTTTATTTTGTTTTTGTTTTTGTCTTTCTTTTATTTATGACATGGTGTGTGCAGAAACGTATTCTCTATACTGCCTACCTTTTTAAAGACTGGCACCAAGATGTTTTAATTAAAAACCACAAAGTCTCGCGGATTTTTAATGTACGTTTTTTTAGAATGTGGTTCTAAATGAAAAATTGAAGTGGACGCTGGTAATTGGATAATAAATTAAAATGGAAGATGCGAAGTGCACTTGGGCTGGAAATTCGAATGAAATTTTAAATTAACGCGAAGTAGATGGACGATGTAAATTTGTCAAAATTCAGCCATGCATATCCAAGACGATGTAAATTTGTCAAAATTCAGCAATGGACATCCAAGCAACATGTCAAAAAAAAGTCCAGTAAGGCCAAAATCCATAAAAAAGAAAATGTATGAAAAATATAGTATAGGAAGTTTTCTTTAGGATAAAACACATACTAAGTACTTATGAATTTAATTAGTCTTATGTGATAATTGTTGAAAAAGGATAAGTATTTATATTAAGAGATTATGTTTAATGTTCATAAATATTAAAGTTCAATCAACAATCAAGCTATTAAATAACGCAAGATAATACATTTTTCCCACAAAATTATTAGTAGATATTTCAAATTTGATTTGAATTCACTTAATAGTTCCACAAGTTGATGTATTTAACATTAAAATAATTTAATGATACTATTCAAAAGGGAACGTTTGTAATAATTAATCGGACAGTTTGGAATACGTGCGCAATCGATTAAATTTCTCAGGTTTCTTTTAAAAATATTAAAGTAAATACCAAGGGCGGATCTATACGTTTAATCAGGGGTGGGGGGGTCAGACACTTAACATAAAGATGAGTTTTTGAGCACCGCTTAAAAATGTTCTTTAATCTTTTGTTAAGGAGGCTGACAAAATTACAATAACATAATGTTTATTCAACTTAACTTTTTATCTACTATTTCAAGGGCTAAAGTCAAAATTTTAGTTAATATACATTTATTTGATAACACTGTTGTCCATCAAGGCATGGTATTGGCTAATTTGGACGGCTTTCTACATATGAAAGCATTCCAAGATTTCAACAGTTTTCTATATACATACCTATGTCCTAATTACAGGCCAAAATACAATAGTCTTGTGGGGTTTTGGGTGTATTTGCAGAAATTAAGGAATTAAGTTGAAACGTAGCTTTTTCCAAGAACAATTTTTTTAGATCTTAAAAGTTTTTGTCTTTAAAAGAAAATTAATTTTGAAAGAAAAAAAAAACTTTGAGAAAGCTTTACACTATTTATGTGCGTTAAAAAAAAAAAACTAAAATGCAACACTGGTTCGTACGAGTTTGCTCGTTGTAAGCAAAAGAGACTGTTTAAAAAAGTATTTCCTGCATTTTAAGATTTTAAAATGTACCTGCAAACATTTAAACGCCCATCCATTTCTCAAAAAAAAACAACTTAATGTTTCAAAAATTTTATTTGAAAATCGTAAAAGCGGTTTTTTTGAAAATAATTTTTATATGTATATACAATTTTTCAATTTTACGTTTAACATTTCAATTTCGTAAGAAAATTATGACCCGTTTTCAAGATACGGGGACTACTGTTATTTTTAGTCTTAAAAAAAATGTTAATTTCCAAATTTATACTTTTTCGACTTCTCTACCATCGTAAATTGATTAAAATCTCGAGTTATAAATTTGTTACGAATGCAAAACTTTCCATATAGTTCCTATAGGTCTCAAGTAAAAAGATGGAATTAAAGACGAGTTTCAGGAATTTAAAGGCAACTTAATAACAAATTGGCGATCTCTCAAGGTTCCTTCTTAAAAACATGAATATTTGCTCTTTCTTTCAGAAAAGATCTGATGAAAATAATTCAAAGCATTACTGAAGTTTTTCCAAATCCTAATTTGTGTGAAAACAAAGATTCTAGTTGTTTTTGACAGCAAACCGTTTTCGGTGAATTTGGTTAACAAATCTTAAGATGAAATCTTTACTTATACAACTTAACTGTATATAAGCTTTATGGCTCACATGACGATTGCCCCCTCCCTGGATCGTCCATTCATCTAAATTTGATGATTTTCTGCTGCACTATTGCGCTGGATTTCTGATTCATATTATGTTCTTGGTCCAGTCCTCAGTTAAAAGCAGTACTTTAAGCTACAAAGTTTAAAGCAATAAAATACAAATTTTATTTTCATATATAAAAAATAAATAATTAAAAATATAAAGGGGTCATATCATATCTATTAACGCAATACGATAAGTTTTGAATTCAAGGAAATTGCTAAGACCCACTTTCCCTGGATCCGCCATTGGTTAATACGAGACAGAAAATCAATATTTCCAATTATTAGTTTAACAATAAAAACAAAATAATACATTTAACCTTCTGCTCTCAACACTCGGCATATCAATAAATTTAAATTGGTATGCTGATAAGATGGATGATCGTAACAATTAACCCATCCTAACCGCCTAAGCACAAATTTCAACAGGAAGTTTTTTACATCAGTTCTAGTCTGAAATTATGATAGTCATAATTGGGTGCTCTGACCTGACAATCGTGTTCGAGAATGGATCGAACAAATATCCTTAAACGCTGCTTTATAACAAAAGAATCAAAAAATTGTTTTATCCGATCAAGAATTGAATTTCAGTTTAACTTAATCTCATCATAGTTGATAGTTGATTAAGGGACTTAAAGTTGAAAACAAAATATCATAGGCTCTACATTTTCATAAATTTTAAGTTTTTTTCAAAGACCCGCATACTAGGGCCTATATGCACATAATTCATAATTAAGTGAGTCTGTAACAATTATTTCTATACGTTCCTGTTTATAACATTGGCTTTGGTTATTTTATATTCAATAAATTGTAAAATTTCATTTTTGAGTTTTGTTTATGTTATGTATACAATATACATATCTATAAATATATATTTATTTACATAAAATTCTGTTACTTTTGTACGGATAAATGAACATTTCAATAAATCAATTCAAGAATATATTTTAACTACTAAAGGAAGGTCGCAAAATGAGTCCTTAATGATTCCTTCTAGAAGACTTTTTTATAGTTTTCTATACTCAAAGCATCCCAACAATTTTATTAAAATTACAACAAAAGCCAACCCATTTTATACTTAGTGTAAGGTCTTCATCTGGTTCTTTGACGTGCTCCCCTTTTAATTTTTAATTATAATTTGTTGCAGCAATTATATGCCATGTTGCTCACAAATAGCATTCAAGTTTTTTTTATATTTTCGAAAAAAAAAATCCTTACACACTATCCACAGCTTGACAGAGAATTAAAATTAAGTTATTTCCTCATTTCTTCCTCGACATTTCCTCCAGCCAGCAAGGAGTCGAGCTGGTAAAATTATTCTGCAATTCACCAAAAGAAAAGGACGCTCGGCTCGCGCGAAACGTTTTGCAATTTCTTTGCCAAATTGGAAAAATATTCAACAGAAAAATTAAGTTGTTTATTCAATGATGATGATCATGATGATGAGTCCTTATCCAACTTTGTGGCAACTGTCTAAAATTGAATGTTTTAATTGTGTATTGCAAAAAGAGTGAAGCAAGGACACGACTTCGGATGAATGAATACAAAAAAGTCACACCACATACGGACTCTCAACAGCAAATGGATGAATACATATTTTTTTAATTAAAATTAAATCTCACACATGAGTTCACCACACTACCATCAGAATCGCAACAGTTCTATGAAAAGACCAACGGAAAAAATCATGTTTCCTGAATCGCCTTTCAGGACTTTTCTTCTTTTTTTCATTTTTTATAAATATTTGCTCGGTAGTCTTTGAAGGGATTTTTTTCGGGTCCTTACAATTGCAGAAAAACTTGGTCGTTTACTAGATTTTTATTTTCCAACTGAAAAAAAAACAAGTGTGTGAGAGATAAAAGCTTACGATTTTTTAGAAAAATAAGAGTTTTATGTATATAAAAGTTTGAAAATATGTGTTTGCGTTAAAATAGAGGATTCAAGGTTTTTGCAGTCAAATTGATGCAATGTATTGAATGTTTGTGTGATGAACGTGAGTTACAGGAACACCTGTAAACTTTATATACTTTGCTTTTTAATCATTTAGTTATTATTAAATTAAGTAGAATATGAACTTTGTGTTTATCATTTTTTTAAATTTAAAATTAAAAACATATTTAGATTAATTTTGGCTTTCATCAAAGATAGTTCATTCCTTATTTTAAAATTAATTTTTACATCAATCCCATTATTAGAAAGTAATATTAATATTAATATTGGATTTTTATTAAATATGTGTAATTGGATTTTGTTTAACTGGCGCAGTCTATTTGAATGCTTATTTATTAAATTGTACATGCAAATTTCATAAAATAACCTACAAACAAAAGTTAAAGTAAAGGAAAGGAGCTTGGAAAATATATGGATATATATATATATTCATTGATGAACTATTTATGGAGTTAAAATTTAAATGAAATCAAGATTGAAAGAAAGCTTTAAAATAGCATTTTGAAGAAATCTCCAAAATTCAAGCTCAAAATATCAAAATGAAAAAACGAAGAAAAATGTATCAACCATGTCAAAATACAAGAAGAACAAAAAATTGAATAACCATCAGCTAACAGAAGCCTTATTGGAAATAGAGTTCAGTTTTTATATTTTTTTCTTAAGAAATATAATTGATTGTTGGGGTAAGTCTAACCACGGTTTTTGCTATTGGTTGTTTGCAACATACAAAAATATAATCATACTAAATTAAACAAATTACAATAACCATGTGTCGCATCTACTATATGTATCTTTTTGTAGAAGAAAGTTAAAGGAATCCAATCACCGAACAAAACACAAATATTTCAAATTACTATAATCATCATCATCATTTTGGGTACTCGTCAAACAACAATTTTTACAAAACTAACAATTTTTTAAATTTGGGTTATTAACAAATTTTAAAACCAATTCCTATGGAGTTATCTAAAGGAAATACTAACATAATTTTTAATAGATCGTTTAAATCAGCCAACTTTCCTCAAAGGCAAAATCAAGTGTTTAGTGTTGAAAGCTATCATTCCTAGATCCAAAATTCTAAAATTATGCAACCATTAAATGAATTCACACAACAATTTGAAAATTTAAATCCATTAAATAGATGACGAACATTTTTATCTCCTAACCTCGGGAAATCTATTGGCTACATAGATATGAACAATTTGAATTCAAACTTACTGCCTTATATCGCAATTTTTAGTTTAAATGGCAATAGACTTAAATTTTAATAGACACGGGGAGCAACAGATCCCTCACTAGCCCAAGAGTTGTAAAAAATAGTAAAAAATATAAGAACTTTTACATATTTCATAAAACCAATTTTCACCAAACCAATGACACACTGTTTACGAAGCGGTGAAAAGATTGTTCCAAATTCTGAGTATTTAAATTTTGTTGAAACCTGTAAAGCTTTATTATGTAACGATCCATTACTGCAGCATCCAGATTTTTGTAAACCATTTAATCTTACATAAAAGACGCAAGCAATGTTGCGATTGGTGCTGTGCTTTCACAAGGCTTAATTGGTTCAGATAAGACAATTTGCTACGCAAGTCGGACCTTGTCGAAATCAGAACGAAACTACAGCACTATTGAAAAAGAATTGTTAACGATAGTGTGGGCTGCAAAATGTTTTCGTCCTTACCGTTATGGTAGAAAATTCCAAATCATGACAGACCATAAACCATTTACTTGGCTTTTTCCGTTAAGACTCAAAATCAAAGCTGTTATGTTGGAGACTCAAACTCGAAGAATTTAATTATTCTATTGTTTACAAAAGGGTCAACAAAATATGAATGCCAATGCTCTGTCTCGAATAAATAAATGTTAATAAAGATCATGACAATTTAGATGCTATTTTCATTGTAAACAATATTGACGAATCAGAAAGTACTACGATCATTCAGCTTTTAAAATACAAATAATGGAATACCTATTTCTGAACAACCTATTAATTAATTAAAAAATCAATTAGTTATACCTACTTAAAAACGCGACAAGTAAAGTGTTATCATCGAAATTACAAACGCTTTTTGGAAATGTATTTGATTGAACATAGCAATCCAAAGAAAGCAGATATATTTATTATTATAACGGACAATAGAAATGAATTTATTTCAGCTCTCTTTGAGGACTTTTTAAATATAACATAACACCACACAATTTGTGCAAAAAGCTCAAATAGGAACTCTCGAATAGAACGATTCCATTCCACACTCACAGAATTTATACGTATCATTTAATAACAAAAACCTATTGCTAAAATTGACAATGAGGTGGTTTTAACATACAGCAATTCAATACACTCCGCTACAAAACGCTACGCACCTTTGGAATTACTTTTGGGCCACTCACCACTTGCCACTCACAACTCGCACTAAAAAGACCGGGCAAGATTATTTAATAAATCATATAACAAACTGTACTACCCGTGGCATAATGGTTAGTGCGTTGGACTGTCATGCGAGAGGCCTTGGGTTCGATCCCTGCCTGTGCCACCTAAAGTTTTTTTCGCGGGTACTGCCTCTTGCGAGGAATTGACAAATTCTCCAAGAGTAAATCTTGTCATGAAAAAGTGCTTTCTCAAATTAGCCGTTCGGATTCGGCATATAAACTGTAGGTCCCCTCCATCCCTGTAATTGCTCGCACACAGGAATAGTTGAGAGTTGTAAGTCACTAGGCCCTGGTTCTCTACGGACTGTTGCGCCACCTAATTTATTTATTTATATAACAAACTATGAAAGTTTGGCAAAGCTTCAAAAATAAACATTTTGTTATTGCAAAGTTAAATAAAACAAGGAAAAATACCCCAGACTTTAAACCTGATGAAATAATATACGAGCTGGATGATAGATTCAATGATCACATTGTTGTTAGAAATAACAGATAAACCAAAACGTAAAATTTGTATTTACCCTTATTACTCTTATTATTAACCAAAAGTTAAGTATCGAGTTTGGATGAACCTCAAAATTATAATTTTAACTTTTAATCATATAACCTTAAATTTAATCATTTTCAATACTTTTAATATATTGCTATGATTGTAATTTTTCTAAAATAAATTAATTTCAAATTATTACTTAATTCTTAAAGGATAGGATTGGGAGGACCACCCGTAAACTTTAAAAATTGCGTAAAATCATTTTGTTATTATTAAATTAAGTAGTATTATATGAACTTTGTTTTAATTATTTTAGTTAATTAAAATTTAAAACATATTTAGATCCATTTTGACTTTCATTAAAGATAGTTCTCTCCTTCTTTCAAAAACTAAATTTGTTAAATCTCATTGTTATAGTATATTATATATATATGTTTTATATTATATGTATTAGAAACATTGGATTTTTATTTAAAAAAAATGTAATTGGATTCTTTAACTCTTGCAGTGAATCATTATTTTTTTGGAAAGATTAATGATGAAACAACACATTATCATGTAGGTTTGTGAAATTGTGAAATTTAAATATCAAACACTTAAAGCTACTCCGCATGATAATATATAATTAATAATAATTTGTGTCTATATGCCTATTTTTGTATTTATGCTACTGTGCGTTCAACTTTGACTGTAGAAGTTGACCAAGAACTGTCTTTAAAAATAAAATGTTTGCAAATGACTCAACTTGCTATATGGTCTTTATTTTACACTCTTAGGCCGCGTTTCCATTTGCAAGTCAACTCGCGGAAGTCTTGCAGAAGTTTCTTGCAGTCGCGTTTACATTGTCATGTGAATTCTTGCAATTTCTTCTGCAATAAATGTCTTGCAAGAAGCTCGCGCATCATATTGTCGCAATTTATTGCAGATGTATTTACACCAGGAGAGCAATTAATGTCGCAAGAAATCTGGTTGTTTACTTAACGATTGTGAAGTCATGGCGAGAAAACGTAAACGATTAGCAGCTGCGATGATAATTTTATTATTAAAAAAGAAAAAAGATCAACTTGGGTTCGAGATTGGATTTTGAAAAGACGGGAAGCTGGTGCCTTCTATAATTTATTAAACGAATTAAATATACAAGATGCTCAACAATACTTCAATTTCACTCGCATGACCGCAATTGATTTAGAAGTTTTGATATTGAAAGTGGGTCCTATTATAAAAAAAAAACAAGACACTCGATTCCGTGAGTCAATATCACCGAAGGAAAGACTCCTGTTGACATATAATTTAATGACAATAGGTACGCATTTAGCAGGTTAAATCATTGATAATCATTTTTTCAGGTGACCCATACCATTCCCTGGTGTATTTATTTAGAATTCCTGTATCCACCATATCAAAAATTGTTCCGGAAGTATGCCACAAATGTATAAAGCAAAGACGTCAACCAGCCACTTGCGCGAGATATACGAAACTGTTTCGATAAGCTGCACTGCAAGAACTGTCGCGAGTCAATGCAAAAGTGTTTAAGCTAGCAATTAATTGCACTTGCAAATACTCGCAAGAAGTTATGAAAGTACTGTCGCGATAGAACTTGCTTGGTAGTTTCCACTTGCAATTCACTATCGGACAGACTATCGAACATTTATTGCAGACGTTTTCTTGCAAATGGAAACGCGGCCTTAGACCTTTCTTTGGATTTGCCTTAGAAAAGTTTGCAAATGGATTGATAACTGTTGAAATTTACATGTTTGAAAATTTTGGATTTTCTAGGGAGTTAAAAAAAAACTTAAATTAGAAGTTTTTTTTAAAGAATTTTTGCATTCAGTCAAAGTTAATATTTTGTATTTCAATTGATGACACTTTTCATTCAATCAGCTATCTAGGTATCTGTCTTCTACATTAAACGACCTTAATTTAATAAAACGACTAGCTGACTTTTGAATTCAAAAAACACCCGAGTTCTTATTCTTGCATCTCAGAAAACAAACAAATTTGAACTAAGAAAAAAAATATAATTTTTTACCATCATAGTTTATAAGCAATAATTAAGCCAATAGGTAATCTTTTTTCAAAATATCAACTTTTATCCATTCCCAAATCGCGTCTCTTGTAAGCAACCAGGGAAACTGTAGAGAAACTTTAAGAGAGTGAAAGTATATTTGTTACTGCGATTGAAAGTGTTGCAGATAATCCAAATATATCTACATATTTCCGGGGGACAATAAGCCACCACACTACCAATTATGGTTGTATTGTTTGAGAAGTTTCCTGGTAGTATATTTTCACGTTTTGGCAACGTCAATAAGTTAAATCACAAATGGTAAAGAAGAAAGCTAACAACAATATTTTTTAAGATGAAATGAGTCCAAAGTCAACACCTTCATACTCAAGATATTTAATCGAATATTAATTTTCACAAAAGTTTGGTAATGTTTTTTTTTTTCAATTTGATTTTCCTAAAAATTCTTCGTTGTACAAAAATATTTCGTATATGATTTTTCATTCGTTAAATATTCGAAGTGAACAAATTTTATATTTTTCGATTTATAAAAAAGCTTTTAGTCACATCAGCCACTTAAATTATGCGTCTTTTAAAGGAACGGCCGAATGAAAGCATCTCTAAAAACTCAATCATTGTTATTGACTCATATGGCTTAATTAATTAAACGTTCGTTTTATTTCATTTCATATCTCAATATTATGTTTTGAGAAGTTAATCAAAGTAAAAACAAAGAGTAAAGAATTTATTTGTTCCTGTTTTGTTTGTCGTGCTCAGCTTTTTTGCAAAGTCACTTCTAGTGTGAAATCCCAACGGAAATTCGATTGCTTACACTCACCCATATTATGCAATCATATATTTTGTTTGTTTTCTAACCAATTATTGTCATAAAATATTTTGTGACCCCAATTTCGAAACCCATCCCAATTATTTGTTTCAATCTACTCACCATTAAAAGCACTTAAAGAAATGAAACCTTACTTACAACTCCGCATAAAAAACATATTCCCCAAGGACTCTGTATTCATATAGGCTAATATGTCTGTTTCACTTCAATGATTTTTTCTTCTATACAAATAATCTTAAAAATCTAAATTAAAAAGCAAACAAATTATTGTTTTGCGAAAAAGGCTTATATTCCAGCAATACAAGTTGTATACATATATATACAGTCGCGGGCGAAAAGGAGCTATTTTTCGCACGTAAGGGCAAATTAAAATACAACACAACACTCTTCAAGGACTTTTAATGCATTTTTTGTTCCTTTTTCTAATTTTCTATTGTTTCCTTATAACCACATGTAAAGATTGAAAAACTCATATTAACGGAGCCACAAAATACAATGGTTGGTGTTTTCTTCGCCGTTGCATTCAAACAAGGATTTTAATGTGAACCATTGAAATACTCTTGCAAATGCCATATGGGATTGATCATTTCGTAATTAGTTGGTTTTGGTGTAATGTATAATGTACCAATACTACACAAAGCCATTGAGATTAATGTTTTCAAATCATTACTTCCGATGGAATAAGCAAAACGTATTCAACTCAAACGTATCGAGTGTTTCTAAAAGATTTCATATTCTTATTAATTTAGGAAGTAAGAGATGTCTACCTATATGTATTAATTGATTAACGAACTTAAACTAACTATTATCAATAATACAGTTAAACCGAAATCTGATCACGACCTGGAACTTGCAATCTTAGAGTCCCTTCATCCTTTGAGTGGATAGGTAGCTAAGATTTATTAAGCCCTTGTTGAGAAGGAAAACATTCGATATTTATAAACATTTGGCCAATACTCCAAGAAATGCTCGGGACATATTCCGAAAGAACAAAATGATAGCCAGAAGAAATAATACTGACTCTAAACGGCACTCTCAAAGCTGACAAAAAATGAGAAATTACACAAAGATCATAACAATTCGTAATTCACGTGAATCAAATTATTATTCAAATTATCAGAGTGTTGTTTCGACAGAGGGAAATATATTTTTTGAGATCGGAAATGAGAGCTGAAAGGTGTTGAATTCAAAACTAAGGAACAACTTAGTAAACTCACTGAACCCAAAAAATGCATAGGTATATTTATTGTCCAACAACACAACACAACACAAAACACAACACAACACAACACAACACAACACAACACAACACAACACAACACAACACAACACAACACAACACAACACAACACAACACAACACAACACAACACAACACAACACAACACAACACAACACAACACAACACAACACAACACAACACAACACAACACAACACAACACAACACAACACAACACAACACAACACAACACAACACAACACAACACAACACAACACAACACAACACAACACAACACAACACAACACAACACAACACAACACAACACAACACAACACAACACAACACAACACAATAAACACAGTTCCTTAAAATTATACAAAAATCGAAAATTTTTAGCTGAAACTTGAATTTAAGTCATATTATTATATTTTATATAGCACTCATAAAACCACAGTTGACATAAAATATTTGTATCAATATAGTTTTAATGGATCTGTAAAACTCTCACTCCCAATTTCCGAGAATCAGTTGTTAAAAGCCCAGAAGTTGTTGCAGTTTATTTTCATAGTTTACACTCCCTTTCGCAAACCATAGCTCAATTCATATTCCTGTGCTATGAGTATAGAACTTGATCTTCTTTCCCTGTTGAATGATCGCTGCTCAGCCAGTCCCGATGGTATTTTCCTGATAATACATTAAAAAAGCGTACAAATGCGTTACGTTCATATTCAAACTTTTTCTAAAAACAAGAAAAAGAAGTAATTTCTAACACCAATATTCAAGAAAAGAGGCAAGGCGGAAAAAACAAAATACATGACAAAATGCAAAAATTTCTCGCATTCCTACACTTTTTGAATAAGTTGATTTTGAGAGTGCATTATTATTTTGGGGTGTCGTATTGAATCCCCAAAAAAAAAGAATCCCCACGGGATAATATCCCCAAACAAATTTAATCCATTTTGATAATATCCCCAGAGACATAAGACAAATGGACAAAATCACCAACTAAATAATTTATTTTGCCAAAATCCCCACGAAATCTCTAAATCCCCAGTATCCGTGCATATCTTCATTTATGCATGCAGTTTTTAGAAAAACTCTTATTGTGATATTTATAAATGATAATGATAAACAGTTTCTAAACAAAAAATCACTATGAAGGCATGCACTTCTCAGTCTGACTTTTATTGATAGAGAATCATTAGCCGCGTTTTATTATCACCATGATCTGATCCGGATCAGATCATGATAATAAAACAGCATTGGATCATATTTTTTATTATTTAAAGTTTGGTAGCAGTGTCAAATTCGTTCTTTCAAAAGTGACATTTCGAAGCAAAAAAAACAACAAAACATAACAACACATAACAAAAATGGAAGCTCCACAACTTTTGAAAATGTTTCTGCAAATCACCATTGCACTCTCAAACTCTAAGCATCCAGGAACGCTTTGGTCTTCCATGTAGTCCAGATTCTTTTTGACCTTTTAATAAATGTGACACTTAAATAATTTAATTTAGAGATTACTTACAATTTATTTGAACATCTTTTCTCCCATTTGTGCTGCAGCTTTCTCGATTTTATTTATATTTTTTGACATTTACAGCAGGGTTGCCCAAAGAACATTTTGCTCAATGATTTTGTTTTGTTCCTTTTTTTGGGGAAAATAATACCCATAAATTATGTCAAATATATATTTTTTTTGACTTAATTATTTTAATTTCACCAATTAATATCTAGTTTTGTTGAAATATCTAATTATTTCATGGATTATATACCAAATAAATAAATATAAAGCTTCTCGCTTTCTATTTAAAAAATATTTTATTTCAGTCAAATGGAAATGTTTATATGGCAATACAGGTTTTATTTAATTTGTTTGCAATGATACCAACATTTACATGTGAAATTACAATGATAAAGCGCTCCTTGTTGTGAAAAAAGATTTAAATTTTGGATCTCAAATTGAGATCCAAACACAAAGCAGGATCTTGTGTTGTTGTTGTAATGCATGTAAATTCAAGATCCGGATCAGATCATGGTGATAATAAAACGCGGCTATTGTATTCGTAGTGCTTGTTTAGTGCTGTCTAAGCGTTGTTTTGTAGTGTCGAGTATTTCTTTAATTTTAAAATAAAAATTGAAATGGATGATGTTATTGTTTTCAAATCTTTTGCTTGCATTTCATGCAATATAAATGAAATTTAATATATTCAAAACAATTATGTTCAAGTAGTGAATCATGCGATTAAATTGCGCGCGCGATTTAATCGCATGATTCACTACTTGAACATATGTAATTGTTTTGGGGATATTCACTTGGGGATTTTCGCCCTGGGTATTTTCTCTTTGGGAATTTTGCTGCTGGGGATTTCGTTTTGGGGATTATGGATTTGGGGATTTTCCTTTGGGGATTATATCTTGGGGGATATTATCACCAACCCATCTTAACCTTACATAATACCAATTTCAAGTGACAACTTTAGTTATTAAAGTATTTAAGAACACTGTTGTCCAGCGATGTATGGTCTAACTATTTAATTTGGACGACTCCCTGCATATAAAAGCATTCCATGATTCCAACAATTTTCTAAATATGTAATATTTAAGAGCTTAAACACAATAGTTCAGATGGTTTTTGGTGCATATCACGCAGAAATGTAGGAAATTGTTTTCAAACGTAGTTTTTTTTACAAAACTGATATATTCTTTTCCTGTTTCCATTTCTAATAATGCGAAGAATGGTACAAAAATTCAAAAACCCGGAAAATGAGAAAAAATCTGATATAAAAAATAATGAGTCAACAAAACTTAAAAATTGTAGAGAGAACAATGTTTGGTTCTTGTATTTAAGGAAATAGGTGCATTTAAGTACATAATTTTTCTAAAAATTAAATAAAAACAAATAAAGGTAGAGACATAAGTTGGGGACAGACTTTTGTGTGACACTTACAAATTACACTTTTCAGAATCTCTTTTCACTTCAGTTCTCAAGAGATTATAGATTAGATTTATATATATTATTAGATATGAAACGTTTATTATGTTTTTCAATTAGCCATTAGTTTAATAAAAGTTGCTGTTTTTGGGACATTTATATTCTTTACATTCGTTTAAAAAATTCTAGTTCTAGGGCATCCAAAGCAAATTCACTTCAAAAAGTAGATGTCTTTCACTTTTTAAGATCTTAAAATTGTTTGTATTCTACAGAAAATCAATTTTGAAAGAAATACAATGCACGACATGGTCACTGGAACTTTCTTATGTCTCCCATAAAGTCTATTTAAAAATATTTCCTATATTTTAAGATTAAGAAATGTATCTGAAAAATTAGTTTTTCTCAAAAATGTTAATGCCATTTTATTTCTCAAAAATATTTTTGGTTGTAGTTATTTAGCTCTTATAAATATACATTTAACATGGTGACCCCTTTCTGAAATATCGAGTTTTGTAAACAAAAACTAATATTTTCTTAAAAATAATAAAAACAAAATTTTTTGATTATCAAAAATCATCATCATCATCAATTTGATCATTCGATTATCGACAAGAGCTTGTACAGGAAGAAAAGATTATTAAAATCGGTTCATTAGTTCTTGGGAAAACTTAAGAACAAAATAACGGTTTTATGAGAGCTACCCTTCTGGAGCAATTCCAAAATATGTTTTCTTGTAGAAAGAAAGCCAAATAAAGAAAAAAATTTAAAAAGTTTTAAAAAAATGTATCGGTTCATTTTTGAAAAAAATAGGGTTTTCGATTTTTAACCAAAAATATTGTATAAGAACTGCTGTTATTTTTCGTATTAAAAAATGAAAAAAACGGCTTAAAACCTTAATTTTCCAGTTTGAACTCAATCGACACAATGGTTTGGGCTGTAGGGGCCAGGACAGACAGACAGACAGATGGATGGAATCGGGGGACCCATTTTTTTCGACTTTTCTACCATCGTAATGTCATGTTTGATTTAAAGCTCGAGTTCGAAATTTTGTACAAATGCAATACTTGCTATAGTGTTCCTATATATGACGCAAGTAAAAATCACTTCAATATTCACTATTTATGTGCGTCAAAAAATAATAAGATGGAATTGAAGGCTTATAGTTTCAGGAATTTAAAGGAAACTTATACTTATACAGTCCTACGTTTTATTTTAAATAAAACTTCTTCTTAAGATCGTCTGCTAATTTTAAGCAGGTTACTTACTGGTTTTCTTAATTACAATATTTTCAGGTTGTGGAATCAATTTAAAACATCCAAATAAAGTATGTTAAGTCATATTTTTATTGAAAATTTTAGTTTTCAAGTTTTCAATCGCTTGTTGTGTTAATTAATTAGTAATTCTCTCTCTCTAAACTATATTAGATTGCATCAAGAGCTGTAGATAATATTTTTGTATTGGTTTTTAAATCAATAAAACTAGTTTATAATTTTATGTTTTTATAACTAAACTTGCCACTTACTATAGAGGCAAATGCGAAAAAACTAAGACTAAAAAAAAACTTTCAATTAAAATTGCTTTTGTTCATATTTTAAAAAATAATCTTAAACTTAAACATTAAAAACGACTACAAATTGGAAATGGAAATTAGACAAGAAAATCTTATAATGCTTTAAGGCTCTTAGCCCCTGTCGAATATACTCTTAGCGCTTCAGTCCATGATGTATGGGCTCTACAAAAGGCATATTTGGTTGATCTCAGTGGGCCTTTTAAAAACGTATGTCTAATTTCAAAAAGCAAATAGCCAATGGGTTTCACATCAGATTTGAACAGTACATACAAATTAAAATGATCTACCGTCTTATTGAATCGGCTTGAACAAGTAGTTTTTTCTCGGCCGGAAATCCTTCTGATTTTTCTCATCAATCCATGACATAGAAATCTATGTATACTCTTATATACTCGTACCTTAAAATTTTACGAATTTTGTTAGGACAAAAATGTTTTTGCTCTACAGTTCGATATTAAACACAAGCCGTATATATTAGCTAAGTGTTTCTATTTAAATAGAACCAATTAAAATTGCACAATAATTAAATCAATGATGTGTGTTGCCAATAAAATGTAGGATGCCACTTTTTATGTTAAATGCTTTATAAAATAGATATAGGCAACTTACTGTATTGAACAATTAGTTAACTGCTTTTTATCCAATTATATAGAAATTATCATCCACATATGTATGTACCTTTATGAACATACAATGTACATATGTTATGTGGGGAAAATCCGAAACGTTTTTGGTACATGATGGGTATACTTAGATATAAGTTATTTATTTGATTAAGAAAAGGTTTGTTTTTTAAACTTATATTTGTGTTTTTATTCGAGTGTTAAACGAACTATTAAGTTTCATATTTCGTGTTTACTTCAATTATCACTTGATTTGAATTCTGGTTAGAGGCGATTCTTAGATCAAGTTTCAGTAATTTTTACGGTGAACACAGAAAAGTTGGTTTTATTAGAATAAAACGGAAAATAGTATGTATCAGAATTGGAACAATCTTTTTTTT
This sequence comes from Eupeodes latifasciatus, assembly GCA_920104205.1. Classification (NCBI taxonomy): domain Eukaryota; kingdom Metazoa; phylum Arthropoda; class Insecta; order Diptera; family Syrphidae; genus Eupeodes; species Eupeodes latifasciatus. The sequence goes on from OV049926.1 coordinate 112,423,266, forward strand.
TAATTTCAGAAATAATCAGTAATTTTTTCTCCATAATAAAAAAAAAATGTATATTCGAAACAATAATTTCGTTTGAATCAATAGACTTAAATTATAAATTGAACATTTTGCATCAAGTCAGTAATTTTTTTTTCCTTAAAACAAACAAGGTAAGATTATCTACAGTACAAAATTGAAGGAACTCAATTTGTAATTTTTTTTAATTAAATTGAGTTTTTTCGATACCATTTATTCAATGTTTACTTGTGAACTTTATTTCAGGTAAAAAACATTGTATAAATATTAGATGAATGATTTTGAGTTTTTAAAAAATTGGAAAGAAATATCATATTCACTGCCGGTCATAAGGTTAAAAGCAGGCATTTTCGAGAAGTAAAATCGATATTTCTCCCGTTACCATGATGGATTAAAAAAAAACAACTATGGTAAAGGAGGGACTATTTTGGGGATACCGACATAATGCCCAAGTGCAAAATCTCCAAAAAAAAAATCCCCACACTTTTTAAAATCCACAAAATCGTTATCCCCTAGTACAAAATCTCCAAAAATAAAATCTCCATGGATCTAAATCCTCATGCCGATAATCTACAAACGAAATGCCCAAATCTATTTTTTTTCAAATACGTCAATGCATGTTGGTTTTCATCATTTGAGTGAACTTTACTTCTGGTTCAAAACCCAATTTTCTGGATGCATCAAAAAGAAAACATGAGCCCGAGTTTAAGTCAGTTGCCGATTGTCTAAAAAATTATTTTCCTCGCACACAAAATATAGCAATTTTAGAGCGAGGAAACATTTATTTCTATTTCAAATTAATTTTCAAAGTTCACTTTTTCACATAAAACACACGCAAAAATGGTTGATTTTGACATTCCTTGCCTGTTTTTTGTTCAGTGTTTCCATTTCTTTGATTTTAGTGCTCAAATGCAAAAAGTACTTTGCATATACCCAAACTCGCACCCACCCCAAATCCTATAGTGATTCCAAGCAAGCTGGTTGCAGGGCGGCAGCATGCCCCCCTTTACATACCTAGTTGTTAGTCCGCGCTCGCACCGTACTATCAATTCATAACATTATTATTGGAAAAACTTGGAATTGGGATAAATAATGATTGGAAACCATTACCTTGGGAATGACAAAAATTGATACATTACATTTTGGAAAAAATGGACATTGGGACACACGGATTAGGAATTTCGTCCTACGATCGGAAATGATAGATGTTGTTACCACAATTGAGAAAATAAGAAGTTAAAAATAAAAAACAAGGCGGTCAAAGGTTGAAAAAATTGAATTTTTAAAATTTATATCATATTATGTACTATGATAGATTATTTGTTTCATTTGTTTACTTACTACCGTGAATTCAAAATGTATTTCTTATTTTTGAAAAACATAGATAGTATTAATTTCTTATGTTTTTGTTAAATAAAAAGATAAACAAAACTTAACTTTGTTCTGAATTATTCCCAAAATCAAAATCCTTAAGCACAGATTCACCATATTTTGAGTATATCTAAGAAATTATGTTTGGCACCAAACATAATTTCTTAGTAAAAATCAACCCTGTTACAAATTTAATTTGCCTCCCTGATGCAACCGGAAATAGGTTGATTTCGACCATAATTGGTACAATCAAACTGTTCATAAATTAAAAATCAACAACGTATTGTTGTGGATGGAGCATTTCCTCCATTTAATAATGATAGTAGCGGAGGACGGTCTTGAAATCCTCCATTTTAAATTGAAGAAGGCATGCCTAGTGATATTCCTTTGAACTCTCGATTCTGCCCTTGATTTATTATAATAAGGATTCCAGACTATGCTGCAATACTCCGGAATCGACCTTACTAAAGAACTGTATAGCGTTTCTTTTGATAAATCCAAGCATTTGATTTTCTTTGTTTATTATATAGGCATACTAAAGTAAACATTACAAGTTGGTATCTTAAATAACTCCTAGGCCTTTTTTTTTTCTTTGTCTTTCTAACTTAATGTGATTGATACTATAATCAAACTAAATTGGGTTGTAATTTCGGAAGCACGACAAGCCTTGACACTTCGAAACTTCGAAATATTAAGTAGATGTTGATTTCGTTGACACCAATCGTCCAATCTTGCTAGATCTTTCAAAAGAAGAAAACAATCAAATTCACAGCTTATTTTACGATAAAGTTTGAGGTCATCCGCAAAAAGGAGGCAACTTGAATCATTGAAAATATTAGGAATGTCATTTACAAACAGCAAATAAAATAATGGCCGTAAATGACTTCATTCTGAAACCCCTGATGAAGCAGTGATGTTATATGAGAAGATATATGAGCAATCAATTTTAAATTTTTGAATTCTAAATGTCAAATATGATTTTAACCACTTTATTAAAGAAGAATGAATACCTAAGAAACTTGCTAAGAAAAACTTGTTCTCTCTAACTTATGCCATGCAATTTAGATTGCATTAAAGTACATTAACACATCATTATTCTATACACGTGCGTATACGCCCAGCGTACCATTACTGTAGGTACCTACTTTTTTCAAGATTTATAATCTTTCTAGAAAATACGTTCAATACTACTTTTTCTAAAATAAAACGAATCAGTTAGATTAATAAATCAAAATTGCTACTTAAATAACATTTTCAATGTAAAACGAGTTTGTTTTTCATATTAACGCACACTCAAGGGGATACCTACCCTTATTATGTAAAGACACAGCGTAAGCACTATAGGAAAGGGAGAAAGGGGTTGAAAGAAGATATCGGTGCACATTTGTTTGAATTCCTGAATATTGCAATGGCTGGGAAAGACAGAGTGTGGTAAGGCATTCCACATTCGCGTAGTACGGCTAAAGAACTGTATTTGACAGTACGACGAAGTTGGGCTCAAGGGTAATACTGATGAGCATTCCTAGAAGCGCGAGTATTACGGTCAAACTGTTTAAGGGGGGAATGCGACTGGGTATTTCTCTAGAGCATAAACCGCATAAACCGTTAAAATAACGATAAAAAAGGGTAACACAAGAAACTTTACGGCGATGTTCGAGCGACGTACATGATTTGATGATGGTATTATCACCAATTAATCTAAATGATCTACGTTCAATAGTGTCCAAGAGGCTTAAGTAAGTTGCAGGAGCACCAGCCCATAGATGGGAGTTATGCTCAAGCCTTGGACGTACTATATAAGTCTAACAGCCTGATCAGGGAGGAGAACAACTTCTTGCATCGCCTTAGAAAACCCAAACATCTTGTGGCATTTTGGGCGACATCTCGTATGTGATCGTCCGACAAGAGGTGGTTGGTGATACACATACCGAGAATATTGTTATGTTCAGTCTCCTTGATGCAAGTGCCATCCATGGATAATGGCAAGAGGGGTATATCTTGCTTTAATTTTTAAAGACAGCATTGGTGTTTCGAAGCATTTAATTCCACACGGTCTCTTATTACCTAACCATTGATCGATGCTGTTTAGGTGGTTTTCAATGCATTTATTATGTGGTTTTCAGACTTCCGAAGGGCTATACTTTATTGGGATTCCTATTCACTTATCTAACGAACCATAGTTTACATATATATGTAAGTTTTTTTTTTAGTAAAACTCGTCACTGCCTACACATTCTTAGAAGAATTGGACCATTTCTTAAAATAATGCTACTCCTTTTAATATAGAAATATTTGCATTTCAAAGATCTCACCACACATCAGTACTCCTTTGCTTATACATTTTTTCCACCTCAATAAATAAACAAAACATAATATAACTAATGAACCATTATTTTTACTATTCATTTTCTAAAAACAAATATCGTTACCTATCGTGAAAAAAAAGCAAAATAAAATTTTACTGCAAAAAAAACAATCTTCAAAAGCAGCGGTAAAGCTCCATTGAAGTGGAATAAATATGTTGCACACTTTTTCTCTGTCCGTCTGCGAAAAGCTTTCATCTTTTAATCGATGCACTTGCATGTAACATACCTTCGCAAAGCCGTTTAAGAATTAGACCTCATCGTCAACATCGCCAAAAAAAAAACAAACAAACCTTCGTCTTAATGAGAGTAAATAGAAATAACAGCTTATACAAGTTGGCATTCGTTAAAAACAAAAATGCTTTTATCGCCAACAGTCAATTAGTATCGATATACCATACACTCGAACCTTTGACAGAAATATATTTCCAAAAGAATTAAAAAACCCACCACCATCCCTCAGCTAGAGCGTAGAAACTGAAACCGCCATTCAACCCTTTTGCACCTTTGCAGCATTATGTAATATATGCAAATCCATTTAGCAGCAGGAAGTAAATGTCTTTTTTCGTATTCTTTTGTTTATGTTTTTGTTAGTGCGTTTATTTTTGTTTTATTTTCGCATATAGGTAAAATGCATTACTTACCTGTGATGTTAATGATGGCTGCAATCTATTGACAACAAGGATAACGAATGGTTACCACTTCGAACGGAGACGGCAGGCGTATAAAGTATAAATGGTATGGTATATGTTATTAAATGGAAATCCCTTTGATACTTGCCGATAAGAGGCTTTTTCATTAACAACAACAAAGAAAACGTTTTTATTTAAAAAACATAGAACTGGAAAATTATGTGTACATTTTTATTATGTTGTATACATGTTAAATCAAGAAAACATTTAGGTAGTTAAGAAAGAATTATTCACTTTAAGAAATATACATATATGTATATAAGTAATGGCGATTTTGCGATTTTATGAACTCTTTTACCACCATATATTTACAAACAGTTAAGGCAACACAGTCATTTTTTTGTTGGCTTATAATGCCACTTCTCCCAGGGCCGGATTGATCCATACAAATAATAATGTCAGTAAGTAAGATTTTGGAAAAAAAATACGAAAATAGATTCAGATACATGAAAATAATTTTGAAAGTAAATCTGGGTCTATGAAATAACTCCCACGAAATAAGTCCCACTTTTAAAAACGAAATAAGTCCCACCAAAAATTGCTTAAAAAATTAAATAACTCCCACGAAATAAGTCCCACTTTTGAAAACGAAATAAGTCCCACCAAAATGAAATGATTTAAAAATTTACTTGAAATGAAATAACTCCCACTCAAAATGAAATAACTCCCCCTTGAATAATATATTTTTCTTAAATGAATTAAGTCCCACTTTCATAAACGAAATAAGTCCCACTAGTAACAACGTTTGGATTCGTAAATGGATTAAGTACAGATCAATTGTTCTTATTATTAAGATGGAAAGACCATCAGATTAAAATTATCGACCTTTATAAATGGCTTGAAGATCCAGTGCATGGTAGACGGTATTATAGTTTTAACGTGGCATTGGGATTAGTTGTATTTTGTAATGGTGATATTAGAAAACATGGAACACGAATTCCAATTTCCTACTAAAAATATAATAAAACACTTACATACGTAATTACGTCAACAATTTTTTTTAGTATTGTTTTTCCAGTAGTTAAGTTCGGTACCTATTTGTGCACATTTCTTTAAAGTTTTTTTATTATAGTAAGTATAAAGTAATTAATAACAAAAAAAGGAGAGCCATGAGAGATAAGGACAAAAAATTATGGCTGTCCCTTTTACGAAATGTCCAATATATAACTTTTTGCATAAGAAAAAAATGAGAAATAAAGCCATAATGTCCTTTTATTCAAAAAATCTGTTGATATTGGCGCCTGCCTGGCGACTTCACATACCCTAAGCGGAGCAACGGAGTTGCGTGAGCGGGTGTGACCCCGAAAAAGAGAGTTAAAATCCTGAGAACCCGCGAAGCGGGCCACCCACAAGTGCTTTTATTGAAAGAAGTTGTTGATATAGGCGCCTGCCTGGCGACTTTACACACCCTATATATAATTGTTTCTCAAAAAAAATATAAAGAAGCTTGCTGTTATTCCTCTTCCCTGCAATTATTTCGTATGTCACACTCATGTTCACTATTGAAATTCACAAACTTAACTAATCAATATAATAATAAGGTCTTGTAAACTAGCACACTTAACAACAAATTTGAAACAATACCATTCATTTCGTAAAGAGCAAGAAATAACGGAACTTTTCGAAAGCATATTCTACAATACAATACATTTTTTTAAAAGCAACAAAAAGAACATTATGAAATTCAATGAGAAACAACGTGAAGAGCAACAAATAACGGCAAAAATTATTAAGCATTCACTTAAAATGCAAAATTATGAAAATGAAATAAGTCCCACTTAAAACGAAATAAATCCCACCAAAATATAAATTTAGGGGTATGAAATAACTCCCACTTTACAAAACGAATTTATTCCCACTCAAAACGAAATAAGTCCCACTTAAAATAAAAACGCGTAACGAAATAAGTCCCACCAATTGACGAAATAAGTTCCACTTTTAAGAACGAAATAACTCCCACTTTCAAAATAGCAATTTTTGGTGGGACTTATTTCGTTTTTAAAAGTGGGACTTATTTCGTGGGAGTTATTTCATAGACCCGTAAATCTGTCTTATTGCTATAGAATTACCTTCAGTATGTAAGTCAAAATTGATTCCAAACTTAGGATTATGGGCAGTTGAAATATCAAGACAGATTCGATTGAGTATTAAAAGCTGAAAAGTTATTAAACTAAAGTCAATTTTTTTTAATAATTTTTTTAATAATAACAGTACCTACCTACATTTTTTTACTTGCGACAACAGGGAACTATATATGACATTCGTAAAAAAATCGAAATTTGGTCACAAAACCGAAAATTATAATTTTCTCAAAAACGAACCTATTCAAATTTTTTTTCAATTTTCTCTAAAATTTGGCTTCTTTTAATAAAAAAATATTTTTGTATTGCTCCAGAATACTTTTTTTGTTATTAAGTTTTCTCAACAACTAATCAACCGAATTCAATAATTTGTTTTCTGCACAAGCTCTTATACTGTCTTAATAATATTTGATGATCAAAAGTGTCATTGTTTTTATTTTTTATTGCAAAAAAAAAATATTAAACATTTTTTTCATTTTTTTCGAAAATGGGTCGTTATTTTTTGGAAATCTAAAACGTATATTAATAAGCTCTAAATAACTACATATTCAAATTATTTGTAAACTAAATATGAAAAATTTTATATACATACACAAAATTAATTAAAAAAAATTTCAAACAAAAAAATTGAAAAATTAAGGTTTTTTTGAGAAACAAACTTATTTTGCAGGTACATTTTTAAACTTTAAAATATAGGAAATATTTGTAAACGGAATATTTGAATACAAGAGCAAGTTCTTGCGACTGCAAGAGTAATTCTTGTCATGAAAAGTGCCGTTCGGATTCGGCTAACAAATGTAGGTCCTCCCCATCCCTGACAACATTCGCACACAGGAATGGTTGAAAGTTGTAAGTAACTAGGCTCTAGTTCTCGATGGACTATTGCGCCACCTAATTTATTTTTTTATTTCAGTTTCTTTCGCAAACTTAGTTTGGTTCTGATTTGAAAAATTCACGACTGTCAAGTAAGCACTACATTTTTCGAAATTTAAAAAACTGAGTATGCAGTTAATTGTAGCTTTTTTGTTGTAAATTAGTTGTAGAAAAAAAAATTGTAGCTCGACGATTTAAAAAAAAGTGGTATGTATTGCTAGGTTGATATCAAGTTAGCACTACACTTTTTGATTTTGTTCAAACTAAGTACGCAATTAGTTGATAATTGTTTGTTGTAAATTAGTTGTGGAAAGAAAAAAATTTGTTTTACTTTGATTTTTTTTAAAAAAGGGGGTATGTAGTTCTAACTTGACACCGTGAGTCCAGGCATAAAACAAGGATATTCGAAAATGTAACGATTTTCGAAGAAGTAATCAATCACATCTCCGGACCAAGAGCGCACCAAACAGTGACTTTTTGGGTATGTAATGGCCTCTCTTCAATTACTTGAGATAATTTCAAAACTAACTTAACAATTTTGTTTATTAACATACCCACCGAGTGAGAAATGTGCTTCGTCGCTGAAGAAAATTTTGTTCAAAAAATAGCCGTCCACCGTTCAAGCATCCATTCGACATATCTACGACGTTGTGAATGGTCAGTTGTTGTGTGAGCTGGACTTTAATTGGATGTAAAGGTGCAGTAGATCCAAATGCAAAATACGCCATAACACGTTGCAAAATATGGCAACACTTTCACTTGCAGTGGTACGAAGGAAACGATGCCCCGGCCTTACAATATCAGTAACCAATCCAGTCTCTTCAAATTCCTTCACAATTTTGTCAAGTGCTTGAGTAGTTGGGCGATTATGTAAATCATAAACTCCTCTTAAAGCACGATATGTGGCTGTGACAGAATCACCATTGTTGTAGTAGGTTTTGACAATTTGTTTTGCTGAAAGACATGCCGAATTGGACGGTAAATAAAGGGCAACTTGATGACCAAGTTTCGTTGTCAGGAAAATTTCGTCTGCTTCTTGTATCGAAAAAGTGTAATTTTTGGAGATCTATGGGAGATAACTTTTTATCTTTTCAAAGATTTTAAGAATAGTAATAGCAATAAAATATTTTGTTTCTAATTGTAATGGATTTTGAGAAATACACTGCCCTAAAATCATTATCTCGTTAATAATAAGGGCCCCCCTGCTACCTCTGCGTACGCCTTTGATTCCAGTCCATGCTTTCCCTGGAAAATTGTAATCTTCTTTGTTTGTGGGCTATTGTAAGATTTGGAGCTGGTGCCATTTACAAACAATTACTCCACTACTTTTTAAAGCACTGAAAACTGTTGACACTAAAACGCCTAAACTAAATTGGTCGAGAATTATCTGCATAGAAAGCAATGAATTGCATGTAGCTTTAGTTAATCTTAGAACGACGTGTTATGATTTTGCCATTTCGTATCCGCAATCACAAGATACGTTTATTTAGGGAAAACAGAAATTCTCTTGTTTTGCAATTGTCACACATTTTTTTTTAATGAACTCAAAGACTGGTTCTTTCAGTCATATGCCTATAACTCGACTTACTTAAATACACTTGCAGAAGGTACGCTAGCAAAATGTTAAGCCCCATATATACAATCAAAACTATTGACTCATCTCATACCTGAATACATTACACACGAACGGGCTTTCAATCCGGCCTTGCTAGAATTCTAATCTAAGTGAAATGAAATTAAACCTCTGAAACAAATAAAAATAAATGAAGGAAATTCTTTTGCTTTTTTCTTTGTAGATTTCAATTGGGAAATTAAGGACAATAATGTAAAAGGAATTGCAATCTTAGAGGAAATGAAGTGATTATGAAGTATTAACAAGTGTTATGGCCGCAAATGGATTCTAGTCCTTGTATTCTATACACGGGCGTTACCAAACTTCAAAATAAAATGAAAAGTTATAAAGGTAGATATACTTACATACATACCCTGAAAGTTATGTTTATCCACTGGAGAATTTTCATGTTATTTTTTAAAAAGCAATTCTCTTATTATTTTTTGCTTTGAAGAAACGAAAGTTTTTGTAATGCATGTTGCTTTGTAAGTGTTATACGAGTAAGATACAAATTTACATAGGAATGTATTTGTTTTTATATAAGAATCTTAAACAAATATACAATAACATTACACATAATTTTGTATAGTGTCTCCAAGAGTTGAAAACATTTTGTGAAAATGTTCTCGTTTCAAAATAAAATTAATGAAAGTTCTTTGTTTGGATTGTTTACGAATAAATGCATTTATGAGTTATGTATATTCCTTGTCATTTTAATTCAAAGTGATATAATATATAATAAATTAAATATGCTGACGCACACCTCACAATAAACCTATATCAAAATACCATCAATTGTCTTTTATCCCACTGTTTATATGTATATCTATGTATACTAGTTTGAACGAAATCGTATTACTGAGGCCAATATGTCATGGTTAAGTAGGCTATAGTCTTATGAATGTTTGTCTAGATTTAAGTTAGTTTTAAAAATGAATCAATACAAATTAATTGAAAAAAACATTGTTTTGAGCAATATGCAACACTATATAAAACATATCAAAACCCTTAAACAAAAAAAAAAGAGATAATATTAATGAATGTAGTACCCGTAGCGTGATGGTTAGTGCGTTTGACTGTCATGCAAGGGGTCTTGGGTTCAATCCCTGCCTGTGCCACCTAACTTTTTTCACGGGTACTACCTCTTGCGAGGAATTGACAAATCCTCCAAGAGTAATTCTTCTCATGAAAAGTGCTTTCTCAAACTAGCTGTTCGGATTCGGAATATAAACTGTAGGTCCCTTCCATCTCTGACAACATTACTCGCACACAGGGATGGTTGAGAGTTGTAAGTCACTAGGCCCTGGTTCTCCATGGACTGTTGCGCCACCTAATTTATTTATTTATTTATTTAATATTAATGAACACAAAATAATTGATTTAAATTTCGTTTAAGTTCGCTGACTGGATTAAGTGTAGTCGCAATCTGGCTATTTCATTCTTCCTTTTTAAACTTATGCAGAATGGATAAAACCGGGCATTCTAGAATCGATTACGATTGAAGCAGGAAATTCATATATTTCTTAAGTTTTTTCCTAAGAGTGTCTTTCAACCTTACAACGCTTAAGAAATAATTGTGTTACAAGTAAATTTGTATATAAAGGGTGGTTAAATTTTAAGGGCCAATGTTGAATGCAAACCACACCTAAATCTCAAGTTTTGTTCTGCATTTCATTTGACATTTCTCAATTTCAGATTAACTATATTTGAACCATGGAAAGATACACAATCGAGGAACGCGTTGAAGTTATTCGACTTATAATGAAAATAGATATTGAAATCATAATGCCTAATGTGCACTTCGTGATTTGTTCGATCAATTTAATCGTGCAAATGTGTGTACAATCGGAAAATCGTCCAAAAATGTGAGCAAACCGGGTCTGTAGTAGGAGGTGTGAAAACACAAGTGCATGCTCGTACAGCCCGTTCACGCAGAAAATATTGCTGCTGTTCGCAATAGAAGGTCAAGACCGCCTCCCACCCATGGGAGATTATTTTTTTTAATTTTCGTACAAATTCCTATGAATTCAAAACCTTTCGTGTTACGTTAATGGATATGACCCCCTCATATATTTGTATTTATTTATTTTGTATATATCTATGAAACTAAAATTTGTATTTTACCTACTGTTTAAATGTTGTAGCTAAAAATACCACAAGAACATACCTAATATGTATCGGAAATCCAGACCTATTCCCATCGGGCAGTGCGAATTCATCAACTTTTGACCAATGGACGTTCCAGGGGGGTCATATGAGCCATAAAGCTTATACAGTTAAGTTGTATAAGTAAGTATTTCGATTAAAGATTTGTTAGTAATTAACCGATATTCACCAGCGGTTTGCTGTCAAAAACAACTAAAATCTTTGTTTCTACAGAATTTAAAAAAGAAAAACTTTAGTAATGTTTTAAATTATTTTCATAAGATCTTTTCTTAGAGAAAAAGTAAATAATCAGGTTCTTAAGAAGAAACCTTGAATAAGAGATCGCCAATTTTATATTAAGGTGCTTTTAAATTCCTGAAACTCGTCTTCAATTACATCTAGTTTTTTTGTGACGCACATAAATTGTGTAATGCTTTCTTAATGTTTTTTTTTTCTTTCAAAATTGATTTTCTGTTAAATACAAAAACTTTAAAGATCTTAACAAATTAAAGTAATCTACTTTTTAAAGTGAATTTGGTTTTAATGCTCTAGAACTGAGATTTAAACACGAATTGCAAGAATAAAAATTTCCCAAAAACAGCAACAGTGACACTTTCGTTAAACTAATGGCTAATTAAAAAACATAATCATATCTATCAATTTAATATAAAAGCTTAGAATCTCTAGAGAACTTCCCAAATTATTTGTTTACCTTAATTTGTTTTTATTTAGAAAAAAAGATGTAGATACTCAAATGCACCTATTTCCTTAAATTCAAGAACCAAACATTTTTCTCTCTACAATTTCTAAGTTTTGTTGACTCTTTTAAGATCAACATCTTTTCAAAGGGTTCACGATCCGCCCATGTGCACCCAAAAAGAGTGATTGTTAGGCCCGGTATATGGGCTGGCGGCATCATCGGTCAGCAGAAAAGGTGTCGTGCAATAAGGTGCCAGCAATAATTCAAGAGCAAAAGAATGAGTTAATTCGGTAGATTAACGGATGGTGTGCCGCCGAGTTAGCGACGACCATTTGGCCTGTATTTTGTCCCCTACATAGAACCAAACCAATATTATCATAATAAAAATAAATGACAATCATTTCATAAATAATTTTTGTTTTATTTAAAATCAACATCAGTCCTTAAAATTTAAAACCCTTCTATAAGTATTCCTTACAGTGGTAGGTAAAAACAGTTAATATAAAATTAAGCTAGCTTGTTTTTCACCAGAGTTATTAATTATCACTATCCTTTATCTTTCCAAGAACTTTACCGAAGCTTATGTTTCAAATAGACTTGAATTATTATTATAATTATAATTAATTTTATAATAAATAAATATTGCTTTAATGTAGGTACATTTTTGAATTCACATTAATATTGACTTGGTTGATTTGATGACAAGTGTACCTACCCAAGCGCAAGTGTGTTTGAAAGTTTTGTAAAATAGGTAGTTTTTTTCATAGGCACCCCCCATAAATTTAACGCCTCATTTTGGAGCAGCAGTGCTTCGCTGTTTCTAAATAGGCAGCATTTATGACGTATATATTTTTCTTATTTATTTAAAATTGTTATTTCTTAGAAAACATTTTTAAGGAATATAAATCAAAGAGGTCGGCCTTAGACAACAACTGAAAGGTATTTACTGATATCTATATAATATGATAAGGAAAGTATCTAAATAATGTATGTATGTACTATAGGTAGGTACTTGATAAAAGCATCATGGTAGCCGATTACGTGTTTTTTTGATTTACATTTTCAAAAATACTACTTTATTTTATTCTTCAAATAGTTTCGATGGAATATTATTAGATATATGTATGTAGGTATATACCTAAGTAAAATAAAACCCATAGCTATTTTAATTAAAAAATTAGGTAGGTCTAAGTACCTCGTTTTCTAAAGTAAGATACGTTTATTAGATAAATATCTACTATACTTACTTAGAAAGCTCATTTAAAAATATTGATTTTATGTACGTATGTAGGTTGATTTATATACCTACCTTTAACCTAGGAATATAGTTATTCCTAACTGTCACAAAATATAAAAAGAATTAGGTAAGAAAATATAGCTCGAAGGTAATACCTACTACATTTTCAAAGATACCTACCTACATACATATATGTATGTACAAATCTACAGTCAAAAATCGTTAACAGAAAACATAGGCAGCCATACAATTTTAAAGTAATAAAAATATATTCTAAAATAGGCATGCCTTTCTATTATGAAGGCAAGTTAAACAAAGTAGGTACCTACCTACCTTAATAAATTTAAAATAAAAACCATTTAGCGAACAAAAACAAAGTTGTAACAACATATCATGTAAGACAGAGACGGAATAAGACACAACCAATAATCAATTTATTTCAGAATTCAGACTCAAAGAGAGAGAATGAGAAAAAACGAACATCCTCCAGCTAATCGATAAAACCGACTAATTATTGGCATTGCTAGGTAAAATTCTTAATTAACATGTTCTCTCCACTCAAGCTAGCTAGGGCGGCAAAATCTCACAAAAAAGCATTAAAAAAGATAAAACCCAAACCACCCAGCCTTCCAATTCCAACAGATCAGATCAACCAAAGAAACAAAACGATGAACCATCCAAACGAAACCAAGCTATCTAATTTTAACTGGCCAAAACGAGACGCCAATAGCTGTGTGCAAACGAAAAAAACTAATTTCACAATCCCATCCTACTCCTGGCAAATTCCTCCGACAGCCACCTACTCCATACCCAACCAAACAATTCAGGTTTTCTTTTTCAACATTCAATTTCTCTTTCTGTCAACACCCCATGATACAAACTAAACTAACACAACCTTCAGCAATCTCATGGATACGTACTGTGTGTACACCTATAGTGTCGGTGTGAACATGGGAACTGGAAAGCTAACAATAGCTAAGAGCTCACTTTCAATGGAATTGGATAAGTGGAATGCATGTCGTAGCTCCACCCGTACAAAATATACATCCCAACTAAGCAGCAGTTAAAAAGAGCTCGAGATACTTTCCAATTTGTTTTAGTAGAGCTAGAGCTAGAGCATCCCTTCAGTGTCGAACAACACATCACGGACACGGACTACGGACCAAGTTCAGCTCAGCGTCAGCGTCAAGGGTGGGTTGTGGCATTTGTAACCGTCTCGGAGAAAATCGGTCTGTTTAGCGCGGATTAACCGGAATGGCAATTGGAATTCCTATTTGGATGCGTAGCGATATCTCGAATCAGTTGTTCTTAGTACAGCAAAACGTGTACACGGTGTGAAAAATTTCTGTTTTTTGTGTGGACACCTTTAAGAAGGAACGTTCAACGAACTCACTTCTTCGTCGTCGTCATCGTCGTCGTCGCTTTGGGTTTTTGTTTTTGGTCTGTGGTTTTTTTTTTCTGTGGTGGATGATTTGGGATTTTGTTCTTCTTTGAAATTTAATCTTTGTGCAGTAGAAGTGTTTCCTCGCAAATATTTTATCCGCCCTTTGTTATTTTTTTTTTAAATACTCACCTACCTTTTTCCGTAGGGTATGTATGTATACAAATAAGTGAAAGGATACCTATAAATACGAGTACACTAATAGTGAACTGATAAGTGCAATATCTATCTAAATACGTAGTTGACAAAACAAATGTCTTTAAAATTCAAAATGATGTAATAAAAAAAAGACCAGCCCGTAAAAGTGCAAAGAGGTTCTAATTATTTTCTCGTTTACAATCAATTTCTACATTTATTAATTTTCCGTCGGCAAAGTACCTTGGTATAGGTATCATAAAATAAATAAAAATGCAGGCGACAAAAATGCGAACCCCATTTGCAATTCAAGAAATTCTTGGACTTGGGGTCGGAAGACAATCCAGCAATGTATCACCACCGATAAACGTAACATCATCAGGACTTTCGCCCACAGGTTCAGTTAGAGAAACTGGCTCAATGTCACCAGATGCAGTTAAGATGGCAGCAGCCGCCGCTGCTTCCGCCGCTAATCACTGTCAATTGCCTGTTTTTAACCCTGCGAATTTTTACGCTGCTGCTGGCTATGATCATAACACTTTGAATGCGGCACATCATCATCATATGACAACTCTTGCCGCAGCCGCGTATTTACGAGGATTTTTACCGCCGGGTTTTAGTACACCGCACGAATTTAGAGGACATTTTCAGCAGCATTTCGGCAGTCAATTTGGTGAGTGATAAATAAAAGCTCAGACTTATTTAAAATCCTTGTTATTAAACATCGTATCGTATCTATCTATCTATCAAGCATACCTATAGAGCTAAATACAGTTATCAAGTATTCAACATTTTCGCAATTATATATATTCACCAAAATCTCAAGCAGAAGATAAACGTTTTTTTTTTATTTAGAAAGTTTTTGTGTACCTATAATTAAAAATAATTATTGAGTTATTAGCTTAGCTTATATTATATATATAATCAATAATCTACTAGTTATTAGTTTATGATCCTTGTAATTAGATATCTGCAAAGTGATAAGTGCAGTTGAGAAAACTCATCGATTTTCATGTATGCGGTCAAGCATACTCGTTGTTATCCAATGTTGTCATCTTCCAGCTACTAATCGTACATAAGCTTGAGACCACAACGGATTTCAGGTGGCATAGTCATAGTATTTGACTTATAATTAATACTGGAAGTTTAATCTTGTATGTTTTAAATCTTGAAGCTTTGCTTTTTTATATTAAACCGATACCTACCCGCATTGCAACCAATTAATGTTTTACCTAGAAATTCCAAAATGAAACGAAAATACATTCAAATTTCATGTAGCTATATGAGGACTTTAAAGAAAACTAAGAACACCTTTCAGGTTTTAGCTATGCTCGAACTACCATGATGTAATTGCTTGAAAGAAATTCTGAAAAGCTTGTTTTATCCTTATTATGATTCTATATTTTGAAAATAGTTTAATAAAAGTAGTACACTTCAAATAAATTACTATTAGTAGAAATAAATATGTTTGTATTATATTTAAAATCTTCCTTATTTAAATTTCTTCAAATTTTAAGTTGATGTTAAAAAAAAATGTTTTTTCTACAACAAAGGTTGTTATATGTATCGTGACATATGTATATCTACATTTAATTGCGTATAAGTGCCTATCTTATGTACTTATGCATATACAATACAATATCTACTGTAGAGCAGGTCTTAAGTTCGTTTTAATATTGAACTGGATCTATTAAATCTCTTAACACAACAATGATTTAAAATGCGCGAAAAGTGTGTCAACAACTTGTCCCTGTCTAGTTCATCTCGTACAATAGCATACATATATAAACTTCTGATGTTATTATCTTGAGATTTTACAATATTTGAAAATTTCCCAGAGGTAAAATTTAAACTGTTTAAATGCTTCAGCAAAAAAAAACTTTATCTTTCATAAGATTTCGCACGAATATTCACTAATAGTTTAATTATTGCTCTCAATATTTAAAAACTATATATACTTGCCACCAAAAAACAATTAATCTTCATTTTTCACGTAAACGACTAGATCGATTTTAATCAAACTTTTTTGAGAAATAGTATTTTCTTACAAACAAAAGTATTTAGTCTTGAAAACCGGAAGATAATTTTTGTTTGAAATTTATTTTTTGGATTTATATCAGGCTGACAAATTATATGTTGCTGTTTAAAAAGTTTGAAAAGTATATATTTTTAAACATGTATTATGAAGATATAAAACGGTTATTTAGTTTTTGTTTACATACTTTAATGTATGTTTTCTTAAGTCATCAAATTCAGATTCAATTATATAATACTTAATGATGGTTTGTTTGGCTTTTTTATAATTTTTCTACACATGCATTTCTTATCAATCAAAAGTCTATAGGTACGAGTAGATATAGATATACTATAAGTATTTTTGACCACATCATGTATTATATTTTGTAAGTATGTTTCTTAACAAAATAATACAAAGCAAAAATATTATTGACATTAATTTTGTATTATTATAATCTGGTAGATAATTTCATAAACTGATTTCTGGCGCTTCAATCAGTCTAATTTGATTCTTCTTCCTTTTCAATTGATCTGGCCGTATGGCGTCCATGGTGGCTTGAATATTGATTTTCAATGCTGGTTTGTAGGCAAAAACCATTTACTCAACACAGTCCTAACAAAAGCAATAAGAAGGCGTTAAGTCGCACGAATGAGGTGGACAGTTAACAGGACCACTTCTGCAAATAAAGTTGTCACCAAATTGATTTTACAATTAATTAATGACTAAGCTAGCTTTATGACAAGTTAGGTATACCGTCTTGTTAAAACCAAATGTTTTCGTTTTTCTTGTTTGCAGATCTTTTATTTTGATCAAGGGCGCTCGTAAGATTTCCATCATAGAAAGGAAGTCATAGCATTAAATATTGATCGGTTTAAATTTTATGATTATAAACAACTATTGATCATTGGTTCTAAAATACATGATGTGAATTTCCTACCTTAAGTTATTCTTTAAGAAACCAGCTTACTTTTTTGTAGGGTTATATTTTATATCAATGAGGTTCACTAGCTCTGAAAATTTAATTTTTAACAAAATGCACTTCAAAGAAAATATATATTCAAGTGCAAAAGGGAAGAGGTAAGTACCGATACATATGTACATATATTTTCTGAAAAAAAAACCAATAGCTTTTAATGTATACAATCATTTTAGAACTTAAGTCTGAAAAATTGCATTTTTGGAGATTTTTCTCCATTTTCAGAGACAATTTAAAATAAAAAAAATTTTAATATATTTTAGAAAATTCTAAGCCCTAACGATAATTGTTTGAAGAAGGTATAAGTAGTTGTATTTTAAGTTTTGATCAGTATTGTATAGATATAAACATAGACTTTATGTGTTTCAATTTGTGGGCAAGGTTTATTCCGTCACCTCACGATATCTCCTCGTAGTTCAATGGGTGTCGTGAAATAAAGCTGATGAACACTTTTCAAAAGTGAAATACGGCCAATTTTTGAAAGTTGGTCTTACTTCACTTAAACAAGGTGAAATAAAGCCAAATTGGTTTTATAAATAAATGCAAATATTTATATATATAAAATAAATGCTATCCGAAGGCATTGATTTTTAAATTAAAGGCATTTTAAGAATGTCGAAGCCATTCCAGTCTACCATGTCAAGAAAGAACGAATTCGACACAAAAATATTAATAAATACTAATCGAATTTAAAAGATTTAGGATTTTTTTTTTATTGATTTAAATTTCTATTTTCGTTTTTCTGTATACCTACATAATTATTGTATTTATTTTTCCCAGTTTTGAATTTATGTTCCCAAATAACTTAGATAAATATTTTAACTACGGACTATCGGTTCATATTTAACATAATCAATATAACAAATTACTGATGGTTGGGAATTAATCTTCTTTTTTCAATAATTTTGCTGAGTCTTTTCAATAGAACTTTTTCAAAAACTTTTTCCATGATTGGTAAAAGTGATATTGCTCTGTAAGACTTCTTAGTTTAATTCATGTGCTAATTATAAACTGAAATTTTCTTAAGGCTATTGAAGGCATTTCTTTAAACCTGATCAGTGACTAGATCGTACCCTAATAATGTTCACACATGCTTCTTACTTTCTTGAGCCTCAAAAAATGGAATTTCACATGCATGCGTCATTTCTCTAAAGAAACTGTAAGAGATGTGTCATTGAATTTACTGGGAATAGTTTAGACATTCGTGAGATGTTCAGCAAAAAGATCAGCATTTTGTTTCAGGTTTCCGATCCATCTAAGCTATCACTGGCGGGATTTGTGTCGGCGTCTTTTTAGACACTTAAGTGATGATTCTTATAAGAAATGTTCTGTAGAATCAATCGCCATCAGACTTTTCAGGAATCTACTTAGTATACGTTTTTGAACCGACTGTTTTATTTTTTAGTTCGCTGTTAAGCTCTTCTTCTTTCCAAACTCAGCTACTTTTTTTTCGAAAGGATATTTTATTCCTTTTTTATATTTTTTTTATTTCGAGTTCAAAATAATTGAAGCACTTTCATGGCAGCCTGATGCACATCAGCAATAGATTGCTCTACTTTATGATCAATTTTCTTTAGTTTCTTTCGTGGGGCACCTTGAGTTTATAAAACTTTCAGGTGATCAAATTAATAGAATATGATGTGACGATAGATAGTAATTGCCATCGACACTTATATAAATGCTTCTGACTTTGAACAAGTCTATGTACAAATAAATACATCTAATACTTCTACTTATAACCACATAACAATTGTAACCCGTCAAAGTACCACAAAATATAATAAAAATCCATTCAGGCTCTGGCATTCAAGCTTAACTGAAGTAAAACTTTAAACTTATTGCTAAATACATAAAAGACAAAAAATTAACAAACTAAAATGCGGTAAATAAACCTTCTACTTACTTTAGTTCCACTCATGCATGTACTTATTATTATTATTATTATTATTATTATTATAAACTTTTATTGCCTTATCATTTTAAATACATCTATATGTAGATACAATTTTTAATTTTTTTTTTTTAAACTAGAATTTTTACAAATTATTTGATAGAATGATACAAATTACAAATATAGAATTATTAATTAGATAATGGAAAAGTAAGATAATTTATATTTAAAAGTTTGGTTATTTATTTTTTCAATTTTTTATTATTAGTTTTTGGCGTAAGCCTCCCCCAAAGCGGCCCATAGGTCTCGATTTTTCGCCTCACTGGCACTGTACCAATTTTTGTTTATTTGGCAAAGATCGTCGCTCCATCTCTTGTTCGGTCGGCCTGTTCGTCTTTTGCTTTCCGGTCTCCATTTTGTTGCCAACTTTGTCCATCTTTGATCCTGTAGTAGTAGTCCTGCCCAACTTCATTTTTGTCTTTTGGTTCTATCTATCACGTCAATTATTCGGGTACTGTTTCGGATGTCTTCATTTCTTATCCTTTTGCTGGGTCTTATTCTGAGGATTTTTCTTTCCATTTTGGATTGACAGATCTTTAGCTGGTCAAGAGATTTCGTAGTCAAGCTCAGGGTTTGTAGTCCATAAGTAAGCACCGGCAAAATAGCGGAGTCGAAGAGATATTTTCGTGTTTCTACACTTTGGTCCAGTTCTAAAATCTGTTTGAGGCTCCAGAATTGTTTCCAGCTGTTTGTGATGCGTCTGTTGATTTCTTTTTTCTATTGATCCTTAAAAGATTTTAGTTGCCCCAAGTATATGTAGTCCTCTATGTATTCTATTTTTTCATGGTCCAGAATTATATCTTCTCTGATGTGGTTTGTCATCACTTTTGTTTTTAACTTGTTGATTTGTAGTCCATAGTTCTTGCACAAGCTAGTAAGTTCTGTTGTCATTTCTTGTATATGTTTAGCTTTTGTAGATATTAGTACTATGTCGTCCGCAAATCTAAGGTTGTTTAGAAGTTGTCCACATATCCTTATACCATATTTTGTCTTCCAGTTCATCTTTTGAAAAATATCCTCTAAGACTGCACTAAATAGTGGTGGTGAAAGCGGGTCTCCTTGTCTGACGCCTCTTGTTATTTTAAATTTACGTCCTATACTCTCTGTTTTTATTTGTGCTACATTATTCTTGTATATGTTTTTGATAGTCCTTATAACGTTTGGGTCCATATTTTGATTTTCTAGAGATGTCCATATTGTTTCGTGTTCAACGCTGTTAAATGCTTTACTGAATTCTATGAATAAAAAGTATATTGGTTGCTGAAATTCATTGCACTTTTCTATTAGTTGATTCATCGTCTGTAGGTGGTCTGTTGTTGAGAAACCTTCTCTGAATCCAGCTTGTTCCCTAAGTTGTTTATTGTTAAAATCTTGTTTGATGTTCCTGTAGATTGTTTTTGAAAACAGCTTATAAATTGTCGAAATCTTACTTATAGGTCTATAGTTCTTCAAATCGTCTTTTTTTCCTTTTTTATGTATAAGTGTAATGGTTGTTTCTCTTCATTGCTTAGGGATTTGCTGAGTTCTTATGATTTCATTATAAACATAAATGTTAAGATTTCGGAAAGCGATTCTTTCCCGTATATTATCATTTCTGCAGAGATTCCATCATTTCCAGTGCATTTGTCCTTTTTCAAATCGTCTATGGTCCTTTCAATATTTTCTATGCTAAACATGGGAGTTTGCGTTGTTAGGAGATTGATATCTATGTTTTCAATATTTTCTTCTTCAGTTATATGCTTGGTCGAGGAGAATAGTTTTTCGAAGAACTTAGTAGCATTTTCGTTTAACTTTTTTCTATTTGTTATGTTGCTTGCATTTTGGCTTTTTAAGCTAATAATCCATTCCTGTTGACTGTTAAGTAATGATTTTGTTTTCCTTATTGATTTTGTTTGTCTAATCGTATCTCTAGCTATTGTTTCAATGAACTTGTTGATATCTTTCCTTATTTCTAGTTTGATAGTTTTTCTTAATTCTTTTAGTTCAGTTTTTTCTTGGTCAAGTAATTGTTGCTTGGTTCGTAGAGTATCTCTTCTTGAGATTAAGATTTTTGTATTATTGGATAATTTATCTTTTGATGTTTTGGTGTCCATAATTGATAGTTTTGCAGAATTTTTTATGATTTTTTCTAATGTGTTTTGTATGTCACGAGGTTGATAATTGATTTATCTTTGCTGTCAATGTTTGGTTATAATCTATTTTTTTTGGTCGGGAATCATTTTTGGGATGAAATGGACTTATCGGTTTCTTTTCAGTGTCTTATGGCTTATAATGATTTCTGTTCTTACTAATCTGTGGTCACTGTCGAACTTAACGTTGTTGAGCACGGATATGTCTTTGACTGTCTCAATTTTGTTTGTTAGAATCAGGTCTATTTCATTTTTTATTTTACCATTCGATGATATCCACGTCCATTTTCTGTTGTCCTTTTTCTTGAAAAACGAGTTACCAAATTTCAAATTTATCTCTTCGATCCATCGTATTACCCTTTCTCCTCTTTCGTTTCTTTCTCCATATCCGTAGGGTCCTATTTTTTTCTTTTCTCCTTCGTTTTGTCTCTTTCCAAGCTTAGCGTTTAAGTCTCCAATCACATACATTACTTCTGATTTGTTATTTATATATATTTCCTCTAAGTTGTTGTAGAACCTTAGCATCTCTTCGTCATCAGCTTTTTCTGTTGGTGAACATACTACATTATTGTCATTTTCGTGTTTTTTATATTCAATTGTATGCTGCACATTCTTTCATTATGTAGTTTGATGTCAGTTATTTTTGCTTTAAGTTCTTTTTTAATAAGGAATCCAACACCGTAGAGGCCTTTTGTTTCTCATACGTAGCAAAAGATATCATGTTCATTATTTATTATTTTTTGTCCTAGTAATCTTGTTTCTGATAGTCCTAGTCCATGTACTGTATGCATGTACTATTGTGTTATATTAGAACCATTTCAATCACTCACTCACTCACTCACTCACTCACTCACTCACTCACTCACTCACTCACTCACTCAATCACTCACTCACTTACTCACTTACTCACTTACTCACTTACTCACTCAATCACTCACTCACTCAATCACTCACTCACCCACTCACTCACTCACTCACTCACTCACTCACTCACTCACTCACTCACTCACTCACTCACTCACTCACTCACTCACTCACTCACTCACTCACTCACTCATTCACTCACTCACTCGCTCACCCACTCACTCACTCACTCACTCACTCACTCACTCACTCACTCACTCACTCACTCACTCACTCACTCACTCACTCACTCACTCACTCACTCACTCACTCACTCACTCACTCACTCACTCACTCACTCACTCACTCACTCACTCACTCACTCACTCACTCACTCACTCACTCACTCACTCACTCACTCACTCACTCACTCACTCACTCACTCACTCACTCACTCACTCACTCACTCACTCACTCACTCACTCACTCACTCACTCACTCACTCACTCACTCACTCACTCACTCACTCACTCACTCACTCACTCACTCACTCACTCACTCACTTACTCACTCACACAAAACGTCAACAACGAAACACAAATTCATATAGTAAAAGAAATCAATGAAGCTTAAAGCACATTTTCTACTGGCATTTCTATGTTACACGCTAATTTTAAAACCTTCTGCTCCTAATTAACTATACATGCTATGCTAATTTGTCCATAACAACATTAATACAAACTTTAATGCATATATCTATACAATCTACATGTTATATGCAAATATGCAAACATTTATTGCAGTACCAAAATCTTCATATTCTGAACTCTAAGAAGTGCACCACGGAGCAATAAGCACTAGATTTATAATAGGAACATAATGTATATCCATAAAGCTCTCAATCTTTTTTTCCATATTTAATATATGCCCTAAAGATGAGATAAGCAAAAAACCTAAACAATATGCACAGTATATGCACACCTGCACATACATACAAATGCATTGATATGAGGTAGAGGAATAATTGGCCTAGGAATATAAAGTCAAATCTCCCACACGCCCTAACGAGCATTCTTAATTTATAGTTTCCTCTTTGCACCATCAAAATAGGTATAACCTTATGTACGTTTACGTTCTTATGTATGTATATTTTATTTATGTATACCTACCTATTGTATATTTTCAGTTTTTCAGACGTATTAAGAATAGAACTTACGAGAAAAGTGAAAAATTAAACATACCATCACCTTACAAACAATAATGAATCCTGTACGAATGATTATTATGCTGCCTCTTACGGAGAGCTTTTTCAATCTTGAACCTTTTAACCAGTTAGGTCTTCTTTACAGTTCTTTTGTAAGAACTTCTTTTATTCTAGAAACATGCTTTGGATGATAGGCCGATGATATTTCAAACAAGATTTTTTTAATGCTGTGGAAATTTAATAACTAACTAAATTGCAAATGAATCTGTAAATCATTGGAAAAGATGTTTTCGACATTTTGTATCATACATTTTTCAAAAATCATATTTACATACATATATTTAAAAAAAGTAACTTATGTTGTTTTAAAGAAATCACATGATCTACAAACTTTACCAGACCAATTTTTTGATAGAATTTAATCTTAAAAAATTATAAACTGATAACCGAAATTTTTCACTTAAAACCTTCAAAACGCTTTAAAGATCACATTGAATTGTTAGGTACCTTTCTTCATTTAATGGATCATTTCTGTCAGTTAACTCTTGAAAATATGACTTTTACGAAGAAGAAAGTTCAGTACTATGAAATTTTAAATTTGATGCTTTTAATTATCTACCTGCTACACATCACCATACCAACTCCTCAAATCCGGACTCTTCGTTTTTTGTTCTTACCTTCACTCCCTCCCTGTTTCAAAATCCACTTTTAAACTACACAACCAGGTGAGGTGTGAAAAAGATATGGGATAAGATTTTTAAGTTGGTTCTTGCAGGTACATGCCTTCACGTGGTTACTCGGTGCGCGCCCTCAAGTGGAAACGAAGGGAAATATAAGCTTCTGAATAAATGTACCTACAACGATGAAAAAACAACATTGATTCGCCTTGTCTCATAATCATCCGACATCATTTTATCTCATAGGCCCCCATCTTTTTATGAACATCTCCTTAGTGTGTCATTGCAATATTGCATAGTTAGCTGGTATAAAACAAAATAGACACCTCAGTGAGTCCTTCAGAAAGCATAACAAGTGTCAGATCATAAAAGCATCTAATTAGCTATGCGAGTGACGTTTAACACGAAACGTCAAAGAAAAGATCCAAAAGAAAAGTACAAGCATGTAAAGGGATTGTTTAAATGTGACAAAAGCATAAAATAGGATGGGTATAGCGCTTTTCAGGGGTTGCATGCATACATATGTACGTACTCGTACATACACGGTAAGCCACTCAGTAGCATACAAAAAATTACAAATCTACAGTGAGTGCTGATGGTGAGAAAGTGTCCCTCCAGGACTCAATTGTCACTTCTTTTAAGAAGCTTTCCTTGAATGAAATCGGTAAAGGTAAAGGGGTGCCACAATTTTAAAGAGTACATATTGAAAAACAACAACAACAACAGTGCGGTATATGCAGAGCATATTCATAATAATTCCAAGACATGCAAAAGTATTTGTTACCTTTTGTGGGCCTTGCCCTTCATTCGAGAGTAAAAGTAACTATGGCATAAATAGCTATACAATATACAATGGTATATAGTATTTCTACAAAAAGTATTAAGCATACGGCTAGGTCGCACGTCTCCGCCTCAGGTATGTTAACTTTTATATTTTATTTAGAAGCTATTAGGTATATTAATTGAAAACCAAATATTTTAAAACATGTCAATGCGAGGTAGTTGACACTTCGTCAAATTTCTCTGACGAACATGGCGCGGTTACTTAAAATTACAAATAATACTAGATATACATACATAGGTGGCATATTTACTTTCTGTATAAACTTTTCAGAAATCGTTGGTATAGATCATTTTACTAAATTTATTAGTTTAATTTAAATTTTATACCTCAACTTAATTATCGAACTCTATTTTATTACATATGCATTACTTGGCTCTTTGAAGATGTAGCCTTATTACCAATATTAAAACATGTTTCAAGAGTTGTATGGTTAGATTTTTGTATAGAACGAACAGGTCATAGAAAGTTAATTAATTTTAATGAATTCTTATATCTACCAATAGACTGTGCATAATCTCGAAAAGGCCCTAACTACATACATTTTTCATACTCCCGAGTTATAGAGGAAACACTTAATCGCTAACCGCAACCAGAATATTAAATTTAAAAAAAAAAATCAAAAAAATTAAAGCTTAGTGTGTGCTTTATTTTTATTAATAACTTTATTTTACAAATACAGGCTTACGTAGAAAATAGCGTAGATAGGGCTTTTCAATATTTTAAGAGATATATTAAAAAGCCCTAGTACGCCGATTTGGAAGAAATGTTTATATTAAGATTCTTTATTCACTTGGAAGGCAAAGGAACATGTTCTCGCCGTTGTTAGTGCGTGAAATCGTTGGAATAAATGATTCAATAAACTCCTTTATATTGTCAATGTCCAATGCTGCAACAGAGCGACCGCATTATTCACGCTTATCGGCCCGGGGCGCTACTGCACTTTGAGATGTTTTCAGTGGCGTAGCTACCGCTGTATCAGCTGTATCAGCTGTATCCATGTAACAGGGCCCCCGAGATATAGGGACCCCCAAAGATACAGAGCACAAGACGTGTGTAAAAAAATTCACTTAAATATTTAATAAAGTTTTACTATACAAAAAAAAATCGAGCTTTCAAAATATATCGTCCTGCCTCACACAGCCACTAACTCCAATATCACACAGAAATACAAACCAGGGACCAGCGGTAGATTAAAAAATACTAAGGTACTTGCATGAACTAACAGCTGAAAAATTCGAATAATCCATTTCGAACCCTGTATGTATCTGCAACCAAAAAAAGTCCCGTTATTTTTCTGAGTGAACTAGGCAAAACGAATTTCAACACGTTAACTGAAATGTTTCATCTGTCTGGTGCGTGGATATACATTTTAAAAATGTACTCAAGTTTTTTGTGTAAAAACAGAAGTTTTTAAAACAATAAGTGAATATGGACTTGATTTATCCAAATGCAGAGGACAAGGTTATGATGGAGCGAATTTTATGTCGGGTGTATAATATGGAGGATTACAATTACAAGCCCTTATAAAAGAGAACACTCCAAATGCCGACTAGGTTCATTGCGCAGCACATACATTAAATTTGATACTTAATGATGCAGCAAAAAATAAACTTGAGGTGTCAACATTTTTCGATAATTTATAGAAAATATATACATTTTTTGGTAACAGTATGAAGGGCTGGTCTTTGCTGCACAACGATTCATTAGAAAAATATAAAATTACCCTTAAAAAGGTTTGTCCTACGAGATGGTCGTGGCGAAATGATGCACTATGTGGTATAAGATCAAACTATACATTGATAATGAAAACTTTACACCAAATCAATTTGACCTCAACAAAAAAAGACGAACGAGACGAATGTAAAAATGTTATAAACATTTTAGAGACCTACGACTTTATTGTGTTGATGTCATTTTTTTCTTCGCTGTTTGATATTAGGTATAAGTACAGTTTCCAAAGCCCTTCAAGATGAGGAAAATGACTTACAAAAAGCAAGTATTTTGCTTCAAAATCTTTTAGACGGTCTAGAAAAAGAAAGAAATCAAAAGAAATTCAGTGATTTACTTAAAAAGTCCAAGGATTGAGCCAACGATTGGGGAGTGACGCCTGTCTTCAAAAATAAAAGGAGGAAAATAACGAAGCGCTTTTTTGATGAGTTGGCAGAAGATCATAGAATTTCTGGTCCGGAAATTTACTTCAAAGTCAATATTTACTATTCCTGCTTGGACATTTCGATTGCACAAACTCAGCAAAGATTTCAAAGCCTTCATGTCTTAGTAGTATGTTTGAAGTGTTGGAACCGGATAAGCTTTTATCGTTCTCAAATGATGAGATAAATCAAGGATCAAAAAAGCTAGTGGAAAAGTACAATTCCGACATATCTGGTGATTTCTGCAATCAACTAATTGCTCTAAATCCGAATTCCTCAAAATTCATTCCATAAAAGAACTTGCTAAATTATAAGCCATCGAATTTAATAGTTTTGCTTCTAGTTTTTCTGAAGTAATAACAGCATGCTTTCTCTTTTTGACTCTTCCGGTTCCGGTAACCACAGCAACAGCTGTGGTTACCGGAACGACTTAACGACGCTGTTATTTTCTTTCGAAAATCCGAACGTGCGTTGTCGTAAGGTAAAGCGCCTTACAGACTAAACAATTTTCATTCTCTTCATTAGTCAGAAAATAAAACAAGATGGCTCCCTCTTTTTGTGAGGGAGCCATCTTCTTTTGTATCTCGAGCAGTTTTTTTGTTGTCGCTGAGCTTTATATAAATTGTTGCCTGCCTGACTAATATAAAGACCAAAACTGAGAGTTAATTGCAAGTCTTCTACTTTCGCAAATTTACGAGATACATTTTTGTATGCATTTTTCGCCACCGTGGTCAAACACGATGTTTTTGTCTTTCTTTTTCTTTCCTTTAAACACTTCTCCTTCTGAGATAGCCCTTTCCTCTTCCTTTTTTTGTTCAAGTTCAAATAAGTTGTAAAAATGAAAGCCATTTTTTTTCTAATTAATTTATTTAATCTAATCTATTTTTAAGAATACATGTTGTTTTTGAAAATCTGATCAATATCTTATCTCTAGTTATTGTAGTAGTAGTTGTAGTTGTAATTGTACTTTGTTCTGCTACATTTTCGTTGGAAGCTGGAGTTTGAGTTTCTTCTTGGCTATTTTCATTCTCCGTACCATCAGCAGGCTCTAAGTAGTTTTCATCATCCGAATCGCTACTTGTTTCTGGAACATAGTCACGATCCATTTCGAATGATGACGTTTTATTTTTTTTTTTAACTTAATTGTTTTTTCATTAATTCGGCTTTCGCTCCCTGAATTAAATTCATTGCTAAGTTTACAAGCATGTTCATGTTCATGTTCATGTTGAAACACTTTTAGTCACTCACTCACTTTCCAATTCAAATCAAAAACTAACTTTTAAATATTTACTTACTAAGCGAGAGTCATAAACACCGAAAGCTAATTTCACACTATTCAATACAAAAATGTATACATGGTAAAACCAGACTATACTTTGAAAAAAACCTTTACATAATTTAAAAACCGACTTGCAAGAAATATTTCATTGAAATTCTGTGTCGTTACTTTTAAAGGAGAAATACCACTACAAAATTCATAAAAAGCCCTAATTGTTAATTCTATTTTCTGCATGTAGTAGAGGTCTTGATTTCGATCCCTGCTTATGCCATCTTAAGTTTTTTTTACGGGTACTGCCTCTTGCGAGGAATTGACAAATTCTCCAAGAGTAATTCTTGTCATGAAAAGTACTTTCTCTAATTAGCCGTTCGGATTCGGCTTAAAACTGTAGGTCCCCTCCATTATTGACAACAGTACTCGCACACAGGAATGGTTGAGTGTTGTAAGTCACTAAGCCCTGGTTCTCAACGGGCTGTTGCGCCATTCGATTTATTTATTTATGTGGTAGTTAGGGCTTTTTAAAATTTGTGTCCACATGATTTGGACCTAACGCTTTAAGAAATGGGAATTTTTTGACATATTCGAACATATAGTCTCAAAAAATAAATACGAACAAATCTGACAAAATGGCCTTACTCCAAATATGCAAAAAATCGAAAATTTTGTAGTGCCTTTACGAGATTATGAGCAGTGCAGTGTTGAAAGTTTTTGGGGATTTTTAATGAAAATTGACTCTTTGATGAAGATGATTCCTTAAGTAATTGACACTTTGCAGGTACAACAATCTTTTGAAAATACTTTCTATTTCTTAAGTTCAATGTATTTCTAAATGGCAGATAAATTAATTACTTACTATAACAAGATAATAGGTTTATATAAAACTAACTTGGAAACTAAGACTTTAAAGAACTTAATATTAAACTTATCGTATTACCTTGAATTTGAGGGTTTTTTTTAAAATCAACAACAAAAAAAAAACTCAAGACGTTGAGTGGGAAACTTTTCCTCTTTTATAAATTACTTAATTGTTACTAACAAATCCTAACCTTCAGTTATTGTTCTATAAAGTAATAATTACTGAAATCTGGAGTAATTTCCAATTAAAAGTAAAACTACTATTATTATGGAAACTCATGTGAACATTAGGTGCGTCCATACCCAAATTAGTTCAGTTATCTTTTGAATCCAATTTAAATCAAATGTAACGTAGATTTTGATCCTGGTATAATACTACACTTCATAGATTAACATCTTCTTCTAATTTTCATTTTTTATTATTTTAAGCTGCTTTCTAAAGCATAGTTGCATTTTTAATAAATATTAATTAAAAATATTATATGATGAGTAAGAATTAAAAAAATAATGAGACTCATATCACAACGCAAACATCAAGTGCAGCCATATCATATTTCCATTTTCAATTAACTTGCACTTTAAAAGCAAAAATATGAATACATCTGATAAATGTGTATAAATATACCAATAACCATAAAATAATAGCTCGCCCTTAAATTTGTTTTGAGATAACACATCCTTATAATATTCGACCAATTTGATACCTTCAATAAGTCCTCCTGAATAAACTGGGGACAAAAGATATTCAATATCAATACCAAACCAAAAGGTCCATCAGAAAATATTTCGTAAACCACTATCTCTTATCCATAGGCTGATTTGTCTCCTGTTCCGAGTGTATGATTGTTGCTTTGTCAAGAAATTCGCAGTTTTGCGTCTGTCATAAAGTAACGTGATACTTTCTCTCAATTATCATGTTCGTCTTCATCAACATGGTCGTCATCTCCTCAATTCATATTCAATTGAAAACGATATTTAATTGATGACCACAAATACCAAACAAACGAATCGAAATCAAATCAGTGGAATTGCTACATAAAAAGCAAACAGTGCTTGTGCTTGAACGCCTAATTGTTCAATTAACTAATTTCCCCTAGCAGCACATTCGATATTTGTTTTTTTTTTGTTTCTCCTACATATTATGTGAGATGTATCTACCTATGAAAATAACTTTATTTCTCAGTAAAACGTTCTGCACAATGCTCAAGTAGTTAATACCAATGAAAACACTTGACGTGAAAATTATGAAAGATAATGATTCCTGGAAATCTGAATCTCATCACCTATGTAGTGTTTGACTGGCTGTGGCAGTGGCTGCTGCTCGGGATCGGTTGGTATAGTACTGTTTGTATTTGCCTTCTACTTTATAGTAAAGAGTCGCTGCTTTTTCATGGAACGCGAGAAGGGACACACGTCTCAGCTGATACATATGCATATGCATATGCATATGCACTGCATTCAGTTGCGGCATTATTTTATAACGTGTATGTCGTGCTGTGAATGGAAGAATCATCATGTCTCATCTATCCAACCGTCACCATCTACAACGGCATAAGTACGTACGGCCGCAGCCTCAAGTGGAAACATTCACTCATCACATCATGATAATCACCATTGGGCAGTGAATACAACCACGTCATAGGAGATCAGAAGTCATACTCGTATATGGATGCTACGAGTATGTCTGGATGTCAGGTTTTTCAATGGATAACAACAACCACATAAGGAACCGTAAATAAGTACACCATATCTAGGAAGTATTTCATTTTCGGTATATGGTCTTAGCTGTTTTTTAAATTTTACAAATTATATGTGTATGTAGTTAATTTTTTGTATATTGTGTGCGCACTAAAGAGGTTGTGAATACCCTTATAATTAGAAATGAGAAACCGATGGACATTGGTTTTGAATGTCTGCGTACGAAATATTTAGCCTGGTAAAACATTCCACATTCGTGTTGTGCGGCTAAAGAAAGAATCTCTATACTTAACAGTACGTCTGAAATTGTGCTCAAGGATAAACTGATGGGCATTCCTGGCAGTACAGGTATTACGGTTGAATTGTTTAAGGGGAGAAATGCAACTGGCTATTTCACTAGAGCATTGTTTATAAAAATACCAATAAAACAATGATAGCCATGAGACCTTACGACTGTGTTCAAGAGAAGCAAATGTCTCAGTAAGAGAACGATCTCCTATCATTTTTAGAGCTCTCTTTTCAATTCTATCCAAAAGACTCTAGTACGTTATTGGGGCACCGGCCCAAATATGAAAATTATACTTAAGTTTTGGAAGAATAAAATCTTTGTAAGTTATAGCCAGATCATCAGAAGGTCTAAAAAACTTCTTGCCTCGCTTGAGAAAACCTAAACACGGCAGCATTTTTGGCGATGTGGAATATGTGATCACTCCACAACAAGTGGTTGGAGATGCACATACCTAGAACTGAAAGGTGTTCAGTCTCGTCGATGCAAGTACCATCCATGGATAGTGGCATTGGGAGAGGGTTACGCTTTGAGGGTTACCTTGAGACAGAACAAGGTTGAGAATCTACAAACGGATATGAAAAGCTGAGGGTACTGTCGTCATCAGCGAAACTATTTAGTGGGTTAGAAGTTTCAGACAAAAGATCCTTTATAAAAATAAGAAAGAGCGTCGGAGACAAAAAAGAGCCCTGGGGCACACCAGCGTTTATTTTGTGGATATCAGGTAATTTTTAACCCAAAAAAGAAGAGATTCATCAATGCCAAAAGCACGCATTTTCGATAAGAAAATTAGTGCTTTTTCTACTATTTCTGCAATTAATAGATTATTTTGCATGTATGGCTAAACCACAACCACGTGTTAGGCCGGTCGGGCTTCTTACGGACCCTATGATATTTAACGATTTCATATGTCATAAAGCACGACCTAAGAATTTGCAAAACGTAATGTAGCTTCAAACCCCGGGCTATGTTGTTTACAATGCACACAGACACATAAGTTTACTTGTACAGCTTAGCCACAATCCACGCGTTCGGTGGTGATAGAGCTATTGATTATTTTGGATGTATGCATTTTTATAAAAATCTATCAACAATATCCTAATTTGTTTAATAATGATCTATAGGTATATGCTGAGGAGTGAGTTTAGTATGAATGGCACGCTAAAGATAACAAATACCGTTGAAATGCCTCTGAAACATAAGTCAATGTGTTATTTATAAGACTTTTAAGTTTTTTAATGTGAAAAAACCGTGCGTCATCAATTAAAAACAATAAAACAATAATTTCACCAATTCAGCATCGAATACACAAATTTATCCCATTTTACGAATACCTGTCTATACATAAATTTAATTATTAGGTGCCAAGAACTGATACATACTCGACCCTCACAAAACCACACCAAGATCAACAAAGTTACGCAAAAAAAAGATAGCTTATCCTCTTTCTCGGTTTGTTGACTTTCCTTAGAATTTTGTTCCCTCGTAGTCCATCAGCTCTAGTATTCGACCATTTGGTCTCAAGAATCTAGTTTCTAGCAACTATTATTTCAACACAAAATGTACAACACCAAAGATCCTGTGAAAACATCCTTGAGTGTCATTCGTGATGATGTATTTTTTTCGCACCTACTACTCAATAGCCACTTCAATAAAACGAATGAAAAGCCAAAAGAAAATTGTTTGCGAAGAAAAAAGACTTCAATACTATACATAAAACTACAGGACTCTAGGTACTAGGTAAAAAAAAATAAAAAAAACACTTTCTAGTGCCCTTAAGAAAAACGTTAGGCCATATAATCTTTATTTTCACCAGAAGGTTGTATAAGTATATATTATTTATACATACAGGTACATTCGTTGTTTGTTTATACTGAAACAACTTATATGGAGTAGCTGAAGCATCATCATTAAATTAAGGAAGTCGAACCACACTATACACACCTACCTACCACAAAAAAGGATAATATGTCATCATTAAATTATTTACACAAAACGCCTACTTTAAGTACTTACTCCAGCAAAAGGACCAAAAAGGTGCACTTAGTACCTAAAGTAAAAAGAAAGGCAAGAAAAGAAAGGACATCTTCATGGTGTTGGTCTCATGTGTCCGGACATCCTACTTGGCTTTGTTAGTATTTTTATGTTCATTCATTGTGGAAGGATGTAAGTATGAATTGTAGAATGCGGTTGCACCTTTTTTTTATGTTTGTCGGTCAGGAGAGCAATGTAATTCATCTACCTAAATAATCTTCGTCTGTAAGTGCGCGCTGCCCTTATTCATAGGTATATAGTATTCATAATTGTAATCCACTTATCGAATTTAAGGTCTATAAGTACACAATATTCTTTGTCACGGAATTCTTTTTGGTGCAATTTTCAGTGGAATTTGATATTTATTTTGATGAAATTAAATACACGATCAATTATTTTCTTTTACGTTTGGTTTAATTTATCTCAATATAGGTAGCATTATACCTGATTGCTTTTTTAATGCCGGGTGTGGATTGATGATCTCGTAAATATGTCGTGTAATAGAAGATTAAGAAATAAGTAGGTATTTATGTATGTATATATAGGTACCTGCATATGTATTATATCCTTTACATTACAAATAACATTATTAATTCGAAACTTGACTTACTCAAAAATAATGTAGCAAAAATAATTGTATGCATGCACAGTTCATATACCAAAAAGTCTTGTAGTTGTTAATGATTTAAACTCCCTAGAAATGTAGTCAAAATTTGTAAGTAAAATTGGTATAGATATTATTATACCTATACATTCATGTCTACATATATGGAACTTAATCACCCATATTAAGCTAAACATATACTATATCGACACAACCCATTCACAGGAAAGAATTCCTAATAAAAATTCCTTTAAATAGTCCATATCTTCCTTTTCGTTCCATTCTTGTCAAATTACCCAATTATTTCGAAAATAGCTTTTTCTTCACAAACGTCGTCGTTGTCGTCATCTTCAACTGAAATCCAATAGTATTCATCAAATACCTATCTTCATTATTTCCCTCAGCCTTGCCCCGCACCGAACCCCATATATTCAGCATTTCTAAACGCAGAGAAATTCACAAAACCAAACCAGCAAGCAGACATCATATATACATATGTATGTACATTGTACATACGTACGTATGTAGATGCGAACATAGGTATACATATTTCTGTCTGAGTGGTTTGTTAGCAGCCATCATTATTTCCGAGTACCTTCCTAGCTATACCATCTGTACTTCTTCTATTTGTATGTACGTTTATATGTACATTCTCCCGGTCCCATAGTAATGCTTGCAACACTGCTGTGCCATAGTTACGAAGATTGGGTATCACATCATCTATTAACACCGCACCTCCCTATAGCACCCTAGAAGAACGTCAAAGCTGCTAGATGAGAACAAAGAGGAAACTAACGAAAGTGCGCAGCGCAAAATCATAGTCAATAAGGACCCACCGCCACCATCACTTTTATGTTCTCATATATATGTATGAACATCCCCAATCTACCCCCATTTGGAATAAATACGTATCTCAATTTTTCTTCCTGTTTTTTTTTTTTGTTTGTTGTTATTTGCCTCCTTCACGCGTTTAAGAGATCTTTTTCTACCCCTCGCAAGTTTAGATATGTATGAATGTATGTACCTTTAAAGCTATAAGTACCTACCAAAGATAAGATATACATTTCGAACTCTGTCGATGATTTTCAGCAGCCAATGTGCAGAAATTTAAAGTCGCGAACCTAATAAACATATCGCGTTCTTAATCTTAAATTGGCAATTTCGTATGCATATATCCTGTCAACGGCAATCGGTGTATGCTCCCACCCCCAGTCCACAGGATTTTAGAAAACGGATGGTATTCGATAAGATAGGAATTCATCATGATTTTGTAAATAAATAATGATGGAATGTAAGTTTTCCATATTTTTTCACAGTTGGTTAAGTGAATGCCAATAATTGTGTTTGTCCATTTTTAAATTCTCAAAGACTCTAGTTAAATTAAGAGCCCCGCAGACTGCAGACTTTTTATCGGCCGATAGTTTGGTCGGCTTCTTAATCAGTATGGAGAGGAATGCATATGCGCACACTACAGCGATTCAGTATCGCCCGATAAAAAAGTTTGATAGGCTACCCGATTACATTCAAACTAATCTGTCGGCCAACTATCGGCCGACTGTTTAATCAGTATTGGCGCATACACGCCTGCGCATACATGACGATTGTTTAGTCGGCCGATAGTTCAGTTCGCTCTGTGATTTGGCGGAATGCATATAGTGTAAAATTTTCCACTAACTAATCTATCACTGAGAATGGGATGTACCCAATACTCTCGGAATCTCTTCTTGATTTTCCTGTTCCGGAGTATGATGAGAGCAATAATTTTTCTGGACAATATTTTTTTATTGTGCGACCGCTTCAACAGTCAGTAACAAACTAGTTCGAGAATAGTCGACCGGCTGTTGGATAGTATGCGCCCTGTTCACCAACCAAACTGTTTAGCTGGCTCGGTGTGCGCACTTTCAGCCCAACCCGACTAAACTATCGGCCGATAAAAAGTCTGCAGTCTGCGGGGGCCCTTATGCTGATCAACCAATTCCTACTGACATGATAAAGAACTCAACTCATTGATTTGTATCGATTGAAAGTCTTATATGAGTTAGAGATTACCCACTTAATTCTGTGAGCTTCACGTTAAAGAAAACGAAACAGATATAAACCGTTTGCGCAAACTTCATGACATTTATACCTTTAGTTGAAGACAAACAGCTTAAGGCTGAGTTTCATTTTAAAAAAAAATATTTATTTAATTTGACTTACTCCAAAAAGTTTGCAGTTTGCATTTTGTGCGAATGTTTTATCATTTTGTATTTGTTTCGAATTTAATATATGTATAGCTCCTTAGAAAAATAGGACGTATGTATGTAGGTATCATTTGACTATTTTGTCATGTAAGTTTTTGAAGCCATCATTGTAACATTGTCTTTTTGTCTTATACAAAATAATTATGCAGATTTTAGTTTTTGAAAATTATGTAGGTAATACAAATGCCTTCCGTCGAATTGCACGCACTGTTCAAAACGGAGCCTCATGTTACTGTGAACTCTATCTTTGAGGTAACCCCGTAAAAAAAATCCATTGGGGTTAAGTCGGGGCACCTCGGTGGCCGTGGGATGTTCCCAAAGCGACTGATAAGTTTTTGGGGGAAAGCTTCCCGAAGCAAATTAATCGAATCTGTGGGGTCGCAACATCCTATTGGAACCACGTGTGGGATGAAAACGATGGATGAGCTTGCAGGTTCGGCAAAAAGAAATCCGTTATCATGCGTCGGTAACTGTCACTATTTAAAATTGTCGACTGGTCGCCGAACATTTTCGAAAAAAAATGGTCCAATTAAAACACGAGTGAATAGGGCGCAGCAAACAGTTACCCAGAGGCAATGCAATGGCTTTTGGTGTTTGAGTCGAGAGTTAATGGATTCTTGAAGCCTAGTAACGGCAGTTTTATTAATTAACGTTTCCGTTAATAAAATCACTTTCTTTGAGTTGAACGATTTGATGGAAGTCCCAGTGAGGCTAAATAGTCCTACAAAATAGGAAGGGAAATTGTAAAGAGCACAAATCTTAACTAGGGAATGTTCTTCTTAGTTCTTATACAGGGTGGGCCGTAAATAAGTGCACTTAAAAAAAAAATATATTAATACAACTGTAGCGCTTTTAAATGAAATATTTATTTTAAATTATACAAAACGAAATGAATTTTTATTTTTTAAAAATTAAATCATCCAAATATTGTCCATTTCGCCTACAGCACTCTTCCAATCTGACTCTGAGATTTTGGAACACTTTTGTCAAAAGTTGCGGAGTGATTAAGCGGATTTTTTCTTCAATGTTCGCTTTTAATTCAGCCGTCGTTGAAGGATTATTAGAGTACACCTTACTCTTGAGGTAGCCCCATAAAAAGAAATCCGTTGGCGTTAAGTCAGGGCTTGTGGGTGGCCAAGCAATATCACCCCTCCTCGATATCAACCTTCGAGGAAACATTTCTCTAACGACCTCCAGAGAGTCGTTACTTGTATGGCAGGTAGCTCCATCTTGCTGGAACCAGGTGTGAATAGTGTAACCACTCGATTCTTGCAGTTTTGGAGCTAAAAAATCTCTAAGCATCGAAACATAACGCTCTGAATTAACAGTAACATTACGCCCGTATCGATCTTCATAAAAATACGGCCCTATGATCCCCCACTTGGCTATTCCGGCCCAAACGGTCACTTTCGGAGAGTGTAACGGTCGTCCATGTTTTAAGCGTGAATTTTCTGTTCCCCAGTATCGACAATTTTGTCGATTAACAAATCCGTTGACATGAAAATGAGCTTCGTCTGAGAAGATAATGTTATTGAAGTGAGGGAATCTCCGTAACATTTCTGTTGCGAAATTGAACCGTGAAACAAAATCGGATTCTTTCAAATCTTGGACAATCTGAATTTTGTAAGGGTATAACTACAAATCATCCCGTAAAATGCAACGTAAAGTCGTTCTGGGTACTCCCAGGGCCGCAGCGCGTTTCCGTGTAGAGCTTCTTGGATCCTCGCGCACAGAAGCTTGTACGCGTTCAATTGTTTCTGCAGTCCGCCTGGAACGTGGGCGTCCTGTAGGTCGAAGTTTTTGCGTTGATACCGTTGCCTCGAATGTTACGATCCATTTTTTGATTACATTCGTACTTGGACACTCGGTGATGTTGCGTAATCCAAACTTTACCCGAAAAAGCCGACGAACAGTCACGTATGAGCGATTGTTTTCATAAAAGGCGCGAACGCAGAAAGCGCGCTGCTCTCCCGTGAACGGACTCATTGCGACTAAAAATTTAGATCTCGAGCTGCAAGGAGATACCATCCCCGCGCGTCTCGGTTATTTCGTTCGGGAGTTAGAGCGAGACAAAAAGTGCACTTATTAACGGCCCACCCTGTACCACTCATCCCAATCATAAAAGCTAATAAAATTTATATATTTAAGAAACGATTTATATAAAACTTTTACTTTTGATTGTTGCTGTCTAAAATAATTATACATCCCCAGAAAAGCGGTTTTAATATTTCAAATTTAAAACACTCCATCATTTGACAGAATAATTTAAAACAAAAAGTAAACTAATTGAATAAAAAACTTGGCAAAATCGCGACATAAAATAGTTTTAACATAATAAAGTACGCAATTTTCAAAAGGATATTTAAAAAAAATAATGTTTATCATTTTAAAAATATATATTGGTAATGGTAAAAATGGTAATGGTAATGCTAATTGTAATAGTAAAAAAGGTTAAACAACACCAAAAATTTGTAGAAATAAATTGAAAAAAAATCCCTCAAAATATCAGAGTTCATCCTAAGTTATGAATGTTGGATGCTACTCTGCGAGAGTATATCAAATGCACCAAAGTCTTAAAATAAAAACCTCGAAAACTGCGTTCGATACACGAACAAATATTAACTTTATTCACCTATTGTATTTCGGATCTGATAGGTCTTAAGCAAAGAAAACCATTCTGCAGTTAAGCAATTTGATTATGAATTTTGAAAAGAAGGAATATGTACATGTACAATAATAAGTCGCAGTTTTAATGAATTAACCCATTTTTCATTAAATCTTTGATACAAGCTTTCCTCTTCAAACGGGTGGTAAATGTTGTATAACATTATGTGTTGAGGACGTATGCATATATTCGTTTGTTAAGTGTCATACTGTATTCCATATTCTACTCTATTCTGTTCTTCTAACTTCAAAAAAGCAATCTAAAAATATAAAAGCGAATTGTACAGAGGTATATGTTCATGAAATTGTTTTCAATTAAACTGGGTAATAATGTTATATCTCATCCCAATTTAATATTGCCTCTTCCAAATACCTACAGCATGACATGCTATAACACAGCATATACATAGGTTTTAGCACGGGAACCTTCACCCTTTTCAAAACCAAAACGTTTGTAGGTATACCAACCCCTTCTTATTAACCTAAGTTATATTTGTGGATATAACACATACCATACATACATATAAAGAGAAGCTTCAAAATGTACATAAACATACATACATATATGTATGTATCAAACATTTTTAAATAAAAAAAAAACACAAAAATTAGAGCCAAACCATAAGGTTTGTATACCTATTGCATATGATACAAGACGAACATACATTTTAACACCCTTTACTAAGTCCACATCGTAACAAGTCCAAGAAAAATGTAAAAGTTTACACCCTCTTTTCTAAAAATGAAAGGGATAAAGCAATGGTTTTCTTGTTGTTTTCAAACTCAAAAAAAAAAAGTTAGAGTTTTCTGGAGGTAGGCCGTTTTCAAATATTTATCAACCCATCAGAACGTGCAAATTGCGTTCTGGGTGTGATAGAAATGATGATGGTGACATTTTCACCCGTGGGGTTAGTAAAGAGAAAAAAACAACAAACAACCTAAAACCAACCCTCTGAAAGACATTAAGTGTGAGTTAACAAATTGTACACGGGTAATATTCAATTTAAGCGTAATGTTTCTTATGGCGAAGCTTACATTTTGATAGTAGTTACCAGCAGAGATGATTACAACAGCGCCAGCGGAACGAAGTGTTGTCGCGCCAACCAACCGACCTTAAGTGCGATGTTACTCAGAAAGTCAGAATGACATCTTATTTTTAAGAGAGCACTTCAGATGAATAATTTATTTATCGAACCAGTTGGTGGTATTTTGTAAGCTTCACGTTCTAAGTCTAAACTATATAAGAAATTAACATTTGATGCTACATATAATCATTATTTTACATACCTCCTGATGAAAGCTGATGAAAGTCCTGTTTAAGTTAATAGAACACTAATAAAGACATTCCCCCACGTGCGTAATTTCGATTGTCATATTTGATGTATTTGAACTGTATTATTGTTTAAAATTCTTGAAAGGAAGCCATTAAAAACGATAATATATCACATTATTTATTTTTTAATTAAATTCACTCAAAAATTTTTATTATTATTGAAACATTTTCTTAAAATTTATATTTCTTTAATTTTAAGTTTAATAAGCAACATTTTCTGATTAAAACTGTGTTTCAACTTAAACCCTATAATCAATATGAAATCTAGCTTTAGCCTAATGTTTTTGGTGTGTTAGAGAGTTAAAGTCTTATTATAGTTGACAATTTATATTTGTAAGAACTGCTAACTTGGACGTATACTCAACAAATTAGTATTTGGATTTGCTATAAGAAATAAGAAACTGCGAAAAAATGGAATTTCACATAGTTTCTGACGTTTAACTTCTGAACTATTTAATTTAACAGATTTATTTTAATATAATAGAGTAATAGTTACCGGTATCTTCAGCTTAAGTGCTATTGACAGCGAATATCATTTTTTTTCGCTGCATGCGTAATTTTTATTTCTTTTTAATTAAAAGAAGACGTTTATCTTATAAACAAATCTTATAATAGATCCCTTGACTACAAAGAACGAAAAAAGTCATGCTATTGACTATTTTGGTAGTCAAATTGAATATTTATAGTCAATTTTCAGCCGATAACCGCCATAGTCAATATGACAATTTTCGTTTGTCAATTTGGTCAAATTTCAAGTTGACTATCGACGATTGTTAATATGACAACTTTTTTTTCTGTGTATGCAAGTCCTGATCTGCCTTTGTATTGAAATTAAAATTAGGCAGACAAAAGAAAACCAAAACACAAGAAATTGGCTGAATACCGTGAAAAGCATGAACCAAGATAATTTTTTTTTTTTTTTTTTTTTTTTTTTTTTTTTTTTCCGCAGGAAGGTGAGAAATCTTCAGAGACACTATAAGCCCGATGCTTATAGTAGTGTCAGATTTTTACTGACTAAAACTCACCTCCCTTATCTTCTATATTATTACTACAACTAAGTCCAGCTTAACAAGTAGTTTTAGCGTCATTTTGTTCGCGTTTTGTCAGGAAGCTCCCCAACGAAAGGACCTGAAGATTCCACAAAATTCGAGTGGAGAGATTAATTTGTTTGCGCTAGATCAGAAGGTCTTGTTCGGTGCAGACGCCGAAAAACGAACGCCTCGCTAACAGATTGTTGGATTATGTTATTACTATGATTTCTAAGTCGTGATCTTAGCTTTGTAGCAAATTTTTTAATTTCGTTTTCTACATATTTTATATTTAAATCTCTATGTAAGTCGCTATTTCTTACATACCATGGAGCATTTACTATTATTTTAAGTACTTTGTTTTGGTATGTTTGCAAAATTTGTATATTTCTTTCGTTGGTACAACCCCAAAGTTGTATACCGTACGTCCAAACTGGTTTCAGTACTTGCTTATAAATAAGAAGCTTGTTATAAACGCTTAGATTGGAATATCTTCCAATAAGCCATGTCAATTCGCGGAGTTTATTTTCGAGTTCATCGCGTTTCTTTTTTACATGAACTTTCCATTTAAGTTTCGCGTCTAGAGTCATGCCTAGATACTTCGCTTCATTAGCGTATGGAATTTGCACAGAATTTATATAAATAGGTAAGTTATATACTTTTTTATACGTAAAATTTGTGTGCGTCGATTTCGTTTCATTAAGAGCAATTCGCCATTTCTTTGTCCAATCTGAAATGCTATTTAATGCCTTTTGAAGCTTAGAGGTTGCCGTTTCTATTGAATCCGATATTGCGAGTACAGCTGTATCATCGGCAAAAGTGCCTAAAGTTGTGCCTTCTGTTTGGGGTATATCTCGGGTATAAAGAACAAACAAAATCGGTCCAAGGACGCTACCCTGGGGAACCCCAGCGTTTATTTCTTTAAACTCCGAATACTCCGTTCCTTGCTTAACTCGAAAGAATCTATTTTCTAGGTACGATTCAAGAATGTTATATATTTGCTCTGGAAAGACTTTTAATTTATATTTTAGCCCGTCATGC
Organism: Eupeodes latifasciatus; assembly: GCA_920104205.1. NCBI lineage: Eukaryota > Metazoa > Arthropoda > Insecta > Diptera > Syrphidae > Eupeodes > Eupeodes latifasciatus. The sequence goes on from OV049926.1 coordinate 112,465,787, forward strand.
CAAACTTTGTCAAAAGCTTGAGAAACGTCAAGAAATGCAGTTGAGCAAATCTTTTTTTCTTCAAATGCTTTTTCAATTTCGTTAGTTATTCGGTAAACCTGATCAATTGTCGAGTGATTATTCCGGAAACCGAATTGGTGGTCGGGAATTAAACGTTTTTCTTCAATAATTGGTAGCATTCGTTTAAGAAGCAATTTTTCAAATATTTTAGATATAATTGGTAAGAGAGAAATTGGTCTATACGATTTTTTCTCATTCGGTGGCTTACCCGGTTTGGGGATCATTATTACTTCGGCGACTTTCCATTGCGTGGGTACGTAAGCAAGTCTTAAAGCAGCGTTAGTGAGCTGTAAGAGCTTAACCATTGCTTTTTTAGGCAACTCTTTGAGGACACGACCGTTAATCAGGTCGTAGCCAGGAGCTTTATTATTTTTCTGCCGTTTTATTTCCTGGACAAGTTCAGTCAAAGTAATATTCCTGATAGAAAAATTGTCCAGCGCTGGTTGGAGCTCTCCGTCATTAGTCAGAAGCTCTTGACCATCGAAAGGTTTGAACGTTTCCTCAAGGTGCTTAGCAAATAAATCCGCCTTTTCCTTATCAGTTTTTGCCCATTCAGAATTATTTTTTCGAATAGGTGCCGACATTATTTGAGGCTTTTTAATACCTTTTATCGTCTTCCAAAGAGAATAATTCGTTTTTTTGTCTGCTGTTAGGCTTTCAAGATAGGCAGAATTCTCGCTGTTTTTAAAATCTCGTAACAAATTTTTAATCTTGTTTGATAAAAAGTTGACGACACTTTTATGCTGAGGAGCACGTGATTGCTGCCATACTTTTCGAGCTTTTCGTTTTTCGCGTATCAATTCTTTTATATCTTCTGGAATTTTTTCTTCGTATTGCCTTGACTTTTTACTACAGATCGGAGTATTATTCCAAGCTGCTTCTTGAACAATATTTATAAATTTTTCTGTTTCATCTTCTAACTCAAACGGAGTTTGCAAAGAGACGTTCAGTATAATTCTATTTTCGCAATCTTCTTTGAATTTATCCCAATTTGTGTTATTATTTGTTAAAATTAGGGGCTTTTCTTTTTCGATTACGTTACTGTTTATTGTTAAGATAACGGCCGAGTGATCCGTAGAAAAATCGAAGTTATCATCTACTGTCATATATTTTCTGTTCATTCCTCTTGCGATGAAAAAGTCAACAAGATCGGGTGTTTTCGCTGTGTCGGTTGGCCAATACGTTGGTTTTCCTGATGAGAAAAATTCAACGTTACATTCAATACCCGCTTTGTAGAGTTGTCTACCCTTCGTCGAAATGCAACGTGATCCCCAAAATGAATGTTTCGAATTGAAGTCGCCGCCAATAATAAATTTTGGACCTAAAGCGTTGAAAAGATCTTTAAAATCGTTTTTGTCTATCTTGGGCCGAGGAGGACAGTAAATAGACGCAATATTAAAAAATACGTGTCTAACTTTTATGCTAACGGAAGTAACTTGCATTGTATCGAGCTCGATATTTATCTCAAACGAATGATTGATATTTTCTCTGATAAATACGGAGGAACCACCCCTTGCTCTTTCGGATGGATGGCATGCGTGGTAAGCCGAATAACCTTTAATACTTAAATTTGAGTCTTTTTTCAAATGAGTTTCAGAGATCAAACAAATATCTATTCTTTCGTTAAGTAGAACCGTTTCTAGTTCTTCGATTTTTGCGGTAAGTCCGTTCGCGTTCCATGTTATTATTTTGAGTTGTTGAGACAACTGATCCATGTTTACGGTAAATTTGATGTTTTAAGAGCCGCCGACTCAAATTTGTCCAATTTCTCAAGAATAATTGTGTTAATTCTCCCTTGTTCTTCTAATCGTTCAAGTATAAGGGAAAATACATTTTGAACGGAGTCAGGTTTAATAGTTTTAGGTTTTTCGGGCGCCGTGACTTGAGCGTACGTGTTCGTCTTATTTGTTTTTATGTTTTCTGAGGGTAAAACGTTTTCATTATTTTTCCCGTCCGTTTTACTCGACGCTTGAGTATTAGTCTTGGTTTTTAATTTTAATTCTTTGTTTTGCTTTGAGGTATTTTTTTTAGTTTTCTTACTAAATTCTTCGCGCCTCTTTAACATTTCCTTTGCGACCTCACAGCCACGGTAATTTGCTGGATGATTACCTTTGCAATTCGCGCATGTAGCCGGAGTTTCTTTTTTAAGACGGCATACATCAGTCATGTGCTTTCCCGCGCATTTAACGCAAACGGGGTCCTTCTGACAATAAGCTGCTGTATGGTTAAAACCTTGACATCGCTTGCACTGAGGAATAAGGCGTTTGTTCTTTCTTAGTGGTTCGATTTTTACAACAATATTCATTATAGTTTTAATATTATAAACATTGTCTACATTTTCATTTTTATCGAAACTTAGAATAAAAAGCGGAAGAGCGCGTTTTATATAAGCGGTTTCGATTCCTTTTTCTCGCTTCAAAAGATTTGTTGCGTCAAGAATCTTAAATCCTTTGGTTTTTAAGTCCGAAAGGATGTCTTCTTTTGAACAAGAGGGATGAAGTCCTCTAGCTACTACACGTAAAGGTCTTTCTTCTTTAATTGAATAACTATACCATTCAATTTTTTCATCGCTGAGTTTTTTCGACAGTTTTCTATAAGAATCTGAATCATTTACGTTAATTTTCCACGTATTATTGTGAGTGGATGTAGCTTTGAAATTCTTTTGCGCCGTTTCTTTTAGAATAGGAAGAATTTTGTTATAATCCGCTTGACCAACGATGTTTATCGGTGGAGGAAGTTTCTTATTCGCAGAAAACTGATCTTTCCGTGTAATTTTATTTGGTTTTAGCTGATTTTGAAACTTAGGCGAATTTTCAGCCTTCCGTTTTTTACTAGGTCTACTTTTTTCAGTTTCCCGAGCAAGTTCATCTTCATCAGTTTCATATTCGTGCCGATCTCGATGTTGTGGACTTAGAGTATTTACTTTCATGTTTTCAGAAGTTTTTAACATCTTGTTCTCTTCACGAAGACTTTCGACTTCTTTTTTAAGCTCTTCGTAGAGTCTTATCATTTCGTTCAGCTTCTTTTGCAGTTCACAATTGTCCTGCTCAAAACTGTTTGTTTTCGGTGAGTCGCTTTTAGTGCCTTTTGGCACAACCGGAACCAAGATAAATAACAAGAATGCCCATATAGTTATGCTAAAACGATATTCAACCCTTACAAAGGTTGAAGGTTGAAGAACATTTAATTTGTATGCAAATCGCACTTATTCGTAACTTTCTTAAACACTACGAAATATTTTGATTGCAAATAAATTAGATAAGAACTCCGCTGTATAGTACCTCTGCATACTGCATGTCTTCTCTCACATTTTTTACAAGGGTTCACAATACATACAAAATGGCATGATAAAAGTCAATTTCCTTGCAATTAAGTCGTTTTTTAATATTTTGTTAAAACACAATCAAATGTAGACATATTTCATTGTTTGTACCGTTGCAAAGAGATGAACAATTGCAAATCTTTCTAATAGAGGAACCCAAATCGCAACTTTAACAAAAGGAACAAATGTAAGCAACAGAACGCCTACTTACTTCTTTCTACATGAATTGTCCTTCCTTACCTATAAATTCATATTGTGCCTTCAAATTAATCGGGGCTCAATTTACCATAAATGAGTTTGCCTAAATAATATAAGATTTACCTATTGTGAATTCATGTTGTTGTCACAATACACCATACCCACTTTTTTATTTGATCCTATTTTCCATTCATTAAATAAGGGTTAAATATACCTACCTTCAATGCACAAAAAATTGTGTATGGTATATGTGTTTAGATATGTATATATGTAAAATGCAGCACATGTCCCGTCGTCGTCTTTAAAGGACACAGATAGAAAGATTTGGCGTAGATTACAAGGAAAGGATTCTACTTTCTTTTGATGGCATTTATCAAGAAATACTTAGATAGAAAGGTGTTAAGTCTCGAATTGATATTTGATACGATGAATAGAACGGATTATAGAGAATACATACATATATTTTGTTCTTCTTTTCGTCAATTGATTGTTCCTTAATATTTTATCTTTTTTACAGAACAATCCCGTAACGATTATCACAATAGTTTAAATAGCAACGATGAACACTGCAATAATGGCACTTCATCTAATACAACGAATACTTCTTTGAGACTTCACCCTGGTGGAGGCATCTCGCCCGTCGAACATTCTCCGGCAGCTGCGGCGGCTGCCTTAGTTGGAGCACACCATGCTGCCGCTGTGGCTGCGGCAGGACATCACCACCATCATCATCTTCATCACCCGCATCATCACCATGACAGCGGCTATGTCAATAATGGTAGTAATGGCGTTTCTGGGCCAGGAGCTATGGTTGGTAATAGCAGTGGCAAAAAAAAGAATAAAAGGCGGCATGGTAGAACAATATTCACCAGCAATCAATTAGAAGAGCTTGAAAAGGCATTCAAAGAAGCACATTATCCAGATGTGAGCGCTAGAGAATTACTTTCAATGAAGACAGGCCTAGCTGAAGATAGAATTCAGGTAAATATGTGCTTTTTTTATTATATTTAAAAAATTGATATGTACATTGTACATGTACCTAAATACAATTTTAGACAACATTTAAGTCTAATTTAGATACATATGTACAAAATATTTTATATACTATTACTTGATTGAGACGCCATATAAATGCGGCGGTTGGTAACGATCGTCAAAACACTAATCGCCATTGAATTTTCGAATAATGCTAGCTAAAATTTCTATTTTAACAAGCATCTGCGAAGTCTTCTGAGACTGTGACACAAGTAGCAGCAGTAATGGAACTTCGCTTTAAATAAAACATTTTCCTACGTGCGTGGTGGTCGCTTTAAAATGTATAATATTATCCTTGATAATATTGTTCGGTGCAGAATGTTACCCTCACTTATTATTCAGACACAAAAAGTTAGTAGATTATTTAATATTATATTGTATATTATATCTACTCTATTCGTCTGTGGAACCTTCTTCCAAGAAACTTAAAAATAACACTGGTCAACGAGGTTATGTTGGTGGCAATCAAATCAAACTTTGTCTAATGTTTTCAATGGCTTAAGTTCAAATCCAACTTCAAAATCAATCACGCCAACTTTTTATAATTCGAAAGAACCTTATATGTATGTATAAGGCTTTTTGAGGCTATGTAAATTCATGGACACATTTTTATTTCTATAAAATTCGTGAAGGTTTTTCAAATCTACACTTCTTACTTAAATATTCCGTTTAAATAATTTCAATATCTTTCTTATTCCAAAAAAAATCCACATAAGTTGTAAGTCTTCACCTGCCATACATAAACCTTAAAAAAACACAGAAACAATTATGCTAAAACGGTTCTAACAGAAAAACGCAAAACAAAAATATGAAATTAATGTGGAAAACGGGTATTTCTGAGTTTGAGCATACATATTTAGCTACAATCAAAGTTTGGTTCGTGATCAGCACTAAAAGTTAACTCTAAACTGAATTTTTCAAAAACATAAAGGATATACATTCATGACATGGGTCAAATTAAGACCCATAAATCATCTCATAACTAATGAGATATTACGAAAACTAAGTTAAATAATAAAATGATCAAGATTTGATGTTTTAAGATTCTGAACAGTAATAATATTTATTTTCAATACATCAAACATATAAAAATTAGTACAATTTGATAACGATAAAATAAACTAAGTATTTAAAAACAAAGTATCAAATCTCAACTTTCAACACCCCCACTAGATTTTTATACTTTTATACCAACGAGAGTACAACAGTTGTTATTTTTTGTAGCAGGGAGTCCTTTGGTTAGAACATCAGCAGGCATCTCTTCAGTTTTCAAATATTCTACTTTTAATTTATTATCTTCTATAAGATCTCGAATGAAATGATGCCTTATATCGATGTGCTTTGAACGTGCGTGATAAACGCACGCATTGCAATATAAATTCTTGATTCCAATTAATTAGTTCTCGCAATAAAGATTGAAGCCAAAGTGCTTCTTGAGATGTTGAGGCTATGGCCATATACTCAGCCTCTGTGGTGGAGAGAGCGACAGTAGGTTGTTTCTTTGCATTTCACGAAATAGGTCCTCCTTGGTATTTAAAGAGATAACCTGTAGTTGATTTTCTGTCATCTGAGTCACTAGCCCAGTCAGCATCCGAAAATCCTTCTAAACATCCTTCAATGTCTCGAGTGTATTCTAGCTTGTAATTTATTGTTCCTTTTATATAACGGAACAGTCGTTTAACCACTATCCAATGAGATTTTGAAGGATTATTATTAAATCTTGATAAAGCCCCCACTGCAAAGGATAAATCTGGGTGACTTACTTGTGCTGCATATAAAATGCTTCCAATAGCTTCTTGATATGGAACGGTTTTCATGTGATCAGTTTCGTGTTTGCTTTGTTGATGTGTTTCTTTTATAAGTTTTTGGTTAATATCTAAGGGTGTGGATACCGGGTTACAATCCTCCATGTTGAATCGCTTAAGAATATTCTTTAAGTATGTCCGTTGGTCTATCCATAACTTTCCCTTTTCTCGAGCGCGAGTTATTTGCATACCAAGCACAAATTTAGCTTCTCCAAAATCTTTCATCTCGAATGACTTAGCCAAATTGTCTTTGATAATTCTTTTTTCATCTTTGTTATCTGTAAAAATCAGTATGTCGTCTACGTAAATAGCGACAAAAGTTTTATCTGTGCTGTTTGTCTTGGTAATAAATACACTGATCGGTTTTTGATTGTTTAAGTCCAATTTTCTTTAAAGTTTCATCCAATTTCTTATTCCAAACTCTGCTAGCTTGTTTGAGACCGTACAGTGATTTCTTGAGTTTACATACTTTATTTTGAACATTATCAAAACCTTCAGGGAGATTTATGTAAATTTCTTCATTAAGTTCACTTTGCAGGAAAGCAGTCATAACATCCATTTGATCGATATCCAAATATATATCCATATATATATATCGTACAGCCAAACTTAAAAGTACCCTTATGGACGTGTACCTTACGACGGGAGAAAATATTTCTTGATAACCGATCCCTTGACGTTGCGAATACCCCTTTACGACCAATCTAGCTTTATATTTTTCGACATTACCACTTGCGTCTTTTTTCGTCTTAAATGTCCATTTGGAATTTATGGCTTTTTTCCTTTTGGTAAAGAAACTATTTCCCAAGTGCCATTTTTCAAATGAGCTGTATATTCATCGTCCATTGCTTTTTTCCAATCAGACATATGTTCGCTGTTCATTGCCTCAGCGACTGTCTTTGGATCTTCATCATTGTTGCTGGCCACGTACGATAGATAACAGTATCTTTCAGGTGGATTTCTTATTCTGGTAGAGCGTCTTATTCCTCTCTCAGATATGATTCCTTCTGAAGATTCTTCAACAATGAAATCATCTTGGGCATCCAAAAAACTGTTTTCACTTGCCGTTTCGTCATTTATTTCGATTGGTATTTCATTGCTTGAATTCACTGATGGAATTTCGTCTTCATTCCCCACTGAATCATATCCTGTAAAAATATCACAATAAGATGTATCGTTTGTCTTACCATCTTTTGGAAAAATTTGCTCATGGAAAACTGCGTCTCGACTTATTATGACTTCTTTTTTTTTAACGTCATAGAAGCGATATGATTTTGAGTGTGTGCAGTATCCGATAAAAGTTACTTCTTTTCTTTTGGCATCGAGTTTCTTCCGCTTTTCTTTTGGAATGTGAATAACTGCTTGACAACCGAAAACTTTAAGATGCTGCAGATTCACTCTTCTTCCACTCCAGATTTCTTCAGGTGTTTTTTCTTTTGTACCTTTGCAAGGTGTTCTGTTCAGCCCAAAAACGTTTGTGTAAACCAGACTCGATGAGAAGACAACGCGCTTTTTCGATTATGGTTCTATTCATTCTTTCTGCCAAACCGTTTTGTTGTGGAGAATATGGAACCGTTGTTTGATGTTGAATGCCTGCATCTGCTAGAATCTTCTTCATCTTAAAATTGTAATATTCCTTTCCATTGTCGCTTCTAATGGCCTTTATTTTGTTACCAGTCTGATTTTCTACAAAATTTTTGAACTCAAGGAACTTTTCCGCTACCTCATTCTTGCTTTTAATGAAAAACGCAAAGACTTTTCTTGAAAAATCATCAATGAATAGAAGCATGTACTCTGAACCTCCAATTGATTTTTGTTCAATCGGACCACTAAGATCTGTGTGTACTAGTTCTAATATTGATTCTGCTCTAGTACCAATTGAGTTAAACGGCAGGCGTGCCATTTTACCTTTGATACATGTGATGCAATTGATTTTTGAACTATCGCAATCAATATTCTGCACCACTTTCGGAATCATGGCTTGTGTGGTTTCAATACTTGGATGTCCAACACGCTTGTGCCAAAGTTCAAAGTGTGAAGCTACATTTTTTGTAACATATGCACTTTAGTTGTGTGGTCTGTTGAGTCGGAACATATTGTTCACCAAGCTTGTAGTTGCAACAACATTACCCCTTTGGTCTTTCACTAAACATCCATTCTTGGAAAAAATCATTGAAAACCCCTTCTGAACAATTTTCGAGACAGATAAAAGATTAATGCATAAGTCAGGAACGTGAAGGACTTCTAAAAATTCAACCTCACTTTCTTTGAATTTTCCAATAGATACCTTCATATCGACTTTACCTATACCTTGGACTTGCATTTTTGAATTATTTGCAACAATTACCTCAGAGTTAATATTTTCCATCTTACTTGAAAAGCATGCACTATTTGAGCACATGTGAGCTGACGCTCCCGAGTCGAAATACCATTCTCCTTTGTCAAGAGCCGTGACGGAAAAACATCCTAATATCGCATTCTTCTTTTCTTGATGGTTCTTATTCTTTTTTGGACATTTAGCAGCAATATGGCCAAATTCGTTGCAGCTGTAACATTTAGGACCCTTAAAGTTCTTATTCCCAAAGTTTTTCTTGTTCTTGCCAACAAAAGCAGTATCTTGACTTGCATCCAAATTAACGTCTTGAAGAAGTTTGGTTTTAATACTGTCTCCTGTAATAAGAATCCCAGAGCTTTGGATTCCCATTATCATTGGCTTGTATTCTTCGGGAAGACCAGCTAAAAGCATTGATCTTATCCATTCTTCATCTAGGTTAAGACCAACAGACCTGAGCTTGTACGATGTATTTAAAACATCGTTAACGTACGCATCTATTCGGTAGAGAAATCTTTCAATTTTGTAGAACAAAACTTTTGGATGAGCCCAACTCTCCTCACAAGACCAGAATCTTGAAAATTTTTCTGAAGAGAATCCCAAATCTCCTTAGTGCTTTTGCAATGTCTTATATAAAGATAAATGGATCTTTCAACAAGCACTATAAGCTCCGATTTTGCGTTTAAGAGCTTCGTTGCATCCTTCTCCGTCTCACTACCATCAGAAACAGCCTTCCAAAGTCCTTTCATTTGGAAATAAGCTTCAACGGAAAATTTCCAGTCTTCGAAGTTTTCGCTTCCCCGAAGCTTTTCAATACTGAATTTCGTTTCAGACATCTTTTCTCAATACAAATTTCCTTATTATTTTGTATTTAGATCGTGATAAGGCCCATAACCTGATGTTTTAAGATTCTGAACAGTAATAATATTTATTTTCAATACATCAAACATATAAAAATAAGTACAATTTGATAACGATAAAATAAACTAAGTATTTAAAAACAAAGTATCAAATCTCAACTTTCAACAAGATTGCATTTTTAAAATGGCATATTTTAAAAACCTTATGTGATGAACAATTTAAAGGAGAGATTCGAATTCAGGGCATCTTGATTTTTTAAAAAAAGTATTCTTTTGTTTGAGCAGCAAACAAAAAATTCCGACCAGCACTCTTTCTAATATGAGAGCGCTCTTATTAAATTTCAAGATAATGGGTGCTACGAGTATTATAAAGTTGGCAAAACCATCCAAAAAACATAGAAATCATAGATAGACAAAATTAGGATTAACACAAATTATTAATCTAAAAACTTATCGGTCGGTGAATGTTTTTTCCCTGTTTGTGTGCAGCATTTGAAGCAGCTTATACTGAATGGTTTGAAATATACTATATATGGCTCAATTACCCTTACCTTCTAAAACGTAGGTTTAGGTGAAAAACTTCAAAAGAACTACTTAAACATTTTTAATGGGCGTTAACCCACAAATATTTACTTCAGGATATGGCAATGGCACTAATCTGTTTAATAAAAACAAAGCAAAACACTGCTTTTGTTCCCTTTTTCCAAGATTTACCCTGCAGTTTTAGCAGGCATGGCTGGCTTATTACGCACACGATGGACATGGAGACCATGCCAGCCATATTGCATCATATTTTAAGATGAATGATTGCACGAATGCTATTCATATATATGTACAGACCCTGCTCAGTGGAAAGGTTACCTTGCACACTGCAGTAGTACTTGTGTTTCCCCTTAATGAGGAATGGAAGCCAACCAATTCGCTATCTTAAATCACACATGTACACATTTAATCTTAGTCCCTGTATGGTTACGTTTCACAACGTGCGTGAGTACCAGTACAGTACACGACAACAGCGACTGGTAACATAATTGAAGAGGTCCTTTCATTTACACAGAACGCGCTTCTCTTCTATACTCAAACAACACAACAGAGCTGATGGTTGCAAAACTTTTTATGTCCGTTCTCTTTGACTGAACTGTTTGCACCATCTGAATCTGTGTGTACTTGTTTTATTTAAGCCGCCATTGTCAGGTGAGAAACAGAAATGGCTGCCACAAGTCTTTTATTATAAAAAGATTGAAACTTGTTTTTTACTTTAACTCAGTAAAAAAGTAGCTATAAACATTGTGATATCTCTTTAAAAACATTTAAATAGACATTCAAATACCAGACTCTGACCTAATTTGTATAAATAAAAAGGATATGCATGCGTTAATGACAGGAACATTTTCAATACTCTTCAAGACCACCATGGTCTTTTAAACTTCATGTAAGTTTATCTATTTACATATTTGTTCTTTCAAGGAGGTTCAGAATTGATTCAACAGATAGAGAGCTCTTATTTTGATATGAAATTTTAAAAATCTGAGGACAATCTCACATCGTTAATGCGTAGGTATACATTGAATATATTCATCCATAAGTATTTCACGCAAGTTAAGAAAGGTCTCTATCAGGAAACTTAAAAAAGCAGTTTTGGCATTAAACTACCCAATAATAATTTTTTTTTTTTCAAAACCATCCCCATTCTATAACCACTTTTAACCATCAAGCAAATGCATCAATTTCTTCAACTCCATTCTTGCTCTTAACCATATTGCCATCCACTTGAAAGCAAAACACATAAATAAAAGAAGAAAAATAATTAAACGATTATCCTATTTCATGCATAATGAGCACGAAAATTATATTTTTGCATCTCTTTTACTCTTTCTTGATGATATGAAAGAAACATTTGCACGGCATCAGCAAAGAAAGTCAAAGTGTCAGTCATAAAATCCGGGTTTTGTTTCCTGTTCTCATTTAATGTGGTTTTTTGTACCTCCTTCATTTCTTTCATTCTTTATTTAATTAAATTTAATTTCACAAAAATAATCATATAATTATAATTCGTAAATGACTTGCCTTTGTTGTTATAGTATAAAAGCTAAATAAAGCACATTAAATAAAATAGTTAAAATATTAAAAATTTACACAAAAGAAAGTTAAATGAAAATGCAATTGTCAATCTTGAATGCCCTGTAGCTATTATTTATATTTTTTTTTTCTATTTTTATGATTTTGCTATACCTTCTGTATACCGTGCATCGTTGCTTCTTGTCCTAAGTAAGAAATATATTTCATATAGTTAAATTCGAAAAAATAAAAGCTTACATTTTTTCGATTTACAAAATTAGGCTTAAAAGAAATCACCAATGTTTGGTGCTGTTGATTTGACTTCATGCAGCTTTAACATTTTGCAAAACGAAGGATTATGAGCAATAATTATTTTTGAAAAATGTTATCATCTGTCAACAGAAGTTTCATAAGGCTTTTCTAGAAGCGGCATGAACTTTTTTTATTTCTTTCTTGGTCCTCAGTTCTTTTTTTAAATTTAAATTTCTTATTTATTTTTTAGAGTCATAATATTGCAAAATTAAATATCAAAATGCACACACATTGGAATCAATTTGTACAAATATTCATACAACCAAAATGTAAATTTGAAAACAACGAGTGTTTTAAAGATACAAATGATATCGTAGCAGTGGCGATGGCACCATATAAGTCTATTCCTATCGACTTGTAAATCTCAATATCAACAAACAAACTTCATGCAACATGTATATAAACAAATCTTACAACAGCAACGCTTGTGACATCGATATTACTTTACAATAATTCAATAACATGTATTTTCTTCTTTAAAGGTATGCCGGGTTATTATTTTATCGCCGAATAGAATACATTTTGTTTTCTCTCCCGTTTCCGCTTCTACTTCTCGCTACGCATGTGCTTCTTTATTCAACCAGCGCTTTCTTAAGCATAGAAATAACCCGATGTTCACCGACTTTCATAAATGAATTTGTATGTATCTGAAAATTCACTTGCTTGTGCAAAAAACAAACAAGAGTGTTGAAAATGGAGAAATACGCATTGCGCAGCGCATGTCAGGTTGAGCCTAAGCAAAGCAGTACGTTGACGCACTACACTTGATATTCATTTTCATAGATTAAACAAAAATTCAACCATTCTGTATAAGACAAAAATGTAACCCGTCTTTTATGGACTTATTGGACATTTTCCTTCATTCTCGGCGAATGAAGTTTAAGAAGTAGGGGTTGCCACTTAAAGAAAATTGCGTAGTGGAATAATTTTTGGCAGAAAGTTACTATAATTTTAGTTAAGTGGCACAAGTAGCCAAAATGAACTAGGCAAATGAGATTTTGTTCTTAAATACAGTTTACAAGCAGATTGCAGTGCAAGGTGTATAAATAAAAGTTTGAACAAAAAAATTCTTGATTGAAGATAAAAAGTTAAAGTTTGAATTGGAGGTGATTTGTGAAAAGTGGTAGCATTTTGTTTAAATTTTAGTTACTCAAAAGTCACAATGGCTCTTATAGGAATAGATTGCTGTTTGACAGATTTTCTGTAAGATGAAAATAATGACTTAGAGAAACTTAATTTCTTAAAGAAAAAAAAAGTGATAGAAATATTATGTAGGACGCTCTACCCCTCCTTTGAGCTTATCTAATTAGAAAGCAAAGATTTTTGTTTTTTTTTTTCTCACAATTCTCCCCGAAATTTTTGCGAAAATTCGTGTTCTTTTCAATTTGATTCAAAATAAACAAACGGATGTTGAAATCGCAAAAAGAGAATTAGAATGTTTTGAGTCTTGGCTTGGTTCTGATTTGTTAGAGAAATTTGAATCAATTTTCGAAAGTCTAAACGGTTGCGCAGAACCGCCACGAAAAAGAAGATTACTTGAAATAGATTCAAAAACGCGATATAAACGCCTTTTTATGGATATTAAAGATAATATTATAGGACAACTTAATATAAGATAAATCTTTTTAATATAAGATAAATCTTTTATTAATTTAGTATTCTTAGATTTACTTAATAAATCGAAATATGATTCTTTTGCAGCAACAATGCCAGATGAAGAAACATCTTCTTTAATAAATATTTTGTCTGGAATATTCAATTAAATTAACTTAAAGTTTTGTATACAACTCAACCCCTTCGTCACCTTGAAGTTGTAGCATTTCATAAACATTTAAAGAATGATATGTTACGTGACACATTTCCACAAATTTTTAATTTGAGTAGATTGTTTTTAACACATCCGATGAGTGTTGCTTCAGTTGAGGGACCCTTTTCAGCTCTCAAAAGAATACATACTTATTTAAGAAACGCCCAAGGACAAAGTAGACTTTCCGATCTAGCATTAATTTTAGAAGAAAAGCAGCTTCTCCTTAAAATTAAAAGTAAGTCCGACTTTTAGGAAAAAAAGTTTTGAAGTTCCTTTTTTTCTTTTTGTATTCATTTTAATTTATTCAAAACATTGCGTTTTCATCTGCCAAAAAGGTTTCTTTCGAAGCCGCTTTTGTTATGCTTTAAGATCATTGAAACTTAAATATGAACTGACTTGAGGTATAACAAAATTGGCTTGAATTTTCAAACTTGTAAGGCGTTATTACCAAAAATGCACTTTATTTTTTTTTTATCTTACTTGTAAAAAGAATATTACTTAAAGAAAAGACTTTGCCCGAAAAAAAAGGAAGTCAATTTCTGATATTCTTTTCTAGTCGCTCATTTTTCTTCGAGTTACCCTTAGAAATAAGTCACGCCTCGCCACTGTATCGTAGTAAAACATTTTTATTGGCAAAGGGAAAACCCTTTACACATTCAACTCACCCAAAACAAAAGGGATCAATTTAAATACAAGAAATACAATAAACAATTCGAATTAGTAAAAATATTTTAAGATACAAATTTAGTTTTTATTTTGAATATTTGTTATTATATTTTATTATTACCTACATCTATTAATACTTTTTAAATAAATGTATATATTTACTTAGGTTATACGATAAAATAAGAGAATTTGTTTTGCGCTAAGAACTAAAGCCTTAAGCAAAAATTAAAGGATTGTTACTAATGTTGTTAATTTTATATCTAATTACATTGTAAATAATCATTGAAAATGTTTGAACATTTAAAAAGCGAAATCAGTAGGTTATTACATATTTGCAACAATTTAGTTTGAAAAATTAAAAATAAAACTTCCGCAAACTTTCTCATTACTAAGACATTACATAACGTCATTCAGGTATTTCTTTTATAAGAAAGTTATGGTCAAAATAATTAAATAATGAGTTTTTAACATGAAAATCTAGAGTTATTTCCTTTCCAAATGCGTCAAACAATTGGTGACGGTGCTTGAGTAGCTTATTTAAGATTCAGAATTAAATTAGGTTTCTTCCACAAATATAGCTGGATTTCTGGACGAGAGTTATACAAATATGTACAGAATACATTGTACATACGAGTGTGTGATTCATAAAACGAGACTGGTGTTTCTAATTTTTGTTTCGTATTTCAAAAAAGAAATAATTACAGGAACTTACAAAATATATTTAATATAATTATAAGAAAACAAACTTAACTTATTCCAATACAAACACATATAATTTCAATTTGATTTACCTTTTCAGATTGTTAAAAAAAAGTTGTATTGGTCTAAAAGCCAAAATAATTTAGTACATGATCAAAAATACAGCTATTTAAATTCATAGATTACTAGTGCGCACTCAAGGGGATATGAATACCCTTAAAGAAAAGGAATCTCTGTACTTTACAGTACGTCCGAAATGATTATATACTGAAGTATATAGTAACGTGATTGAAGTTTCGTGAAATAACTAATGCGTTTTGCCTATAACTAACGGCCTGCTTCTCCTTAAATCGAAAAAGCTGTAAAAGCTAACATATGTAGATCACCCAAAAACTGCCCTTTAGAATATATACCAAATATAAAATTGAGTTTTAACTATATGAAAACTTGCATTTTATGAACTGATCGATTGCGGGAATCACTCAGCACATTTTATTAAGAAAAAAGTAGTGTTTTTTTGCTTAAAATGCATTTCCTGTACAGCTCATTAAATAAATTAGTCGGTGCAACAGTCCATTGGGAACTAGGGCCTAGTGACTTAAAACTCTCAGTATTTCCTGTGTGCGAGTAATGTTTTCAGGGATAGAGGGGACCTACAATTTTAAGCCGAATCGGAATGGTTTATTTAAGAAAGCACTTTTCATGACAAGAACTACTCTTGGAGTATTTGTCAATTCCTCGCAAGAGGTAGTACCCGTGAAATAACTTTAGATGGCACAGGCAGGGATTGCACCCAAGACCTCTGGCATGACAGGCCTACACACTAACCAACACGCCACGGGTACTACAGCACATTCTATTATTTAAAAAAATTAATCGAATCGTTCTACTAATTTTTGTTTCAATTTTATACAACTCCAGATACAGATTTCTGTCAAAAAAAGGACGGAATTATTTCAACAATCGGTATTAGCGTCTAAAATTCAAAAAATTGGTTTTACAAACCAACGAAAGCTATAACTTACACCTTACAAACGTCAGTATGATTAGGTTAGGATAGGTTAAAGTAGCTGTCCGTGATGGAGTAAGACACACTTAGACCAGTTTAATGGCTCATTGTGATACCACATGAATCTTGAGGTTTTCTTCTCAATGAAACCAGAATGATTCACTTACGAAACGGTATTAATTCAAAGTTGTCATTATTCGGAACCCCTGCTTAACTTTACAAATATTTATTTATATGATTATTATTTATATATTATTATTGTGACATAAATCATTCTTGCGTCTTTAAATTCATCATGAACATGACTTTCTATAAAAGACATCTCGATTGGCAAACCAATTGTTTATAAAAACAGTGATTCAACTGCTAACTCGCCAAAGGAAGCACTGTTGTGTAATTTTATTATAGTATTTCGCAACAATATAAATTAGAGAAGTGAATTATATCAATGGCATGCCTTTCTACGGATGCTAACAGAAAAAACGGGTATAATTCAGGCCAAGGGCTATTTTTCTTGCCACCGCCCCTCCCGTCGCCCAGCGTCAAGCGCCTACAAAAAATGAAAATTTATTATTCGTTTTAATAAATAACTTTCCATTTTCGGCAACTTAAACGCATATAAGATCGTGTAAAGAGTTCTAAAAGTTATTGGTTCTAATGGCGCAACGCACTTTTTTTTGAATTTAGCAAGATTATGGGGTGATGAAGTTCAACTATGAACTATGAAATATAAATAATAAATTTGTACGTATGCATAGATTCAAATGTGCTAAACTTACAATCTAAAAAGAAGATAAAAACACAAGGGTGCGGTTTGTTTGAGTGGAAGAAACAAGGGTGAAAGATTTTATCTCTATACAAATCCCTTAAGAATTTAATCCACCATAGCATCATCACCAGCAATTGAAATTGAAACACTCTGTTTACTCATCCTGATTTAATTTGACATACGAACAAGTAGTTTAACGATTATTTTCCCAAACACTCATTTTATTATATTTATGATCCTTGGAGAATTGCCATACAGTCAGTCGGGTTCTAACCTTGTATTCGTGGTGGGAAATTTCCTCTCGCTTTTGGTGTCGCCGGTATGATGTAAACTTTTTGTCAAGTGGATGCGGTGTTCTTCCTTGGGAAAAATTGAACCTTTAATGGTGTGCATATGATGCGATGTGTTGGGCAATTAATGAACGTAAATTAAAATTAAAAATTTCAATAATACACAACCGCAGGTTATTTCGAATGAGCACAAAAGCATTCCTTTCCATAATTATGCCTTCTTCCTTTTTGTTTCTTTTATACAAATATTTATAAACCGAATTGGACTTTTCACACCTCTGGTGTTTGTTTGGTATAAAATCTTTTGTTTTCCAAATAGAATGGTCATATCCTTATATGTATTCGCATGGCCGAAGGATCAAATTTCACAGATATATTTTATAATAAGGCTATATTAGTATATAGATACACATAACATATCAAACTATAGGTATAGTGAAGAATTGAGCGCAGAATAGGCAAACCAAAAAATTCTGTTTAAGTATGTTTAATTCTATGGTTCGTATGGCAACACTTGGCCTTCAAGGCAAGTTAAATTCTTCAAAAAAAATGTTCGCAATCCTTTGATTGAAAAATAATAATATATGTATATACATATGTGTATACAAAAAAGCAAAATGGAAGTCCCTCATACTTGAAATTTTCAAAAGGACACTTATTTATTTTAACCAATCATAGAACTCGTTCAGCAAACCACAAGAATATATAATAATGACTTTAAGGTAAATCAAGGTGGATTTTCATTCTATAATTTGCTTCCTACCATACCACATAAAATAATGCAACCGTACGTCACGTGTGTCTAGTAATAATATAATGTTACATTTGAAGGCGCCGCACCTCAGACTTGTTATTCAATTATACTGCATTTGCTCTCAAGCTTTATTTTTTTTTTATTATTGAAATCTCATTAGGAATATTAGTGCAAAAAAGGACTAATGGCAAATAATGCAATAATTACATTGCAAAACTTGAGACTTTATAGAGGAACCCTCAAAATGTATACGGATATATGGTGAAAATGCATTAAGACCGCACACACTTAACAGTATGGCTTGATTTTTTATAATTAAAACCCACTTTGATGGCAATGCGGTTATTATTAGAGGACTTCGTGGTAGTAACAAGTGCTTAGAGCTATTTCGAATTGTTGATTTTTAAAAAGAAATTTTTAGCTACTAATGGGACATTTTTTGGTGAGTTTCCTGTAAATGCTGCGGTTTGAAGATACATTTGATTGATGTTGGTAAAATGTGATTCAAAAAGAGAGGGTTTTTCATTCGTACCTACATTAAACAAAAGGCATTCTTTCAATTAAAAACGAATACTGATCGCTGAGCTGTGAGCTGTGAGGACTGTCTTTGATCAGGTTCTTAACACTTTGTTTCGAGTGTGTGTATGCATATTATAACTTTGAGTAAAGTGTATTTCGTATTTGTATTTATTGACATTATGTAGCATTGCAGCCTTGCGATTTATACGATTTATGAAAGCTTGAATTATGAGTACCTCGTTAACCACTTAGATTTAGAGGGCTTAAATTATAATAGGTATGTATTATAAAATATATTTGTAAGTAGATATGCTATAGGTTGAAAATTACAGTAATACTTCGTTTGTATTAATATACTTACAAATGTTATTTTTTTATATCGATGCAAAGACATAGAATTTAATAATATTCAAATACACATACAAAATTTTGAAATAATTGTAAATATTTTACTGAGTCAGTTTTCCTATTTTTTATTATTCGGACAAATAATCAAGATTTTCATTTAAAAATAACACATTTCTTTCTATTATTTCAGGTCTGGTTTCAGAATCGTAGAGCTAAATGGCGTAAAACTGAGAAATGTTGGGGACACAGTACAAAAATGGCCGAATATGGTCTCTATGGTGCAATGGTACGCCACTCTCTCCCATTACCTGACACAATATTAAAATCGGCTAAAGATGACGAATCAGTAGCTCCATGGCTTCTAGGTATGCATAAAAAGTCTCTGGAAGCTGCTGACATTCTTAAAAGCGATGAAAGCGATCGTGAGACACCCACTTCTGATGACACCAACACCTCATATTCCGCCGGAAGTACGCATAATTCCCCGATTTCTTCATTTTCAATATCACGATTACTTTTTGACGGACCTAGAAAACCTGCTGAACCACAACAAATGCATCATCAACATATGCAATTGCAGTTACAGCTACAACATCAACATCAGCACCAACATCAACATCAGCACCAACATCAACCACAAAGCGATGAGCACCACCAAGCCAACGTACAGCAGCGACATGAAACGCAGCCGCATGAAGGACAGTTGCATGAATCACAGCAACATGAATCTCAACAACCACATCAGCAACATAACGAAGATCGCCAGTTGTCTGCGTCTCATCCCCAGCAGCAAATACTTGTCAAACAAGAACACAATATAACTATTAGGGAGCAGGACTCCAGATGAAGGCCGACTAATTTTTAAAAAGCCATTAAAGCCGGGTGTTGCATTGACCAGGATACATACGCATGTTAGATATTAAGTCATTTGAATAGCTGAAAATCTCCTATTGGCCAGCTAAATCGCATAACTCAAAGTTCTCTTTATTTGTTTGGTTTCGTGCTGACCAATCAGATGGTCGACTTGATTTCGAGATTGACTATTAAAGTGATTCGCGTTAAACCTGGTCACTTTGAAATGAGATTAATAGGTACTCGTATTTAGTTGTTTTAAGTAAATTTGTTAGGAAATACAGACTCGCATAAAAAATAAAATTTTATATATTTTAAAAAAACTGTACAGAGATGACTTTGTTTACGGTATTGTTTTAAATTAATAATAACACATCGAATGATATAGAACCTTTAAAAGACTTCAAGACCAAGTAAAAACTATCAGCACATAAACAGTGAAAAGCGCAACGATTTTTTTTCTCATTCTCATTTACAGGAGAAGGGTTACATACATATGTATAATTAAAATTTAAATACATACATACATAGTTAATAAAGTCTTATTTGAGGTCTTGAAAAGCACTTATTTAACACTATTTGAACATTGTTTTTTTGTCTAAATTGGGATTTAGTTGGTTAGGATCCTAGATTGAAGTTACCGGTTACTGTTATGTAGTTTCCTTCAAAACTATAAGATTCAGAAAACAAAAATAATATAAGTTTTTTTAACTTTTAAATCATTGACACAATAAAAATAATTTAAATAAAATCTTCTGTATTTGAATTCAATTTGCGATTCACATACAGTTATATGCGCAGTTATAGTTTTTGAAATTTTTAAAGAAATGCCATTTCCTGATCCCTAACCTTTTGTTTGTATTTCAATTCCCAATTTTGCAGCCTTTATCTTACTTAAAATAATTAAAAAAAAAGGCCCTCAATCTTTTCTAATAAATAAGTGAAAGTCAAAGAGAGAAAATAAAAGTAATTTGAAAACTAAACTTTAATAAAATGAAAAATAAAATTATAATCTTACAATGTAAATAAAATTCAATAGATTAAATTACAAATGAAAACATATATTAGGGTTAGATTCAAAGGAATATTGCAAATATGTATAGTTTCTATTTTATTTGTTTTTAAGTTGAGTTGTTAACGCAGCGTTTTGTGAAATCGAAAATCAATAATAATTTTGTATTAATTATTCAGCTCTTATTGTGATTTATTTTTATAGTTTCATTTTTATCTATAATAATATTTTGTCTTTTTCTACATAATTTTTACACATTTTTTTTTGTATTATAGAAAGAAAATTAATTGTATTCAAAACTTTTTTCAAGACATAATTATGTAGTTTAAGAAATGTGTATTTATGTATGAATGCGTTTCATATTAATATGTCAGTTATTATGTAATAAAAAATATATACAATTATAAAATAATTATACATAACAACAAATATGAAAAAAATGAAGATATATGTATGTATATTACATTTAATGAAAAACAGAATAAGTTATGTGTGTTTATATATTTCCAAACATAAATGGCTTAATTTTCAAAGGGTAAGCTTTTAAATATTCACTACAAATGGTTTGTTGGATTTTTGAACCGTCCTGAAAGAGATGAAAACTGGAAGAATTTTCTTCTTGATTTTTTTTTGACTTAAAATACACAAAAGAAGCCCTGTTTTCCTGCTGCTTTCCAAAACTTCATAAAGTCCTTCATATGGTTATTGGACAGGAGTTCGGACGGCATCGTTGTGAATAAAAACATGATTAGCTGTTTTCATGTTGGGCAAAACAAATACCTTGGACCGTGGCTTAACTCCTTGAAGATATTGCTTTCGAATTGTCGTCCGAGATTGGTTGTGACTCGAAAATGGACACCATACCGAGAAATCCAGCCGAATATCAAAGATTTAGCTACGGTCTCAGCTGATGTAGTGTTAGGCAAACGGAATACCTCGGTCCGCCTCGAAAATCGATCTATACACGTCAGGAATCGATTGCCTTGAGATGGTGGAATTAGACCGACTAGGTCGATGTTGATGTGGTCGAAACGGGCTTCTGTTGGCGAACATGCACTACATTCTGTTATGCTGTTCTTGGATCTTGCTTTTTTACATTGCATACAGTTTCCGACGACTACTGTGACATCCTTCCTCATTCCGAAACAGACGTAACGTTCTTATACCATTTTTAACGTTGACTTTTTTCCATGATGAGACAGTCCGTGCAATTGCTTTATAAAGGCACTTCGAAGAGCTTTTGGAATAAAACTCTCTTCCTTCTAGGAAATGTCTGAAGTGTTCCACGGCTTCGTATAGGTATGGCTAGAAGTTCCCGATCATAGACGCTGTACTTCTGCCGCTATCTGTTAACTTCTTGGAAAAGAAACCTAGAGGTTTAGCTATTCCGTTTTGAGTTTGACGAATGACTGCTCATATAGCAACATCTGAAGCATCGGTACTGATGGATATGGATAAATTAAAGGCGAGGTGAACGAGGTGTGTGGCTTCAGATAGGTCTTTTTTACAACTGTCAAATGCTGCCTCTGCTTCTTTCACCCAATCTATTTCCGTTCGATTGTTTTTGATGTTTCCTTTGATTAATTTCTGGAGGATCATTTGACTGTTAACAGCATGCAGTATGAAAGACCTATAAAAATGTACCATAGCCAAACATCCTTTCAGTTTATTGGCTACAATAGGCTTTTTAAATTCTAAAATTTGTTTTGTTTTTGTGTCAAGTGGCTTGATACCTTCGCGGTTGATTTAATGAATAAGGAATAAAATTTCGCTCTTTCCAAACGCGCACTTCGATGTTTTCATTATGTCGGTTAGATGGCTATTTTGTTTTGTGGCCTCAAATTGTAAGATAGTGTAAACTTTAGTTGTAAAAAGAGTGACATATATTGGCCATTGGCAATATTCACTAATTTTGTACTAAAATTAAATCAAAGCTAATTAAACGGGGCGACTTTCCATTACCGCAGCACGAATTTCCTCTTGTTTTTTTGTTTACAGTTAGGTAAGGTTCTCAATAGAACATGTTTTAAATATTAAGGCGAGGAAACACCTTTAAGTCATAGAAAAAAATATTTTCTTTTTCGGACTTAACCCTACTTTTTTTATATTTCATTTTTTGAGCCTAAAACAAGTTTTTTTGAATTGATAGCACGGCGGCGTACTAACAGCTAGGTATGTAAGGGGGGGCCCTTCAACCCCCCTGTTTAGGATCACTTTAGGATTTGGGGTGGGTGCGAGTTTGGGTATGTGCAAAGTACGTTTTGCATTTGAGCACTAAAATCAAAGAAATTCCCAACAAAAAAAGCAAGTATGGCAACACTGAACAAAAAACAGGGAAGAAATGTCAAAATAAACCATTTTTGCGTGTTTTGTATGTAAAAAAGTGAACTTTGAAAATTAATTTAAAATAGAAATAAATGTTTCGTGCTGCGGTAATGGAAAGTTGAGCCAATTAAACTGCTTAAGCAACTGTTTAAAAACTAGATCAACCTCAGTAAGCATTTTTTAATTTTTTATTAATGTGGCATATTTTTGATTGCCGACATTTTAATTTAACATTTAACTCTCATTAATGTAACTAAGCCATAATTAGGAGATACATTTTGATGGGTTATCAGCGACATCTGTGTATGAGTTCGGTGTTGTTGCTACTAGCCGACACAGCAGTGATTACATTTGACACATCTGTTATCGATAACAAAATAGATTTTTTCAAGCATACATATTACATAACCTAACCTGGAATTTTTGACAAAACCATAGAATTTTTCCATCATCGAGAAGAAGCTACACTGAAAAATTCTTCTAAAGTAAGTTTACAATAAAAAGAAAAACTAACAAAACTTGTCTCAAAATGCTTAGCTAATCTAATTTATTTTTATTTAAAGAATGGCTGGTGATTCTGGCGAAGGTGCTAAACTAACTGGCATGTCCAAAATATTCAATTCCCAAACAAACACTGGCCGTGCAAATGTATGTAAAATTTCATTTCTATATTCTATTCCCTTAACATATTTACGGAATCCTTTAAACAATTGCATAACTATAACTTTTTTATTCTAATTTACGTAATTTTAGGTTGCAAAGGCGACATATGCCGTCATTGGACTGATTATCGCCTACAATGTCATGAAACCCAAGAAGTAAAATCGTCAAAATGTTCATATTTTTGGCTTTCTAAGGCAACATGAACTGTTAAAAAGAAAAATAGAATTCAAATTATAAGTAGTTATGTGTTTGTTTTATATTTTTTGCTTTTTGATAATATTAAAAACCTAACATTGCAAGGCGAGAAAACCTGACAAAAGTTTTTAATAAAAGTTGCCTGTTAGATCTCTTGGAAGTTCATAATCGCTTGAATGTGCCAACACTTCAGGGAAGAGAGTAGGTATCAGAACTGGAAGACAGTTCTAGAGCGTTCAGTTGTAATGATCACAATTAAACTTGTCAATTTTAAGCATTCCTTGCTTGTGCAGGTACACTATAAGGCAAGAATGGGAGACACCTTATTTCGTATGCCCAATTGAAAGTATGAAAGTATACGAAAAACAATCTTTCAGCTTCATCTGCAAATTGACTGAGCTGATAACACCAGGAATGCAATAGCGAATCAAACACGCTAAATCACGCTACATAAAATCTTATTAAGTTCAAACATGGTAATAAATAAAACCAATCGCCCTTGCACTTACATTTCCAACTTTCGATGTTTTCCCATTATGCGAAGTGAATCCACCCTAAGAGTTGAAAATCGAAACTAAAAAACTTGGGTGCAAAAAAAAAATTCGAAAGATATGTATATTCAACTTTTAATACAAAAAGTTGGACAGTTTATAATATCAACAAGCTGTAACAAAAGATTTTCCCCCAATTTGTTTGGATTAAGACTTTCTTCTTAAGTTTCGTTTTAAAGAGGCCTTATCACAGATCCTGTCGGAGGAAATTCGCGTACATCAGATGTTGGCGTTGCAAGTTTTAAATAAAAAGATAAGTGCAAAAAACTGCAATAGCTAATGTCGCCGTCTCCATAAAAACCCCATAGGTTTTATATACAAAGGTGTCAAAGCTTTCGTCCAAACAGAAATATTGCTCCCATAATTTGGAGTTCTTGGAATTAGTAGTAGGTACGTCAAGTTTCTAATTGAGTTATTATATTTTAGTTAGGACTTATACTATGATAGGTTGTTTTTTACCATTCCTAATAAGAATTTTCTCCGACGCACGGGGGCTGTGATAAGATCGATTTTCTCGATTTATTTTCATGAACCCCTCCTTCATTAGATTAGTAATTACCTTTCGGATAGTTAAATACAAGTGGTATTAACTGGATTCAAGTCTGAAAGCCACAAGATAAATGCTGGTGTGCCCTAGGGCTCTGTTCTATCTCTTACACTCATCATTTTTATTAATGATCTCCTGTCTGCCACTTCTAATCCAATACATTGTTTCGCTGAAGATAGTACTCTTAGCTTTTCATAATCGCTTTCAGACTCACATCCCTCCTCTGAGGATGTGGAACTGCAACGACAAAATTTGATAAGCTCATTAGATTCCGACTTAAATGGAATTGTACAATGGGGAACAAAAACCCGCGTTAAATTTAAGGCTTCGAAAACCCAATGCTGTCTTATATCGTTAAAGCGAGATATATCCCCCTTGCCATTATCCATGGATGGCACTTGCATCAATGATACTGAACATCTCGATATTCTCGGTATGTGATGTGTCACTAACCACCTCTTGTGGAGCGATCTCGACAAAAATTCCGCAAGGTATTTGGGTTTCCTTAGGCGATGCAGGAAATGTTTCACCCCATCTGGTCTGTCTATTATCTACAAGACTTATATACGTCCAAAGCTTGAGTATAGAGTATAAGTCCTATCTTTCGGCTCCTGCAACTTAATCAAGCCTCTTGGATAATATTAAAAGTAGAGCATTTCAATTGATTGGTAATATCATCATAAGTTCATTTACTTCGCTTGAACATCGCAGTTAGGTTTTTTGTCTAACCCTTTTTTCCAGTTATTTTAAGGGTTTATGCTCTAGAGAAAAAGCCAGCTGCATTCCTCCCGTTAAACAATAACCGTAATACTAGCTTTTCTAGGAAAGATCACCAGTATGTATATCCTCGATCCCAACTTCAGTTGTACTGTCAAATACAGAGATTCGTTCTTTGGCCGTACTACACGAATGCCGAATGCTTTACCACACTGTCTTTCCTAGTCATTGCAATGTTCAAGAATTCAAAACAAATTTCCTAGTGCTCACTCTGTGTCTCTGCATAATACGGGTAGTAACATCTTATTTTTATGTGGCAATTTTTCTGTCAGTTCGACAATATTTTTGTAAGTCGCAAAAAATAAATGTTAAATGCAATCAAAATTGTGTGTTGTAGTATTATACTCAAAAAATATATTTGAGAATTGTTGTTTGTATGTTAAATTTAGTTAAGTTAGATTACCATCAAATCATAGTTAACAAATACAGTGTCTCCTACGATTAATCGGGTAGCTGAAATATAAATTTTCACACTGCATTTTGCTCCAAGAAAATGTAGGAGAGTGTAGAACTTTATTTATTTTAAATACAATTTAAATAAGCCAAAATTACAGAATACAATAACCGCGCACAGCAAGTTGTGTGGTGTGGGTAGTTGTCCTGGTAGAATATAAAATAATCTTGTATTTTAAGCACACTATCCAAATGTTATTTCAAAACATTCATCTTAACCTTTTGATTTAACCTTTACCTTCTACAAAATGTTATTTATCAACAACAGAATTTGCAACACATCTCCATACCATAACCGGCCCATCACATGATTCATTAAAACTCCGGTATGCTTAAGAGATAATTCATTTGCTTCCCGCCATACATACTTCCATCTGAACCTTTAAGGTTAAATTTGCATGCTTCAGTGAACAAAACCTTATTTATAATATTTCCATGTCTAATGGTTAAGTATCAATACAAAAAATGTAGTTCTACCTTATTCCTGTGATATATTATGTTCATTAGCAAACTTAAGTTTTTCGTTTCTATTTGTCACAGATATAGGGATTCTTGGATGGTGGATTCGTTACTGTCTTCCTTTCTCGTAATATCTTTCAAAAAAATCATTACAGATTCCGAAGATAACGAAAGGTTTAAGTTGATTTGCCTAACAAGCAGCTTTTCATTGTACGTTTCCAACTTCTTCCTTTTCTGTTCACATTATGAATTCTGTTTTCGTATTTAAATCGTGAAACTATATAAGGGACTGTGGAAGGGTTTCGTTGCACAATTTTTACTATTTATCTGTGCAACAAAACCAAGTTTCGTTAAGTTCTACTATTTCTATACATTTTCTACGAGACCCGGACTTAACTTCAAGAAAAATCAATAAGCCGCTTACATTCAAAATTTGTATTGCTCAAAAAATCATCCACTACTGAAAACTGATGTCACCTCTTTAATTTTTTGAGGTTCTTTCTTTTCTTTGACATACCGGCCGGCCGGCAGCGACCTAACGGTCGCAATAATATTAAGTAAAACAGTCGGTTTGTTCTTAAGACAAAATTTTATACGTGGAATAAAAAATAGAAAAAGAATGCAGCATATTCAGCAGTTCTTGAAAACAAAAATACAAAAAAAAGAAAACTTAAAATAAATTTGTTGTAATTCTATAAAGGTAACAAAACTTATCAAATATCTTACTAATACTTCATCAAAATGCTTCCCGTACTTAAAGAATGAATAGGACGCAATGGATACCAATCAAAATTTAAAGCTGGATTGTTAAATCAAGTTTTCGAATGATGTCCTTTGCTTTGTTAAGGCTAGCGGGCCCGTGCGTATTTGTTGTTGCCATTTTGTACAAGTCACTCATGTATTTGTCAATATTTTCCAAAGTCGCACCATGCGGTTCTGTAGGAATGGACAATCCAGAGAGGGCTTGAGTCAGCTTTAGCTTCAATTTGTCCAAATACATTTCAAGCAGACGATTTTTCTCTTCTAACTCATCATTTTCTGTAACCATCTTTTCCACCCCAAACTTCATGTTTTCTACATGTTTTTCAAGCACTGCATTTTGTTGCTCAAAATCAACGTGAGATTTTCGCAATGTTCGAAGTTCCATATCAACGCATTTATTATGTTCTAAGAATTCTTCAGTGAAAATCGGAATACCACCATTATCATACAATCCCCCGCTTGTTTGGCCATACCGGCGATTCAAATCTATGTTGGTTTGAGTGGTTTGAGTAGATTGAGGTTGTTTTATAGAATTTTTAGAACCAGTTACGGGAATGTTTTCCACTAATTTGGGTGGCGATGGCGGTTTTGTTGAAGAATTCCCATTGAAATTGTTTCCATTGACTTGGGTCTTTTCGGTGAGAACTGATTTAGCTACAAGATTTTCTTTACGCTTTCGGATTTTATTTTTAGCCAGCTCGGAGGCCAATATATCGGGACGATCTTTGAGGAAATCATTTAATTCAGTTAGATATCTGCAATTAACAAAAATTGTTATTTCATTAACATAAACTACCAATTTTCCAACTTAATATATTAAAATTATTCAATTAAACTATTGACCTCGTTCAAAAGATTCTTACAAAAATAGAGTGCAACAGTCTTAGTTATCTTATGATTCATTAAGAAATAGCATTTCAAAAAAAGCCAAACCAAGCGATAAAATAAATAACCTATAGTTATTATTTCTTTGATTTTCCATTTTTTAGTCTAAAAGTTATCAAATAAATACAAAGATCATATTAAAGTTAGTTCACTTTAAGTTTTATACCAAAAAACTCATGTAAGTTGATCAAAATCTCAACAAAAACAAAAATTGGGTAGGTATTAACAAGTTTTTCTCACTCGTTAACTGATGAGCCCCAGGACCAGGAATACGAAGAGAAAATTACAACTTGCCAATTTTTGTATGGACTTAAAGGCTTTCAATATGTAAGTTTTCAGATTGCAAACATTATGTTCTACACAAAACCAAATGAAAAAAAGACTCAGAAACTGCACTTTTGTTATCAGCCAACATGTTTTCTAAGACAAAAAAGTCACACAATCAATAACTGTTTAAAATAATTACATATTTCGTGGACAAAACCCGTTTAAA
The DNA here is from genome assembly GCA_920104205.1 of Eupeodes latifasciatus. NCBI lineage: Eukaryota > Metazoa > Arthropoda > Insecta > Diptera > Syrphidae > Eupeodes > Eupeodes latifasciatus. Next base: position 112,494,604 of record OV049926.1, read on the forward strand.
ACAAAAACAAGTTTACACTAGAAAATTATTTGAGCTACGAACCTCTGCCTGTCAACTTCAGCTTCTTTCAAAAATGGAGACTTTTTATCTTCGGACATAGTCGACCATTCTTCTCCGATCATTTTTGTATACTCGATGGATGTTTTCTCTGGAAATTCCGAACGCAACTGATCCCGTCGTATATTCATATAACGTACATATCCTGTTAAAATACACAAATGTCATGCATTACAATTCTACATTAAAACAAGAAAATATGTTCCCAACCTGTTAGTGGCATTTTGGGTGCTCCGGCAGCTTTAATTTTACGTCTCTTCAATCGATAACGCTTAGCATCCGTTTGTGTCCCATCGCCAGCTGAACGTTTCTGAGAACTAGATTCTGGGGCAACACATGACCCATCAGCGACAGGATCAGCTTCGCTGCTTAAAACATTTTCTATTTCTCCTGAACTGGAGACAGGACTTTTGGGCTCTGGCAAAGGCAAACATGTCGGTTGCACAAGTGGTGTTAGGGGTGGTGGTGATGTGGGCCCGGTTAATTCAACGTTACAAGTTGATGGCTGTGTTTCCATAGGCTTATCAGTCTCCATTTATAATTTAAAAGAACTTGTTAACAACTAAACAATTATAACATAAAATTTTTTTATATGTAAAAACTTCGGAATTCTGAACGTTTTAATTTGATTTTTCGGTTGGGTTTGGGTATCCGTATGATGTTAAAAATGTTCTTGTAACTTGTTTCTCTTTCTGATGCAGTCGAAGATATCAAGCTTGACGTTTAAAAAAAAAATCTGAGGGGTGAGGAGTATATAAATGGTGATTATCGAGGCTCGTTTTGTTGATTACTTTAAGCTAGGTACACATTTTGTATGCTGAATTGGACTTGAATTAAGCGGGTTCACATTTATAAGTTTTGTTAGGCGGTCGATTAGATGAAATGTTTTACTTATGCCACAAGTTTCAGTATAATAAAAATACTAATTACATGGTGGATTTACGTCTTTATATATCTGCAATTATGAAGAAGATTATTGTGAGACAGAAGTATGATAAAACACCGAATATGTGATCATAATTCATATTTAAATGAAATTCTTGTAAAAATAAGTAAAAAAGTAAAATGTTATCAAAATTTAAAAATAAAGAAGAAATGTAAAGCGTTATCCTGCTATTTATTGAGGAGAATTTTTCTAGAATTTTCACCGATCAGTATGTTGCTATTTATTCCAAGGGAATCTATATTAGTCTGTATAACGTCAGTAATACTGCGCGGTATTTCGTTTTTCACGTGAACTCATTTATTCTATGCAATTCAAATCCGCATGTGTAATTTTGCGGATACTTCCTTTGATGGTGTTAATAATATGTGAGTAATAATTAATGTATTATACTTAAACTACAATATTAGTTACTAAATAAAAGATTATTAACTTTTTCGGAAATTAAATTAAATGCAGATATTGCAAAAAATAAGTTATGTAAGTGGATTTGTTGCAGGCTCACATTAGCTCCTGGAACACTAAATTATTATTTAACAACTTTATTCAACAATTTCACATGAACAGCCCTTATTTGAATGTCAAATTAATTTGGGATAATTTAGTTCACCCGATGGATAGCGGAATGCAAAGAAAGTGTGAAAAGGAATCGATTATACGATCCATGTGAATAGCAGTATGCCAGTATAGGACTGTTTGTTTAAAATTGGTACTCAACGAATGAAAAAGGTAATTACCTTAGAAAAGGAAATATAAGCAGTAGATAATTGGGGACACAAATTGCCAGATCAATTATTGAATCGAAGAAAAAATAGAACAATAAACAAACTGTTCGATTCGATTTACTTAAAAACCTTAGTTTATTTACGGATAACCCCGAAATGCCGAGTTTATATTTCTAAGATATCTGAACATTTTCTCAGTCAAATTGACATTGCAGAAGAAATTGAAATATAAACAGAATTCCCTATTCATTCCCACATGACATGACAGTCAAATCACCTTATTGTTTCTTTTCTAATTGATCCAAGAAACTCTAATAATACAAGAATCTCCGATTCTTTAGAAACTTAAACTATGCTTAGGTATACAAAATTTTAAGTACCTCTTTCTCAACAGGGAATTATTTTGTTTAACTAAATGGATTTTGACATTTGCAGTTCTGATAGCTACATTAACACGCACCTATCTTGTAGATTTAAATAAACATAGTTAGGTTAGGTTAGGTTAAAGTGACTGTTGGTTGGGAAGTCCAACACACTTAGACCAAAATATGGTCCGTTGTGATACCACATGGATCAGTTGATCAGCTTAACTCGTTGAACCAATTGGAGCTTCGAATGAAGCGTAGGAGAAAAATAATGTCAGAATTTTTTAGATCGCTGGTATCGTTGAAGTAGTAGTCTCCAAGGTGGATTCTACGTCTTTGTGATAAGGCAGGGCATGTGCACAGAAATGAGAGACCGTCCCTTCTTCTTCTTCGTCCATGCAACTCCTACAAAAATCATTTGCAGGGGCTCCAAGTCGAATAGCATGCCTTCCTATTAAGCAGTGCCCAGTCAGGATACCTATAACGTAGCTAATGTGCAAATCTACTCAGAGAGATTAATTGTTTTGAGCGCCTGGCGCTAAGATTAGGCCAAATTAATTTTGTCGCTAAACAGGTGGTGGTGTTATTCCACCTGAAGTTTGTTTTCTCTATGGTTTCTTGCTTTAGCATGAGTTTACATGTAACAAAGGGGATGCCTATGCTAGCATTGTGAGCCAGCAGAGGTAAAATTGTTCCGCTTTTTGCAAGTTCGTCAGCTTTGCAATTTCCTGGAATGTCTCTATGGCCCGACACCCAGAAAAGGTGAATGTTGAATTGTGTAGCCATCTCCGTAAGAGATGATCGACAATTTAGGGCAGTTAGTGAGTTAGTGGAGACAGAGTCTAGGGGCTTTAACGCAGCTTGGCTATCCGAGAAGATGCGTATATCATCAGTTGATATAACGTTTTCTCTAAGCCAGGATAGGACTTCTTTTATAGCCATGATTTCAGCTTGGAACACGCTACAATGTTCGGGTAGACGAAAGGAGAGACTTAAGTTTAGTCTATCTGAGTATACGCCTCCACCAACCCCATCCTCCGTTTTGGATCCGTCTGTATAAAAGTTTATAGGATCATCGTTCAAAAATGATGTATTCTCCCAAGAAGACCTGGGAGGTATAGTCACTTTGAAGCTATAGTTATTAAACTGAGGATGGGGTATGGTGTAGTCAATATTACGGTTTACAGTTCTGAACGAGTTCAAAATAGTGGTGTGGCCAATTCCATTATTGATCCACAGAGAGGAGGCTTGAAGCCGTATGGCTGTATTAGCGGCCGTTTGCTTGCTGAAAATTTCCAGCGGTATTAGATGGAACAGAACATCAAGTGAGGCGGAGGGGGTAGAGCGAAGTGCTCCTCCCACACACAGGCAGGGTGTTCGTTGGACTTTGCTGAGTTTATCGCTATTTGTCGCTATTTCTAGCGCCGTCCACCATACCGTTACTCCAAGTAAGGATCGGCCTTATGACCAAAATATATATAGCCAGTGTGTAATGCGGGGCTGTAGGCCCCATTTATTAACAATGGCCTTTTTACAGGAGAACAGGGCTACGTGGCCTTGTTTATCCTCTCTTGAATATTAGGTTTCCAACTTAATTTCTTATCTAAAATGAGACCCAAGTATTTTGCTTGTTCAGAGAATTTAAGTGGTACACCGTTTATGAGGGGAGGGTCAATGTGTGGGACTTTGTATTTCCTTGTGAAGAGGACAAGGTCGGTTTTTTGTGGGTTAACGCCTAGTCCACACCGATTACCCCATCTGGTGAGCTTATTTAAAGCGTTTTGTAAGAGGTCTTTTAGTATATTGGGGTGTTTACCCGTTACCGCAATAGCAACATCGTCCGCATAGGCAAACACTCTGTATCCCTCTCTTTCTAGAGTAATTAGTAATTCATTTATTACTAAGTTCCAGAGGAGAGGGGATAGGACACCACCTTGTGGCGTACCTCTGCTGACACCCCTTTGTGCAGTGAAATCGCCCAGTTTTGAATTGATAATCCTGCTTATCAGCATCTGATTAATCAATTCGCTGATCGACTTATCGACCTTCAGAGATGTCAATACACGTGCAATTGCAGATGTGTCGACATTGTTAAATGCACCTTCTATATTTAATAAGGCACCTAAGGTGTACTCTTTATGATGGAGGGAATATTCGATTGTACGTACTATACTGTGTAGAGCCGTTTCAACTGATTTCCCTTTGTTGTAGGCGTGTTGAGCCTTTGAAAGGAGGGACTTATCAATACTTGCCCTTAAGTGGATATCGATCAAACGTTCAACAGTTTTGAGAAGGAATGATGATAAGCTGATAGGTCTTAGGTCTTTAGGGTTAACGTGGCTGGATTTTCCAGCTTTTGGAATAAAAACGACTTTAACTTGTCTCCAAGACATCGGGATGTATGCCAATTTAAGGCATCCCTTGAAGATGTTTTCTAGGATGGGTATTAGAAAACTTGCATTTTCTTGCAGTTCAGCTGGAATTATACCATCCGGACCTGCAGATTTATATGGCTTAAAGCTGTTAATAGCCCATTTGAGTTTTTCCCTAGTGACTAGACCTTGTGGGGGATATAATGTATTGTCACAACTATTTGGTACAATGTTATTAATAATATTAGAGCTACCAGGAAAGTGAACGTCTAATAGCAAGTTGAGCGATTCTTCGCTTGAATTGGTCCAGAGGCCAGAGGCGTTTTTCAAGCAGCTTGGCATGATTGGATTTTTGGAGAGGATTTTGCGCAACCTGGATGCTTCACAGCAATCTTAAACGTTGCTACTGAAGTTTCTCCAGGACGATCGTTTGGTTTTCCTCAGTTCTTTTTTATATATCTTCAGTGATTCTTTATATGAATCCCAGTCAGACATGTCTCTAGAAGCTTTCGCTCTGTTAAAGAGTTTTCTGCATTCTTTTCGAAGTGGATCTAGCCCTGAGTTCCACCAGTGTGGTTTCTTTTTACCTCTTACTTGTATAAGAGGACATGCAGTATCTAGAGCTTTGTTTAGGGCTAATGTTAGATTATTGACTTTGTCGGCAAGATCAGTGTTGGAGGGGGTATTAAAGAGTTCAGGTTTTACTAAACTATTTAACGTTCTCTTGTATTTTGTCCAATTTGTTCTTTTTAGATTTCGAAAGATCGGTTGGCAAGGTGGTTCATTTATAAAGTTAAATTGGATGTACCTATGATCCAAAAAGAGTGATCTTTAGATACCTTCCAGTTCAAAATATTATTATTAATGAAGTCGGAGACAAAAGTTATATCTAAAACTTCCTGTCGATTTTTAATAATAAAGGTTGGCTCTTTACCAACGTTACTTATGAGTAGGTTAGTGTTTAGAATATAGTCGAAAAGAGACTCACCCCTGTCGTGTATATCCGTGCTACCCCACACTGTATGGTGGGCGTTAGCATCACTTCCGATGATGAGGCCGAGGGAGTCCTGATTCCTCGAACAATGGATTTAGCAATCCAGGGTTCTTGAATGAGGACAATATCTTCATCGCTGCTGGATAAACGAAGAAGAAGGGAGGCCGAAGGCTTTATGGAGTGTTGGAGGTTAATCTGGAGTAACCGCAGCATTTTCGCTACCGTACTCCCGATCAGCCTCCAACACAGTGATGTCGGAGTCATCTATATCAGAGGACGATTCTAAAAGAATGTCCTCATCTCCGCTGTCGTAGACCTCGGCCTCCATTGCGGAAAAACCTTGGTCGGTGGTAGGAACTTCCACTGCTATACTGGGGATACCTGGGATGCATCGTCTTCCAATGAAGGAAATGTGACCGATGCACCAGGTTCCTCAGCAACCGTTTCCGCTTGTATGGGTGGGGAAGGGTTTGTGCCTCGGCCCCATCTTTTTTGTAGACCCTCTCAGCGGTATTTTATCAAACCCGAACCTGATCACACCTTTCGATTGCGCCAGAGGAGAAAGGGACTCTGCATTGATGATAACAATTGCACCCTTGTAGGGTCCCTTTGGATCCTCTAGTTTCGCAACCTTCCAGTTGTGAGTAGGAAGGGTTGGATTGGAGAGCCTGATTACTTTTAGGACGTGGTCAGCTTCCTTGAATATGGCCGGAACCGTGATGCGAGCCCTTGGTCTGCAAGGAATGTCTTCCTTTGCGACAACCTCCAGCGACGTGCCATCTACGTCGCTTCTATCGATAATCGCGACTACCATTTTGTCCTTCAGAACGTCACTGAAGGACATTTTTCTCCTTACGAGGGTCAAGAGAAGTGCTGGTGTTTAGCACTTTAGGGCTATAGACCTTTGTCGCTTCGACGTTGAGTCTTGTCTGGTCTTTACGCTAGTTTTGTCTTTGGTTTCGGTCTTTGAATTTTGTTTTGTTTGTTTTGTTTTTAAATTGTTCATTTGAATCCCACGAGTAGCGGATAAGGGGTGGTCCATCTGTACAGATATCCGTGTATACAGATAAGGCTGGTTAATCCGGAGGTCGCCAGGTATCCGGATACTCCGTTAGCGACTGAGCTAGTTTTTTAATTGGGCCCTCAGCCAAGCTGATCATCGGCACGGGTCGTGTAACACCTTAGATCCAGCCAAATTGGGAGGTAGATCGAGGGAAGGAGAGAGAGGGTAGGGAGTCAGGCAGTTTAGCACTGATGGAAGTACTGATTATAAGGGTTAAGAGAGGAATCGAAGGAGGGGTTCGTTGGATGGTTTTTTCACCAGCAACGTGGGGTGGGTAGGAGATGAGAAGGTAACAATACTGCCCATAATCTCGTAAAGGCCCTAACTAACATTTTCACTATTTCGAGATAATGATGAAAACAATAAATCTTTAACCGCGACCTGAAGGTGTGAAAAATACCAAAAAATATTTTTTGTAAAGCTTTTTTATTGCTTTATTTTTTGGAATAGTTTTAAACTCAAAATTTACCTATCAAAAATTTCATTCGACTGTAGGCCAATAACGCACTCTCCAACAAAATCAAATTCTAAATTCGTAACAAAAACTCGACAAGATTCAACACGTTACAACCTTTTACATAAAAAATTTCAGCCAGAAAAAAAGCCCTAACTACAAAAATTCTTGCATCAAAATTTATAAAAAGCCCTAACTGCCACATAGGGCTTTTTAAAAAAGAACATGAATATGTTTTCTGTATGCAGTGTATTATAAAAGGCCCTATGTGGTAGTTAAGGCTTTTTATAAATTTTAATGCACATGATTTGTAGTTAGGGCTTCTAGAAATTGTGTTTTTCTGGCTTATTTAAAGATCTAGGGTCAAGAAATGAATGAAGAAAAATCGGAGACAATGCCCTAACTCCAAATAATGCAAAAAACTCAAAATCGGAAATTTTGTAGATAGGGCCTTTACGAGATTATGGGCAGAATAGTCGGCTATTTCGCTTCCTATGTGGGAGAGGAATTGATCGAAGGAGGGGTGAAGGTATGTGAGCGACCTTTGGTTTCAGGACTCATCTGGAGATAAATAATTCTCGAGAATCAATGACCCTACTCACTCCATTCCTGTTGGAATTAATTTGTTTTTGATTTACATTTGTGCAGTGGTAAAATGTTTGCTCTGTATATAAAAGTCCTAAAGCCGTCTTTGTCTAAAAATTCCATTTACATAGTTTTTTTCATTCGAAATACGCGACTTATTGTTGGCTTCATAATGCTTTAAGAAAACCTATAGAGTTCATAATGTAATGTATCAAAAAGAACATACATTTTGATTAAACCTTGATACCTACCCATATTTGGAGTGGTACTTTCCTACCCTGGGTACCAGAACGCTCTGTTTCTATTGCAAGATATCTTATTTAATAAAGATAGCCATACACGATAAAGCCAAAGAACCTTATGGACCGGAGCCGATCAAAATTGACCGTGTGTGGGGAAACAGAGATGGCTCGGTTTGGATCTCTGGATCCATTTGGATTTTCAGCAAGTCAAAAATTAAAGAGCCCAAACAAACGAGCCAAGGCTCGGTTCTGTCGTGTGTGGGGAATTAACGAACACAATCTTATCTCGCCACATAATAACTATCTGACAATCCCGGCCTATTTCATACAAAAATTCGATCAGACAAATCCTTAATGACTCTTTCCTTCTTTTGAATGTGTCTGGGTCAGTTGCCAACTTAATTCAATTTGAATTAATTTAAAGACGTTTTTCTGAACAATTGGCTGAAAATTTTTAGTTTATTTTATAAGAACCCTTTTTATGTTGATGATTATGCAGATCCACATATATTTGTTATGCTCGGAATGAAAAATATAAATAATCAATCTGTCGAATTGGCTGCTCGTGGTGGTGGTTGCTCGCTCGTCCAAATGGCTTCGAGCCAATTGGATCGGTCGTGTATGTCCAGCTTAAGAGTTATTTTACATGTTTAATGTTTATGTTTAAAGCTTTTATTATTAAACAGAATAACGCAAGAATAATTTGATAGTCTTAACAGATGGGTATTTTGCACTTGTTACCAAAGGGTGATGCATAACCCTGGTAGTAGTAGATATCATTTTTAACTATCGTGTCAGTTATCTGTGATATTGTGTACTTCATCCACCCAATCATTTTCTTGACACAATAACTTCTAACCAGACCTACCTATCTAATTATTGTGAAACAGTAATAAGAATTTCAACTGCTGATTGAGTTCCAATTAGCTAAACTGTGACTTTACTTTTGAATTGCGAAACAGGCCCTTATATTCTGGTCAGCTTACAAACATAAAACTATATATTTATTTACTTTAACAATTAATTTTAAAAAAGAATACAAGGAAGCTAAGAGAACTCAAAGATCGATTTTATACCGAGCAACGTTGAAAGTCAAAATAAGAAGTAAGATTTGATTTGTTGGACCTGTATCTTTTTTCTAGCAAGATACTTTTAAGGTTTTATTTTCTGTGTTCAAACAGTTGCACTGGACTACTCTAGGCAGTAGCTTTTTTGTGTTTATTGATAAAATTTCTAAACTAACTTACTACACTAATTAGCATTCATTGACCTTATTAAGATTAGTAAAAAAAGTCAAGATCAGCTTATATTTGAATTTTGTTCGATGTTTTGTGTTTTTGATTTAAATTTTATTATTTAAAAATAGATAAGAGCTAACTTTTATTTAAAGAGAATCTCTGGTGATTCAGTGTTCCCAAATCGTGTTTTAAATTTAGGAAACTAATCTACGATCACAGCCATTGAGTACTAAACCATTATATATTTATTTGAATAGTACTATCATGAAGAGGAACGAAAGGTATGACGCCTGCTGGTAGGAAATTAAAAGAATTTGGATTCTGTTTGGAATCTATTTATAATCTATAAAGTTCTCGCTATTGTATATAGCGAGAACTTGAAAATAAAAAAAAAAACGAAATTAGAGAAGAATGCATACAAATTTAGCGAAGGGCATTTTTTAATGCATACAGTTTCAATGCGATTGCATCTCCGAATTTATTTAAGTGAGGTGTTATAACCTTATTAAAAAGAGGATGGGATGCAACCCACACTGATAACTTCCCATCCTGTCTGTCGATTTGTCTTGCTTAAAACTTTAACAAAATATTTATAACAATATTTTGTGTGAGAAAAATAATTTGAAGCCTAAATCTTTCTTTGTTCTCCTAATAATTGAGTCGAAAACCATTTCTCATCAGTTTTTGTGGTTTTTTTTTATAAAAGTTGTCAGTTGAATTTTTCCAAAATATTAATTAAAAATTACCAACAGTATTTGGCATATGAAGAAATAGTTTGCTTTCAAAATCTATTTTTGCTAACGAGATATTTATACGAAACCCAATTTTTTTACCAATTTCTTAAAAATTTCTATTTCCTATATAAACAAATACAGATTTATGGATTTTTCTAAGAACAATATCTTGCATTAACAACAAAATGTAGAGCAGAATTAAATCATTTTGAAGTCAATACTTTATTTATTTATGAGATACCAGGAAACAAATATCAATTTTTACCAATTTTACTATAACTATTTTTTGTAGATTTTAATTTGTTGGATCTTTTTAAAAATATTCATTTTAACGTGAGTGAAAACATTAAAAAGCATTATTATTGTCAGAAAACTTATTTTTTTATAAGTTAACATTAGAACGTCAATTATGGCGTCCAGAACCAATTCAAAAAATATATTCAAACAATTAAAATGACAAATGATATATGAACATTGAAATTGACGTAAAAACAAATTTTCGACAAAAACCATAATTATGTATGTTAATTTTTTTCTTGGAACTTTTTGCCATTTGTTAATAACGATTTCCTCATAGTGTCTTTGCTAATTTTCATTGATACGGGAGTTTTTTCCACGTTTGATGAATTGTGTGTGTCGGCGCGCAGACTCTGTGGTGAAAAAATAACCAAATTCTTTCCAAAACAAAAACCGTGTTTGTCCAAATTCGTTAAGTTGTTTTTATTTTCTAAAAAGTACAATTTAGAATTTAAAGAAAAAAGGGAAATTATACAAAACTTACATAGGTCTGAACTCTTAATTTTAATTCTAAGCTGCGGCCATCTACTCAGACTATGTACATATTTCTGATCAAAACTTAGGTTAGGTACATGGCGTGGAAAATTCTCGAGCCTTTTTTCATTTTTCTTTGTTTTAGTTATTTTTGTGGCGCGGTATTACCAGAATAATTAAACAAATAATTTTTAGTATTGGAGAGTTTATGGCTCGATGACATCCCGGGGCCCGTCTGAAGCTCTATCTGAAGACTCCAGATCCAAAACAGCGAGCCTCCCAACCGACCTCTTCACCAAAATGTTCCCATTTGGCAGACGAACATCAGCTATCCGCACAACTCCATCAAGACCAGGGAAAACGTTTGTCACTCTTGCAAGCCTCCAAGCAGATCGAACTTCTCCCGGCTCAATAACAAGAACAATGCTTCCAATCTCTACTGGCTTTGTCTTTGTGTACCATTTTGAACGCCTCGTCAGCTCAGGAAGATACTCTGTGTACCAACGCCTTGTTAACTCTCTCATTAGGTATTGCGCTCGACGGCTATACAGCCTACTCCATTGATCGTTGCCAGAAAACACTCCAGGTGCGGTTAAATCCCGATCGGCATCGCTAAAAAGTATGGAGTAAGTGGTCGAGGATCCTCCGGGTCGACGGGTAAATGAGTTAGCGGCCTCCTGTTAATCTGCCCCTGTGCCTCATATAGCGCGTTCAAAAGAACATCTTCTCGAGGTGTCACTCCCTTTAAGGTAAATTCTATGCTGGATTTAATGAATTTAATAAGGTGCTCCCATGCTCCACCCATCCACGGTGAGTATGCAGGTATGAAACGCCAGAGTATGCCCTCGTACTTGGCGCAGTACTCACCGAGAGCAGCCTCCATCTCCCTTACATCTTTATCTAAGCGGTTCCTTGTGCCGACGAAGTTGAGACCATTGTCGCTATAGATGAATTTGGTGACCACACGAATGATTAGAAATCGACGAACAGCCATATAACACTGGTCCATGGAGAGATCATTGAGCACCTCAATGTGAACTGCACGGAAACTCAAACAGGTAAAAATCATCCCAAATCGTTTAACTGTACCTCTTCCATATTTAACATGCATGGGACCGAAACAGTCTACCCCCACATGGGTAAAAGGTCTCAACTCAAAGGCTATCCGACCTTCAGGCAACTGACCCATAAATGGTGTTACTGCCTTTGCCTTGAGTCTTTTGCACATAAAACACTTTCATTGAACTCGTGCCACTGTCGAACGAATGCTTATAATCCAAGCTCTTTCCCTGATGTCTGAAATCGTCGTGGCCGTTGCAACGTGATTGTTAGCTTCATGGTGGTGCTGAACTAATAATTCTACTAGCGGATGGTATTTCGGCAGTATGGCAGGATTTCGTGCTGCGTATGAAATATTTGCTTTCTGTATTCTCGAGCCTAGTCGCATAGTACCCTTATCATCGATAAACGGACACAGATTCAATAAAGGACTCGTGGTCCCTAAACTTCGATTAGCTTGCAGACAAGTAATTTCATCCGAGAAGGCCTCTTGCTGTATTTTCCGAAATAACCAGTCCTGAGCTCTTACAATTTCTGACGGTGTTGCGAAAGGCTCTGTTTCAATTCCCTTTTTACTCAACAAGTCTTTAAAACGAAGTAATAGTGCCACTACTCTGACTGCCGAAAACCATCTAGCTCGAAACCTTGGTTTCAACTCATCAAATATTTTAAATGACATTGGTTGATGTCTGTGCAAATTCACTGGGAATTTTGATAAATCAATTGTGCTTACCTTATTCGCATAAGCGATAACTTTCCCTGGCGTAACTGGCCAATCAACTTGGGGAAACTTCAAAAATTCGAGTCCTGCAAACCATCTCGAGTTATTAGACTTTTCTGCATTGTCACACCATTTGGTTCCGTCATCCGCAACATTATCCGCAGATCTTACGAACCACCACTGATGCGGATTAGTAGTTTCTAAAATCTCTCCAACACGAACAGCAACAAAACTTGGGAATTTAAAGGTGGAAGAACTAATCCAGGAGAGCACCGGCTTAGAATCGGACATAAAGATTATGTCATCAGCTCGAATTGAGTGAGAATTTCTCACAGTTTCCGCAATCTGCAACCCAAGCACAGCCGCCTGCAACTCTAAGCAAGGCACTGACAGTCTCTTAACCGGAGAAACCTTCGCCTTAGCCATGGCAATTGTCACTTCGACTGCTGCATTATGCTCGAAGCGCCAATATGATACAGCAGCAAATGCCTTCTCCGAAGCATCCACAAAAACGACCAAACTGATTCTTGAGTAAGCCGGGGTCAATGTCGTATACGAACGAGGAATCTTGATTTCCTCTATTTGTCGCAAGATTCTTATGAAATTCAGCCACTGCTGTCGCAACACATAGGATATCTGCTCATCCCAATTGAAGCCTTCGCGCCAGATCTCTTGCAAAATAAATCGCCCTCTGATGATGAGACACGAAATAAGACCAAGGAGATCGAAAACTCTCATAATCGTTCTTAATATTTCTCGTTTTGTTATATTAGCCTTTGAATCCGACATCTTCTTTAAAAACTGTTTATCGTAGAGCTTATAAATCAGATCAGATCAGAGGAAGGCTGCCATAACATTCCCAAAATCTTTGTGACGTAACTCTCGGACTCATTGGGATCGATGCTCACCAGGCTGGCTCTGATATTCGATTCAGGAATCTGGTCCAAAAACGCACGACTATTCGATTGAAATCCCACCAGCTCGAAGTTCATTGCCTTACAGATTTCAATGGCATCTTTGCTAACAGCAACAGCTTCTTCAACCGTGTCGTGACTATTAAAGTAGTCGTCAACATATGTTCGGTTGACTAGCCCATCAACTGCCTCCGGACACTGCTGCTTATAGAGGTTCGCATGATGATTTTTCACAAATTGTGCAGATATGGGAGAGCAAGAAGGTCCAAACATCATGATCTGCATAATGTAGACTGCTGGACTTCTAGAAACATCGCCATCTCGTAAAAGAAACCTCTGACAATGCTGGTCCGCTTCACAAATCTTAATGCGGTGGAACATCTCTCGAACGTCCGTATTTACAGCAACTTTTCGTTCGCGAAATTTGAACAGCCCAGCGTGGAGAGGTATACCAAATTGTCTGGACCCTTCAATAAATGCGCGTTCAATGGAAGTCCATTCACCTTCGCAGCGACGTCAGCAACTACTCTTGGCTTCGGTGGATGTTTATTCTGATTCACAACTACAAATGTAGGTGTATACCAAACTCTCGGATGCTCTTGACACAGCTCTTCATCTGATACAATCCTAGCGTATCCTTTGGATATTAAATCTCGCATGTATTGGTTCATCCACTTCAACAGCTCAGGTCTCTTCAACAAAGACTTCTCAAAACTAATAAGTCTTTTCTCAGCCATGGGGTAGCTATCCGGAAGTTTAACGTCATCGGAAGCCCAAAGCAAACCAATCTCGTAGTGATCGTCAACATAGCGCAGGGTGCGCTTCATCACCTCTAAAACCCGAGCGTCAAGTTGGCTAACAAAATTTCCGCTAGGAGGCCGAACCCCAAACTCCTCGGTTGAGAAATGACGTTTTACTATATCATGAAGTTCTTCATCTTGCTTGTTAATTCCATGAAAGTAAGAAATCGAAGCTATTTTTGAAGGGCGTCAACACTCTGGTGTGCCAGTTCCAGATTCTTCACTGAATAAATGTCCCTTAGCATATGTCGTTTACGTTTATTTATGCCAGAAACATGTAAATTTGTACGCAAAGAGTCCTCAATTCTGGAAACGCCCTTTGTCCACTGAAGTGTAAGCTGCTCTGGTTCACCTCTCAAGTCCAAAAAATCAAAAACATCTTTTTCCACCATCGTAATGGATGAGCCATCGTCCAAAAATGCAAATGTGTCTAAAGATTTATTATTGTTCCCAAATAAACGAATGGGAACAACTTTGAACATAATGGAGCTTTAGGTTCTAGATGTGTTAGAATGAATTTGCGACGGTGGAACGAAAGGATGTGCCGATGAATTCAAGGTTGGCTTCGTTGTTGACGGATGAAGTAACGGATGATGATTTTTCGAGCAGCCCTCGACACCACACAACTTCTTTTGTGAACAGTTTTTCCATCTATGTGGTGATAACTTTAAGCATCTAAAGCAAATGGCCTTGCTCTTAGCAAATGTGAACCTTTCGTCTAAAGACAAAGCTTTAAATTCTTTACATTCACTTAAGGTGTGTTTGGCTTTTTCACATTTAACACATTTTTCTTCACTCTGTATAACTGGTTGGTGAGTCAGGACCTTCCGTGATGAACTGGAGCCACTTGCTTTGTCTGACGATAACTGCTTTGTTGCTTTGGATAACTCTGGTTGCAGGTCGTATAGTTTCTCAGTGAGAAAAACTGCGAAATCTTCTAAATTCAAATGCGTCTTCTTGGATTTTCGTTTTTGCCAGTCGTGGTATTGTCCAGGAGACAACCTACTTGCTTACTTAAATCCATCGACTTGATGTCCGCAACAAACCCATTCAGCACCACAGCCCACTGATGCAGTTTTGTATCACTCGGTGAGCTCAACGACGGCAACTTAAGCAGATTCGTAGTGAGACTGTGTACTAAAACATCTGCTCTCCCATAAATCGCACGTAATGAGTCCATCACGGCGTTTGCATCAGTTGAATACCTTAGACGATCGCTCACCAGATTATAAGCTTCGCCTTTTAGTGCCTTTCTTAGACGAGCAACATTTTCTTTGGCGCACTGTATTTGCCTTCAACCGTTGTTGATATGAATACCGATTCAAAATACGGCCATTCTTTATTATCATGCCCCGAAAAAGAGGGCAACTCCTGGACCTGACTGCGATTCAAGATCGTCAATAAATTTGCCATATCTGACTGATGGCACGGACTGTCTTGTGACGCGTCTTGCAATTTAACATTGCAGTCTTTTTGCCCCGACAGAGGAGTTGAGTGGGCAGCAGCAGGACCTACCATTTGCTTGTGTCTGCAATCAATTTGTCGAATCGCTTCGAGCCTTTCACTAGCAAGCTTTTTCAAATCTGCAGAATGAACAGAACTCGCTTCTTGCCTTGCAACTGACGATGTTGCAACCAACTGCGCTTTCAGCGTGTCCATTTCTGCTTTTAGAGAAGCGATTTCCTGGTCTCTCATGTCAACGATCGTTTGGGCCACCCTAGCCGCCTCAATCAATCCATCCACAGCAGATAAAACATCATTTTGAGTGTTACTTGCCGTGGCACCTGCAATGTGTGTATTCTGTTCCTTACTTTGACTTCCAATTTCATCGCAATCGTCTCTACGACAAAACCAAGGAGTAGCAGTGTCAAATAAAGTAGGGTTAAAATCCGCACACTTGTAATGCCACCACCTTCGGCATGTTTAACACGAAACCATCTCATCGTCATCGGGCAAATCACACTTCGTTGAAGCACAACTGTGTTCCATCCCTAGTAGCACAAATGGCTTTTATTTTGATTTATATAACTACAATATAACAGCCAAGTTATTGCCAATGTGTTTTACATAGAGTTTTTAGGACAATGTTGTAACCGAATTAGCCGCGTTTCCCCACTTGATTTAAAACAAGTTGATTTTATTTCGGTTGCATTAAGGTTTTTATATGTTTTATTTTAGTTTTTGCTTTGTATTTTTAATTAAATGATGTCATTCACAATACTATTAAAACTGAATTATAACTAAGGTAAAATGTTCTACTTATGTCATGCAAACTCAAGCATAAGTTATATAAATGTTTTTTGTAAGCTTAATACTGGTTTTGTTTGTGTCATTTACATTATTGAAACAATTCTTAAGTTATTGTAGAATTTAATTTATGTTCTAGAAACTAATTGTCAGTTCATGTTTATGTTGGCGTTGTATTTAATACTAAAAATTTGTTTCCCAAAATATTTTGAATGTTTTAATTAAGTTTTATTATTGAAATCTTATTATTTGTATTTATATGTTTTATATTTATTTGTATTTATTTATGTTTGATAAAATTTTTAAAGCAGATAGAATTCTTAAATTAAACTATTACTTTTGTACTACTTAATTTTACTGTTTTTAGTTGTTTTCGAAATCAAAATCACAAACAAATATCATTTTTATCTAAAATATGGGTATTCTACCTCGGAAAAACTCATGCGCCACCCAAATACAAAAAATTAGGAGAATAATTGATAAATTGTATTTATTTTTGTTTTCTGCACAAGAGTTAAATCATGAAAAAAATAATAGATTTGCCTAAAAAATCTAAAAACATGAAGTTTTTGGCTCATACAATGTAAATTAGGGTAGAGAATAACTTCGAAAACAAATTTTTATATTTCACCCAAATAACTAAATTATTAAAATAAAAAAAAATACCATTCAAAATGGTGCATGTTACAGATAACATAGAAACAACTTTGTTGCTTCATTTATAACTTATCAGTTATAGAACTGAATTTAAAAATGTTTGCAACATGAATATAACATAGATATAATAACTTGTGATTATTTTTTGTCGCATTGTTTTTTAAGCAAACTTTTTTTGTTGTTTCGATATGGTTGTAACTAAATAAAAAAGAAAAAAGCAAAATAATCATGCTTTCAAAGCGAACAGAATTGCCGAAGAGTTATTTTGGTATTTTACATAAATATAATTTTTTGTAGGAAAATGTGACATTTCAATACCAAAGTTGGTGCAGCAAAAAATCGCACATGAAGAAAATCTACATGCAATTTTTAACCCAGTTTTAAGCAGTTAAAAGTGCAGCGAACATATATACAATACAAAATTTTTGTTATAATCTGTGGTGTTTTCATAATTTTTCGTTGAAATTTCTTGTCAGAACACAATTCAAAGTGATGTGTACAGTTTTTTTTAATTATACCTAATAATAATTAGATGCAATAAATTTCATATTACATTTTATTACATACATGTGATAAATAATGAATGATTTAGAACAATTTACAGTTATAAAATAAAATTGTAAGCTTTTGCCATATCCGAAACTGGGTGTGGCAATTTGAAAAGACCCCTACAAATTCCTGAAAAACATTTTTTCTTATTGTTTCTTTTTCATTCAAACATTTTTTTATCCTCCCTGATAAATAAATAAAAACAATTTCTAAAACAACGCTTAGTTTAACTGTGACCATCAATGGGTTAATTTTTCCACTCTTCACAGCAATAGCGCTTAAATTGTCACAAAATAGACAGTTTGCGCCAAAACACACTTTTTTCCTCATCTTTCAACCATTCAAATGTCATATTTCAATACCAAAGTTAGTACAACAAAAAAAAAATCCACATGCGATTTTTAATTTGTCAGCGGCAACTCTACTAAACTACACGCATTTTAAGTAATGGCGTCTTAAATATTTCTATTAGGCATTTTACAAAATGTATATATTTTGAACATTGCAAAAATCTAAATACAATACCCTAAGAACAAAAATTACCTGCTTTAATGTTTGGTTTTTAAAATGTTTTAGAACTGTTTCCTTGTTGTAAATGAGATTATTAAACAAGACCTTTTCCATAACACATGTCATCAACAGTATTACAACAAAACGAAAAACAATAACGTAATTGTAACGTTGTTGGAACATTACGTATCACGAGAGTGTAAAAAAACACTTGTCATCTCTTTCATTTCAACTTAGTTGAAAGTAAATGTCATTAAAGTACTTGTACAACAGAAACAAAATAATTGACACTCGATTAGTTTGATGTATTGATGTTTTAAAAATATTACTGTGAAAAAGCATTTCTTCGTGAGTTGAAATTATCAAATTCAAATGTAAAACAATAACTAAACATCAATGTCTATGTTAAAACCCGATCCTACAAACCATGTCAATTATTTCCTCAAAAGAGTTGAGTTTTAATTAAACGTAATGTTATTAATTTATTATAAAGTCTTCATAATATCGTTGACTGAACTTATTGAAAATAATATTTTAAGGCCGCAATTTGTTTTAAACACAATATTAATTCATTGTAACAACAAAAAATAGTATATTATAATATTGTTATAAAACAGTTTCCAGAGTATGTTTTATTTCAGATGTAACAACGTTTAAGCCTGGAAATATTAAAACAGAAGCTTAGAAATATAGGTAGAACTTTTTTACAACCTTCGACTAACCAACTTTTTAATAATAACTAAGCAACAACTGGTATTTTTTTACTAACAACTTTAACTGAAATATAATAGTTTAAAAACGAGTTAAATCAAAATGTTACAAATATTTTTCGATTTACAAGATCAAAACAGTTTTGTAACCATACATGTTGCAGATTACTCCTATATAACTCAAAAATAACAAATTTTTGTTATAAATCGAATTCTGTGCTACTAGGGATGTCGGTTAACATAAATGAAGTCTTCGTGGTGCAATTCCAATTAACACCAACTATAAAATAAAAATATGTCGCCGCGCAGACTCTGTGGTGAAAAAATAACCAAATTCTTTCCAAAACAAAAACCGTGTTTGTCCAAATTCGTTAAGTTGTTTTTATTTTCTAAAAAGTACAATTTAGAATTTAAAAAAAAAAGGGAAATTATACAAAACTTACATAGGTATGAATTCTTAATTTTAATTCTAAACTGCGGCCATCTACTCAGACTATGCACATATTTCTGATCAAAACTTAGGTTAGGTACATGGCGCGGAAAATTTTCGAGCCTTTTTTCATTTTTCTTTGTTTTAGTTATTCTTGTGGCGCGGTATTGCCAGAATAATAAAACAAATAATTTTTAGTACTGGAGAGTTTATGGCTCGATGATTTTTAAATTTTGAAAAAAAAAGTTTAATTTTCCATTTTACATTTAAGACCATGTAACTCATACTTCCTTGATCTACTACCTACACCAAACTAACCACTATTATAAATCCTAACTTTAATTTGGAAACATTGTTTTTAAATTCACAGATATCACAAAAATTCAAAATCTAAAATCAAATGAATATAATTTGCTAAAAAAAAACATACCTACATACGTGCAACTATATGTTGCATATGAATTGTGTTTATATTCTCTAGTAACTATAACAACAGTTGAATTTTGTTTACATTCTTCTCATTTATTTTGCAGTAAACAGCTGACTCAGCTAACTCCCTCACACATCCGAATACTTGTCAGATAATATACACCTCATATCCACTTTTTTTTAAATATTATTTCCCGCCTCTCTTAGGTTCCACACTCAATTTTCGTACAGCCAGCGCCAATTAGGTGGTAGGAGGGGTTTCAAAAAAAATGTTTGTTCCTTAAAAGTACTTTCAGATATATGAATATATAATGATTAAACGTACGTACCAACGAATGCAACGTGTGAGAGTGAAAACCTAGACAATTTATTTCCATACTCAAATTAAATCTCTATCCATAGCTAAATTGAACGTTATATTTTATAAATCTACTGCGGATGTTGGCTGTTGTATTAGTAATTCATATACGTTTCTACTGTATTACGTATAACATTTAAAAAAAAAACACACAAATATTGGCACATCTCCATATGATTTTTCGAACGTCTAAGGCCATGATACAACAAAACAAGATATGGCTTTCCGAGTGTTTATTTTTTCTCGTTCTGCGCATCTACGTCATCGACGCACACTGTGTTTGACGTTTTGCATTTACAGTTTGGAATTCACAGCAAAAGGTAAACAAGTCAAACCTTGTTTCAGTTTTTGTTAAAGATTGTTAAATACTCTACAAAATTAATAAAAAATGAAATTGAATTGCATTGAATAAAAAGTGTTAATTTATTATTTTATTATATTTTCTTTTCCTGGAATTGTTCTTTTCAACAATTTCTCTGTTAAGTTTGCGTATCCGGAAATACATACGCGATCGGAAAAAAAGTTTTTTGATTTTAACATCACAAACAATGTTGGCCTTATTTGATATATCTATCATGTGCTTGATATATTCAGCACATATATAAATGCTCTGACCTTTTCCATTCACTGCATTGAAAACATTTTCCAGTGATAACAATTGGGTCATCACAGCTTCGGATGGCTTAGAAAGTCCACCTTCATCCAGGTGGTGAACCCAGGAGTCTTGGTTTGTATTACCGTCTTCCAAGTTTGTTGTAGTGGCCTTTAAACGATGGCAAATATAGCCAGCCAGGTTCTCGAGGCCATCGTATGCCATTGGCAAATTCTCCTCTTGCTCACTTTCAAAAGTTTTATTCACTTTAACAATGCTAAAAATCTTTCCTAAAAAATGCAAATCAAGAAACGGAACACATGATTTGATAAGATTTAAATTTATTATTTTAATATATCAAACCTGAGAACGATTCTTCTTCCAACCTCAGATCTGGTGTGTCATCTACACTAACGTTACCGTTCTCCGTTAGTGCACCTTCATTGTGGCCAAGAATATATGACCGTAGTCTATATTTAAATTCCTGGCGATCAGGATGGTCGTGAAGTCCCCCTTTGGCTCGAATGACACCAAAAAAGTTTTCCAAAACATCTTGGTTCAACCGGTAAGTCATTATGAACTTAATGTCATAACGATCTTTCATGTCTTTGTACAGCAACTGTAAGGCAGTATTAGATTGCACAATACCTTGAAAATAGTAAGTTAGATACATTTTCTTACATACAAATTTATTTCATCTTGTTTACCTTTTTGAAATGGAAGCATAGTATTTTTTCCTATGACCCGCATATTACAAGCCATTTCAGACATTTTATGGAGAATCTCGTCCTGTGATTTCAAATGAAGTCCATAAACATGGACTCTCTCCCTGGAATCACTGTATGGTGACCTTACGTTCATAACGTCGAACCAATCGCTTGTCTGTGAAAAAAATTGTAATATGGTTCAGTTTTACTTGTTGATATTACGAGTATATGTACGTACATATTTTAGCAAGTTGTTGCATTCTTCCCAGCTTTCGTCTTGAAGAAGCCCAAGTCCCACTGCCCTCGATAAAGCTTTAGCAACAGTGTGCGAAAACAATTTTGTTGCCAGCTTCACCTTTTGTCGATCCGCTTGGACAACATTAATGCTCCTTGGAGAAATTTTGTAAGTTATGCTCAACTCTCCAGATGTGAACGAAAGGAGTTTTAAAATGATGTCCTTTTTCACAATCTTTCCGTTGAGCATAAATCCGTGGTCGACAAAATGATTCCGTACAAGTTTTATGAGATGCGGAACGTCAGCAAATACATACATTTTTGTTTCTCCAAATAGGAACCTGCGAGAATAGTATTAAGAAAATAAAGATGTTAAGTTTGTGAAAGATATCCAATTTCATACCATGGCGTATCCATTCTGACTTTAAGCTCAGTGTATAGCCCTCGGTTTGCACCACCTAAGTCACTTGTAATCGCCACTACTGTGAAACCACAGTTCCCCACCGTTTCGATTATATCGAGCAAAATAATTTTAGTCATCTTGCAGTCAAAATCGTAAAAAATTGGTTGTTTCCATTTACCAATGAGGCCTGTTGTAAGATTGTTTATAATTAAAATAATACTTTCATAAATTCTTATTTTATTTTTACCTCTTAGCATCCCTACCTGGACGTAAGATGCGGGTTTGAGTGTGGTATCGGTAGTTCTGTCGTAGCAATAAGCTTCCTTAACTTTCATTTCGTCAAAACTAAGAACACATAGTTTTTGATTGGGAGTCAGCTCCTTTGACGCTTTCATGATTTTTATAACAGGCATCATGACTCCTGGTGTTAGATCTAGTTTCTGAGCCCAGGTTTGAAGTGTTCGTACAGCGGGAAGTGGAAAATTTTTTCTTTTTAGTAATTTGTACGCTCTTGAACTAGATGAGTATAAGGTTATAGACCTAGCTATATCCTTTTCCGACCAATTTGATCTCTTTAGGGAACCAATTTTTATTTTTTTTATTTGCCCGGGCGTAAAAATTTCAAGCAACTTGCTTTCCAAATTGCTTTGGTGGAACTCAGCTTTCTGCACTCGAGTTTCCAAAGATTTTATTTTTTCTTCCGCACTCGACAACTTTGAAGTTAAATCTTCATTTTTAGAACGTAACTTTTTTCTAAAAATTATACAAAATAGAAAATAAGAAAGTCAACTTTATATTTTGAAAAACATACATTTCTTCATTAAGATCGCTTATTTTGTTTAAAGATGTTGATAGTAACATCGACTCTGGGGCGTTAGAACCTGAACTTTCATTTTCGTCACACTCATTTGGAATTTCTGGATCGGTGTCATTTGGAAATGAATCTTCCAGCAAATTGTTCAGCAATTGTTGATTATGCTTCAACTCCATTCGCTTTGAACGATCTGTTGATTCGGATTTCGTTTCTAAGGAAGTTCCTTTTAAGTGCACTGTTGGAAATGCATCCGGTTTCAAAAGGCGCAATGGAGTGAATCCTAAATGAGTATTATTTTGTATTTCCTTTAAATTTGTCTATCAATTTTACATACCCATTTCAAATTTAACATTATTAATGAAATCCTCTTTCAGAAAATGCAAACCACAATTAAAACAATTAAAGAAAATCAAGAAAATTTATTAAATATGATGGAGGTTAATATGAAACAAATTTCGGATAAAGTGAGTGAGATAAAAAATGTATGCAAGCCGGTAATGATCGCGAGTGCCAATAGAGAAGTGCATAACGAGAAAGAAACATATGCGTCTAAGGTAAAAAAGGGTCCGCAAGTTATCTTAAAGCCCAAAAGCATACAAGAAAGTGCGATAACAAGGGAAGAAATAAAAAAGAATATTAACCCTTCATCTCTATCTATCAATGTAAGCAGTGTTTCCAATCGCCGGGATGGTGCAATTGCTATTGAGTGCGGGAATGATGAATCGAGTGTAAAAATGCAAAATGCAATCAAAGAGAAAATGAGTGAAAAGTATGATATTCAAATACCAGAATTGAGAAATCCTAAAGTGCGCGTATGCGGCATGAGTGAAATGATGAGCAGTGATGTTATTATTGAATCAATTCAAGCTCAAAATAAAATTGTATTCAAAGTTATAAAATGCATTAAAGTTTATCAGTCTCCAAAAAATAAAAAAATGTTCAATGCTATTTTGGAAGTAGATGGTGGAGCATTTCAAGAGTTATTGTGTGCTAAAAGAATAAATATTCAATGGGACAGATGTGTTATTTATGAAGAAATTAACGTCAAAAGGTGTTTTAAGTGCTGGGGTTTTAACCATAACGCGAAAAAATGTACCGGGGAGGAAACCTGTGTAAAATGTGCCGGAAACCATAGTAACAAAAACGATTGTGATAGCGAAAATACGAAGTGCGTGAGTTGTATCAGAGCAAATAATACCCTTCATCTGAATGTTGATGTAAATCACGATACAAGAAGCTCTAAGTGTCCTGTTTTGCAAAGAAAAATGCAAAGTGAGATGCAAAAAATTGCCTACTAGCAATTAAATAGCTGTAGGTGTTTCTTTGCCAACATACAGGGGCTGATAAATAATTTTAGTGAGCTTGAAAGCATAGTCTATCTGGAAAGTTTTGATTTTATTATAGTGGTGGAAACACATGTAACGTCAAATATTGACAGTACTGAAATTTGTTTAAGTGGTTTTACGACAGTAAGGTGTAACTCTGTTTCTTCCCATACGGGTGGAATTGTTTGTTATGTTAAAGAACAGTGGCAAGTTGTTACTTTAGAAAGTGTTTCAACACATATGGATTGGTGGATTTTGGTTATTAAAGTATCTTCAGGTTCACAAAGTTTTATATTAGCCGGTCTTTATAGGTCCCCAAGTTCGTCTTTAGCAAGTTTTTGCGATTGCTTCAAGGAATTAATGGAGCGAACAGTAATGTATGGAATAGACATTATTCTCATGGGTGACTTTAACATAGACTGGCTTGTGAACAGTACTTATAAAATTCGTGCTCAACAGGTAATTAGTGACAATGCATGTAAACAGTTAATATCCGAACCAACAAGAATAACTCCTACATCTCGTACTTTACTTGATTACGTCGTTACAAACAGTTTTAGAGTTCACGCTGAGGTAGTTAAAAAATGGAAAATAAGTGATCATGAAAGCATAGAAATAACAATAGAAACAAGAGACAAAGTGAAAAACGTAAAAAAGCAAATACAAATTCTGAAATACAGCAAGTCTTCATTCTGTGATAATCTAATCGGGAACATTGATTTATTGAATAATATCTTTAACTGTGATAACGTTAATATTATGGGGGATAACTTTTGTAATATGATAGCTTGCGCGGTTGATTCCCTTAAAATTACAAAGACTGTTAATGCTACTGATAGAAACGAATGGTACAGTAATGAGCTGAAAAGAATGAGAGACACTAAAATTTTAAAATATAATCAGGCCATTTGGTCAAATACAGCTAATGATTGGCAAAATTATAGAGTCGCGCGTAACAGGTTTAAAGCAGAAATAAATAAAGCCAAAAATAAATATGTTTCGAATAAAGTTCAGGGTGCAAAAGACCAAAAGTCAATGTGGCGCATAATTAAATCCCTAGTGTTAAATCAAAAGAAGAGTTCTATTAAAAGTATTAATTTTGATAACGTAATAGTGGACGACAAATACCAGCTAGCGGAAAAACTTAACCATTTTTTCGTCAAGAGTGTTATTGAAATCAATAAACTAATTCCAAATGTTTCTTATTATGATTACATTGAAGACAATGATAAAACATTTAGGTTTGAGTTTGTTACTTTTATTGAGTTAAAGACTTTTATCAGAAATATGAAAAATAAAAAAGATGCAAATATGTTGTCTGTTAATATGATAAGTGATTCATTCCACATAGTTGGTGACGGTTTGTGCAGATTAGTAAATGAATCTCTAAGAGAAGGTATTTTCCCAGATTGCTGGAAGGAGTCAATGGTGGTTCCTATCGCTAAAGTCAATAACCCGTTGTATCCTGAAGAATATCGTCCAGTAAATATGTTGCCAAATGATGGAAAAATTTTGGAAAAAATTGTTCAAAAACAACTTCAAAAATACATGGAAGAAAGCCAGTTGTTTGTGGAAAGCCAATCAGGGTTCAGAGAGGGACACAGCTGTGAATCTCTGATCAATCTTATTATTGCTGACTGGAAGACAGCAGTACATCAGAAAATGAAAATAGTTGCCGTGTTTATTGACCTGAGGAGAGCCTTTGAAACTTTGGACAGAGAAATTCTATTAAAAAAACTTTACAAATATGGAGTGAAAAATAAAGAACTGAGCTGGTTTCAATCATATCTGCAGAGGCGTACGCAAAGAACTAAGGTGGAAGAAGCTGTATCCGAATCGATTAATGTTAATTTAGGTGTTCCGCAAGGGTCGGTGTTGGGAACATTATTATTTATAATTTATGTTAATGAAATGCCTAGGGTTGTTAGATATTCATTTTTAAAACTGTTTGCCGATGATGGTCTATTATATTTTGTTGGTAAAAGCATTGAAGAATGTATTGAAAAGGTTAATTTTGATTTAATGGAGCTAAACAAATGGTTTCATATGAATAAATTAAGCTTAAACGTGGGAAAAACAAAATGTATGTATATTAATGGAGAATCAGAGACTGAAATTAAAATTGATAACCAGGTGTTAGAAGTTGTAGAAAATATAAAATATCTTGGAATTATGTTTGATAATAAGTTGGAATTTAATACACACATTGACTATATATCAAAGAAAATTGGAAAAAAGATTGGTTTCTTTTCAAGAATTAGAAAAAGAATGTCGACTTTATGTGCAATAAATGTGTATAATACAATAATTAAGCCCCATTTTGAATACTGCTCGACCATAATTTATCTTGGTAATATAACGATGATAGATAGATTGCAAAAATTACAAAATAAAGCAATGAGGATAATTTTAAAATGCCATTGGTTAACACCAATTGCAAGTATGTTAAGTATGTTAAAATGGCTTAGTATAAATCAGAGAACCATTATGAATGTGTTAGTCTATGTTTTTAAAATGAAAAATGGAATGCTTCCCAGTTACTTGTGTGATAAAATCAATTATGTTAGTAATGTACATAGTCATAATGTAAGAAATAGATCAGATTTTCGTCTTCCACATTTTAGAACTCGATCAGCACAAAATATGCTTACACATAATGGCCTTAAATTGTTTAACGGGCTTCCAAATGATTTGAAAACAGAAACAAATTTGAAAATATTTAAGAAAAAAGTTGTACACTTTGTAAGAAATAGATATGCATATGTATAAGTTTAATTTTATTATTTATTATTAATAGTAAGTTGTAAATAGCTAAAATATTGCTAAATAAACAAATCAAATCAAATCAAAAATCAAATCCTTGCAGTTTGAATATTAATATTATCCTTCCTTTTGCAAAACAAAGTCCATTGCTTTGAAAGATTTAAATTTCGCTTCGGAAACTTATGAAAACTTGTTTGAGCAGAAAGTTTTTTTCGTGTTGAGTTATTGCACTCAAAAACTGAACATATACCCATTTTAAATACTTTTTTAATAAAAACCAATTTCAAAATTATCTTATTTAAACACACCAAACCTTACTTCCTTTACAGCAGAGAACAGGAAACAAAGTAAAAGGAAATAAAATTGCGCCATAAAATTACTTGGTTGTGCGTCGATGACGTCATGACATTTTGACAGCTACAACACGAAATGTGCAAAGCCATATCTTTAGTAGTTGTATCATGGTCTAAGGCCGTAACTTTTGAGAAATTAAGGTTGCCTCAGCAGCACCCCTGTGTTTGCCTGCAGCATATTCAGCACAGTTATGAGATGACATTTCAAAACATTTCAGCCGAAATCTAGCGGTTGAATGACATTTTTGACAGAACAAAGAGAAGAGGAGAACCGTACGGTAGGACGGACTAAAAATCGACATTTAGATTCGTCAAACGATTTGGTTTTGGTATTTGGTTTAGAATATGAAGAAGATTGCGTAAAATTTAATGTTATTCCAAAATAATCCCAAAAAAACTAATTTCCAATAGTTTCAACAAACCAGTAATTCAGTATACAAACCAAGTGTTATTGTTCTATCCAGTATTTTATATTAGTCTAACCTACCCTGGGACAAATTAAAAAAAGAAAGTTCTTTACAAAATATAAACCAAAGCAGGTATTTCCCCCCCACAATTTCCCTTTAAACCTTCACTTTGAACAGCCAAAGTGAGTAAAGTAAAATAAGATTTACGTGCGACAAATAAAAAGTAAAAAAGAACACAAATTTATTATTTCTTTGGCTTTGATGTTTGATGGCTCCATTCCACCGAGTGAAGGGCCCTTATTTCCAATCTACGATTTGAAGATTAAAATTCTGAAACGTTTGCTGTGTGTGTGTTCAAAGTTTGTATTAAAGTGTATAATTAAAGTAATGAATATTTTGTAAATTAATCACCGCAAACTTTTTCTTCTTTTTAACTTGAAGTGGTGGCTTAGTCAGACAAATGTCAGAGACAGGGCAATTTTTTGTGATTTCAAGTTGACTATCTTCTGAGTGCCAGAACTTCACGGTAACTACTACAAAACCGCCATTATAAAGATGAACAAAGCTTCGAAGCATGTTCAAATTCCATCTACGATGCCACAAAAGAATGTTATTAATTCTATTATGAGTTTTTTGCCAGACAATAGACCGATAACTTCTCTGCAGATAGTAGAAGACTTTGAAAAGTGAGTTATTGGTATTGCTTTGTGTTTCTATATTACTTTATCTTTACTCAACTTCAGATGCCCAAAAAATTTTACAACGGTTCACCGCACGTACGATCAAGACTCTGATGCTGATCTATGGCGTGAAAATAGCATTATTTTTGGAAGACAAACTGCTCGTTATCTATGCCTTTCAAAAACTGAAGGTTTGCCTGAATATGTTGTGGAGACATTGAGGTAGTTAATTTTAACATTTTGCACAAAATTCATTTTCTAATGTGATTATAATTTTGTTAAGGGTGATTTCGCAAAAAGAATTACCACCAAAGGAATTTTCATTGCTTTCAAGGACAGCAGACACAGAGCAAAAGGCATGGAGAAAGCGTCAGATTGCATATAAACTTTCTAAACGCAGCTCGGTGACGCACGCTGTGACAGACATAATTCTCTGTTCAAAACTCAAGACTGCACCGGAGGGGTTTAAATTGGCTGGGTAAAAACGTATTTCTTTTTGTATTGTAGTTGTTTGCCCTTTTGAAGAATCGGTTTCGTAAGGTGATGTCTAATTCCAATAATTAAGTAATTGCATTTGTATTTATGCTTCACATTTATCCTCGAATATGATTGATAATAACTAAAAAACTGACAATGTAAAAATTTAAACGGCCAATATATATTCAAAAAATATGCGAAGCAATTTTATGCATACATACAGAGACGGAAAACAACAATATTCCCAATTTTTATGTGTTAAGCCTACATCGGAAACAAATAACAATTAATAATTCCTTAAACTCTTACAAACATAAATATAACTAGGTGCTAGAAGCTATTCCCTAAAATTGCTCATGTTTGTCGATATTCCCTTTTAAGAAAAATTATGAATTAACGTAAATCATAGCACCAGTAGCAAATAACCGCTAAAATCCATGAAAACACTTAACATGGATTTAAAAAAATGTTACATAAAAGATCTTTTTAAATTCGGTCATTCTTTTTTATTATTAATATTTATTTTTGTGTGTAACTCAATACAAGTTAGTTTAATGAATATTTTCTGAAAAAAAGTCCTTAATGAAAGAAATTTTTGATTGTAGTAAAATATTTGAAGAAGTCCAGATATTTTGAAAATCAAGTTTTAGTTTTATTGAAACTTGTTTTTTTTTTTTTGTGTATAATACACATTCTGAGATTGGTATAAATGGTTTGTATTTGTTTATTTTATATATTCGAATAACTGAAGCAGCTTCGAAATATATCACATTAACATTCATTTTTAACTTAAACCAAAACATTAACTTTTGATACTTAAACCAAAACTTTTAAAAAATTTACTTATTTGTTTGCTTTACCTAGGGATATCAATGGAATTTTAGTATGCTACAAAACTGGAGTACTGTACATACGGGTCCCGCCACAGCTTCCTCAACAGGAGCTTCATGCTGAAGTTCAATCTAATAATAGTGAGATTGAAAAGGCTTTAAATCGATTAAACCTAAACAGGCGATCTAATCAACCGGTAAGTTATATTATACTTTCTTTTTCAAGAAAAAATAAAACTCATATAATTTAATGTTATGGCCAAGAACTTAGCTTTATTATACAATTAGGGTTTTCTATTATGCTTTAAAAATTGCCACTTCCCCGTCGTAGCTGACTCAAACAAATTCCAGCAGAAGGGCTCAATTTCCGATCACTTTTTGCAATAATTATGGGCGTATGTCATCAAAACGCGTTGAATATTCTCTTCCACTGCCTCAATCGTCTCGGGCCTATACTAGGGTTCAGTGTTGCCGCTGAAAAAAATCAAAAAGGGTACAAAAAAGGGGCCCGACACAAAAAAAGGGGCCAACATACGAAAATTGGACACCATAGAAAGAGAGTAAAACAAAAATGTATTCAAAAACTTAAAAAAACAATTTTATTTCAATAACATTAAAATAAAAACTTAAATTCATTTAAAAAACAAAACAGTAACAAGTCAGTTGTTAATAACAGAAAATACATAAATAAATTAATGGAAGTTAAGTCTTTCATTTTTTTAATATTGTCTTTCTGTATAAATAAACAAGATTTTTTTTGGAACCCCATTTTCCAACTTATTTTTGTTTTCAATTAAATTAAGAGCTGACATCATCGATCATCAATTGCACGTTTTCACATTCAGTCTATTCGTCAACTTATTTTTAATAAGGGTCAGCTTTGAAAAAACTCTTTCGGCAGAGGCACTGCTATGGGGCAAAGTAAAAATGTTTGTAACAAAGTTGTATACATTTGGAAACATAAATTCATCTAAATTGTTTTTACATTTCCCTATTTCATACCAGAATTCTTCAATATCATTGATTTGAAATGTGCTTTGAAAAGCCTTATCCTCGGATTTTATCTCAAGGAGTTTGTATTCCTCAATGACTTTTCCTGAATTGGATACCAGGTTTGGAAAACTGGAAACTAACTGTACATAGTTAAATTCAAGATTTTTTTTGACAACTTTGGGATCTAGAAAGTGCAATATCGAAAGTTTTTCATCATTAATATCTATTATTTTAGTATTTCATCAACAACCGATTGATAATAAATAAGAGCGTTAGTTTTAATTATAGAAACATCTTCATCAGATATGTTTTTTGATTTGATAAACATTTCAGCTTCATGGCCAATATATACATATGTCTATTAATATTTTAATATGATCAGAATTTTTATAGTCAAAATCTTTTATGTCATTGTTTTTAATATACTTTTTTTTTTTTAAATTCGTAAAAATATTTAAAAGAATTTCTCTCACGGAAGAAATCAAAAAAATAATTTGGGATGATTCACTTTGAAAACTTTTGTTCAAATTATTCATTATTTCTAAAATATATTTTAAAAACTTTATGTAAGCATGATTAATATCGTTTAAATTTTCATTTATATCTCTAACTTTTTTTATAATTTTGTCTGAGGTTTTTCCAAATTCTTCACGAAGGAAGTAATGTTGTAGAACAATCCATTGTTCATCCACTCTTTTTATTACTGCTTCAAATGACAGCCATCTAAAAGTAAAATCGTAAAAAGGGGCCAATTGGACAATTTTTAAAAAAGTCGGGGCCACGGGGATCGAACGCAAAAAAGGGGCCAAATGGCCCCTTTAGGGGACAAACGGCAACGCTGCTAGGGTTTCCAGAACATCTCTTTTAAAGAGAACATGTTCTCTTTTTGGACTCCGATCTTTCTTATTCTTTCTTTTTCCATCAAATTCTTTTTTTGTACTCTTTTTTATTTATGTTCTCTTTTTTGTCCTCTTTTTTCTTTTTTATAAATGTTGGTGCCTCAAAAATAGTAATCTTACTCCCTTTTCATTAAAAAAAAAAACTTTGTAGTGTCCACTAAAATAAAGCATTGCAATACGAACCTACCTATTCATAATCCATCAACGAACCCTGGTTCGAAACTTCAAATAAAATTACATCGGCATTCATCCCGAGATTTACAAAACTAGATGACAAAATAGCCGCTGCAGAGGGTGCTCTTGCTTTTAATGCGCTCAAACACCACTTCAGTTTTCGGTCTACAGATTGCTCGACTAAATTATTTAAGGAAATCTTTAACGACTCGGAAATCGCAAAACGCCTTTCAGCACATACAAAAACAAGATCAATTCAAAAGCATTTCATAGCTCCATTTTGTATCGATAGTGTTTTAACCGCCGCGCCGTTAGTGAAACGCCGTTTTTGTCAATATCTACCGATGGAAGCAACCATGGCAATATTAAAATATTTCCGATTTTAATACAGTATTTTAAAAAAGAAGTTGGTGTTCAGACCAAATTAATTCATTTGAACAAACTTAGTAGCGAAAATTGGGAAACTATTTCCAATTTTCTTTTGCAAACTTTAAAAAGGTTTGACATTGAAATAAAAAAAATGCATTTCATTTTCTGCAGATAACTGCAATACAAATTTTGGAGGCTTAAATAGAGCAGGCGTAGATAACGTATTTTACAGACTTAAATCCTCAATAAGGAAAGAATTAATTGGAATTGGTTGTCCTGTCCATATAGTTTCAAACGCAACTAAATATGGCTTCGATATTGACATCGAAACGACAGTTATAAAAATCTACAATTATTTTTCTATATATACAATTAGAAATGAAAATCTAAAAGACTTTTGCGCCTCGCTTGAAGTAGAGCACAAAGAGTTGCTTCGTCACTGTACCACCAGATGGCTGTCTTAGTTTCCCGCAATTAATAGAATCCTTCAAGTGTATCCTGCTTTGAAAGCTTATTTTTTATCCAACATAAACTGTCCTGTTCTTTTAAAAACATTTTTTCAATCTTATTTATCTGAAGCTTTTTTGTACTTTGTACATTCACTTGCTTTCATGTTTAATGAAAAAGCCATAGAATTAGAAAAGGAAAACAATTCCCTATTAGAAGTATCCATGGTTTTAGATTCTCTTCAAACTATTTTAAAGAACAGATATGATCAACATTTTATTCCTCTAGCTACAAAAATGATTCTAAATAATTTAATTAAAAAGGATTTGAAGACAATATCGGAACGGAATCGTTTAAAAGTAGGAACAATCAAATCGATTCTAGTAGTTGCCTACAACTTAAAAGATTTAAGCTGCAATAAGTTTTATGATACCTTTTTAAATGAAAAAAAAAATATCTAGATCAAATTCGAGGCTCCCGAAAGTATGATACATCCTCAGATGAGGAAGAAAATTAACATATTTATGTAAAATAATCTACTTGAAATATATAATAATTATCTACTTGAATTCAGCAATATTTTGAATTAATTTTTATTTAAGTTTTACTAATCATTATTATTTATTGCTATTTATTATTATTAGTTTGTAGTTAATGCTTCTTTTATAAATATATATTTTTATGAAACGAACATTTGATCATATCTTTTATTTGGATGATGGTGAGGTGAGCGGGGGGAGTATAACAGTAGAAGTTTGAATTTTTGAAAATGTTCTCTTTTTTTTCAAACACGTTATGGACACCCTAGCCTATACAAGCAACTTCACACAAAAAAAAAAAAATTAGATGACGCAACAGCCCCTTGAGAAGTAGGGGCTAGTGATTTACAATCCGTACCCGTGAAAGGCAGGGATTGGACGGGTACTGCCTCTTACGAGGAATTGACAAATGCTCCAAGAGTAATTCTGGTCATGAAAAGTGCTTTCTCAAATTAGTCGTTCAAATTCGGCATAAATTACTCCAAATTACTTGCACACAGGAATGATAAAGGCCCTAGATCTCTACGGACTGTTGTTTATTTATTTGTTATGCATTACATATTACTCACCCCATAAATGTACGGAGTAGAAACACAACACCTTGAGCGACTAAGACTATATAAGGTAATACAACACTAGATATAAATATGTGTCAGAAGGACAGAGGAAGCAGAAAAAACACATAACAAAAGAACGTAGTAGGTTTCGAGATGGTAACACATCTTTCTACTAACCGCGCTCACTGATGCTTGCTTTTGGTGATCGATTATGATCACTGATATCTGATTTATTTAGTATAATAGGTTCAATTTACATTTTCACATTTCTCAATTTTTACCATACCTAAAATGTAGGTCTTTAAAGAGATTTCAACAAAATAAAAACCTACAAAATAGTACAAGTTTCGACTCGAAAACAAATTTAACATTTGGTAAAACCCAACTGACAATTTTCTTACAAACAAAAACTAAAAGAAATATTACTTAAAATTGGTAGGTAAAAATTGATTTTCGGCTTGAATACTTCGAGATAAAATATTGGTATTGATTTATATTGTTGTGAACATTCAGCCTGGACTATACAGTTTCCTTATAAAAATAAAAACCTATAGAAAACTCATTGGATTCGTTTCTTAAGCTTCCGCTTAAAGTAAGTTTTATATGCATTAACAAAACACTTAAACCAATTAGTAAAAAAAGATTTTCGACTCAAATATCTGGAAAATAAATGAAGGTATTGATTTAAAAATAATATAATTTTATACAAAATATTTCTCTTAACATTAGTTAATTATTTTAGATTTTTAGAAACTTGGTTTTAAACTAAAATATCTCAGAAACAAAAAAATATATATACAATATACATATATTGAAATCAAGCTTTTTATGACGTACATATTTAAATTATTGTTGTTTATATTCAATTAATTTTTTAGAAAAGTCTAATTGAATCTTTTTCCAAATAACATAAAGCTACATAAATTAACTAAAAACTAATAAAAATTGATTTCCGACTCAGGTGTCTTTAGAACAGAGACAGAAATTGACTTCAAACTATTTGTATCACATAACTGTACTATTTCCACGAAAACACAATTATTGTTGTGAGATTCATTTTTACAATTATGATTATGATCAATATTAACAATGTTTTAAATTATCTAATTGATTGTAGAAGTTTTTAATAGATTTTTCTATTCTTAAATATTTAAGTAAGACATTATACAATTTTTGGAAGGCTTGCATTTTACGAATAACGGTTTATAAACAAAATTGCATGAAATCTTAAACAAATTAACAAAGAAACGAAAATTACAACAATCGAACCATAGACGTGAATAACATGAACGTTATCTTAAAAGCATATCAAACCAGATAGACAGACAGACTAAAAAAGATAACTCATCAAAAATATTTTCTTCGTCTTTCAGCTTCCACCTGTACCACAGCCAAATGATAACGATTATGAAGAAATTCAAGCGTCCTATCAAATCTCACCAATGCGTCCAGCACCAAAACCACCTGCCACTGCCGCAGCTGGTTCTTCAGCATATTCTATTGGAACACTTGGGGCATATTCAGAACTAGAAGGAGTACCCTTTACCCTTCATCCCAATTTAAAATCAAAATTCGAAGTACGTACATACAATAGTCTAAAAACTTATCAAATAAGTGTGTTCCGGAAAAATGGATCTCAACTATGTCAGTTTTTTAAGCAAGCTTTCTGGTCAGTATTTTTAAAATTGGTTTTTCAAATCCTTTGAAAAAAAATTTGCATTCGATTTCACACTTTCTAACTTTGACATTGTCAAAAATCTTATTTTTCCGGAACACGTTTATTATAATTACACTAAAGCTAAGTTTACTCGTAGCAAATATTGTTTGTGTTTTGATGATTATTTGGCTAGAAAAAGTATATTTCATATACTTCGGCATTTACATAATTATACAAGTTGAATTAGCTCAGGAATTTCAAAGTCAGTTAAATCAATCCTGTTATTTTATATTTCAGCTTCCATCACTTCCAATTATTTCAGATTCCGTATGTGACCTGGACTATGATTTTCAATTAGAGCGCCAAATCTTATGTACTATGAAATCATCAGCATCAAAAAATCCGTTTTTTCAGTGAGAATGAATTATAAACGAACATTTAATTGTTCTTTTTTAGCGTAATATTAACTGGTTGAGCTAGTTAGTAACGAACATAACAATTTATTCAAAAATATTGTCGATCAAAATCTTTCCAGACATTGAACATACACAAACTAGCTAAGAAAGAACGTTTTATCTATCGCAAAAACCTCACATTAAGCGTCGCCATTTCTTGCCTTTGCACGGCATTATGGCAAAGTAATATGATTGTTAAGTTCAAATATTTTAATGAACAAATATTTACATACAAACAAATATAAACGAGAATAAAATTCTAAACAAGCAAAATATTAATTACAAGATTTTTTTTTAAAGTGAGTCAAGTAAGAGCGTAGAATATTTACTATATACTTTATTACACTTGAATTAAAGGTATAATAAAAGTGCCTAATGATTAAAGGCGCTACAGAGCATTGATCTGCTACGAAAAGTTGTTTAAGAAGAGAATACAGTTTAATCTTAGATTCATAGTTTTCTTTTTCTATTTTATCCGATTTTCTAATATCAAGTTCAGTTTAAAGTTTTGTTATCTAACTTATGTGCCCTTTGTTCTGAGTGTTATTTATTATGTATTTGATTTCACCTGAAGATGTCTAGTAACGTGGACGAAACGTCCTCAAATCAAAATGGATCAGTTGTAAAATTGATTATAACATTCAATATTATTAAAACGAAGTATTTTTATTTAATGGATATTTTTCTTTTACTGTATGAGTTCAAATAGCCAAGAATTTTAATTTGACCAAAATCAAAAACGTTATATAATCCTCGTGCCTTTCCTCTTTGATGCATTGTTTAAACTAAGAATATAGTCGTTAAGCGTGTAAAGTTATTTATTTTAATCCGCTACTTGTTGTTAAACACAAAAAGGTACAAGTAATTTTTGAAATGTTTCAAAAACAAAATATTTGGTATATACATACATAGGTACATATGTAATATGCATACAAAAATAAATCTTACGAAATATTAGATCTCAGTTAAAGGCTAACGCTATAAATTAGTATAATTATTACGAGAGACGTATCTAATGGTTGGAATGTTTTTTCAAAGATATTTGTGATCCAACAACTTGTGAAAACTGTATGTATACAAAAGCGAAATGTGGAAACTGCAATTTAAATGTGATTATCCGGGATATTGTTCTAAAAGCAAGATCAAACAATTTTGGTTAACTTTTTGAAGTTAACGTCATTCTGATACATGCATATGTATATTATTTGAATGTTTTTGAAACGTATAATATATAAGTTACATCGTTGGTGTTTTGGTTTTATATTTTTGAATTATTAATTTTGTTTTGTTCTTAATTCACAATTCACAAATTCTGAATATTTTCAAGTACGCTGTCTGACTACAATTTATTATTGTTTAAACATTGCATTTTTTGTAAGAAATTTTTATTGAAATCGTAAATGAATATTGTGATCTCTTCCATTAATGTTGCTTAAATTTAAAATATCTGTTAATTTATAAACAATACCTACTTAAAATTGTCAACATACATTTTATTTTGAATAGTTTTGATGCCTAAAAGACTGGCGTGTGTATATTTTAAGTTAATCTCTAACATACGATCACTTCACAATATTTTTTTTTAAATATGACGGATGTTCTAAATACATTTTTAACAATGAAAAACTGAATTCATAATAATTAAAGTGTCAAACAATTTTGTTCAATTATATTTTTAAATATGTATGTGTTCCAAATATTTGTGGATATTTTTTTAACAAAAATGTCTGCGATTCTTTGGAATTCTGTTCAGAAGTTTAACATATCGTCAAATCTTTAAATTGTGCATGCAACTCTTTCAAACTATATTTAATTAAGGTCTACCGCAACTTTAATCTTTATACGGACAATTGACAGACTAAAGTAGTTTTTATTTTTTGTGAAAAATTGTATGCTTTTGTTTAAAAATTGAAAAAATAATTTGACAACAAATTTTTCAAGGACAATAACCAAAACCTTTATTTTTTAGGACAACTTTTAATCTATATAATGAACATAGTTTCAAGACTCCCATCATTTATATAAATTTATTTAATTTAAAATTAAAATTTTATATCTTGCAACATACTTTAAGAACCTTATAGTGTCAATATTTCTGTACATCTTTTAACTTTATACAAAAATGTTAAAATACATACCTTTTATTTCTCATTTAATGTAAAAGAAATCACTCTAAAGAAGGCTATAGTTCATTTTCAAAGGTTTTAATTTTAAGTAAAGTTATTTTTTTTTATAAATAGGTATACAAACTAAATCATATTGTATGTACCTAATAGGTTCACATTTATGAAATTTTATGAGTAAGAAATTTATTTTAAGCTTACGTAAAAATTAAAAATAAATATATACAAAAGGAAAAATAAAGGAATTTCAAACATTTGAATAATTTTATCTTTTAATTTTATTGTTAGATCTGCAGTGTGAGCTTTATGTGTTGGGTTGTAAGTGTTTAATTGTAATTAATTGTTAGACAAAATCAAATCACTAGGGTGGCCGCTAAGATATTTGTATGGGACGGGAGTGCGGATTGTGTGTCATAGGCAAAGCGCATTATTCTTGAAATAGATGCAAAGTTGCTTTAATTTATCCGGTAATGTAGTGGAAGGAAGAGGAAAGTAGTCCTTGCTGGATCAGGAAGTGAATATCAAAAAACTTATATTTTTCAAAGTGATCACTTTTTCAACGTTTTCATAATATGAAATATGAAATTATTAAGAAATACCAAGACCGGACCAATCGATCAATTTATTGTGAGAACACAAAATGAAAATGATCAAAGTAGACTTTTAAAAACGAAACAAGTGTTGTAAGTTGACAATATGTTTGTAAAGCATGTGTAGATTGATCCAACACCTAACTTGACATTTGCAAACAAACTCACCTAAACAGAAAAAAACCATAGCGGGGATATACGCTATATGGTCGTTAGAAGTCACGGCTACCGGCTTGGGCTTTGTCTCGCGGTCTCAATACCGAGAGGAGAAGTCGCCAGTAACAATTTGTCCAATATATTCTTATATAACACTACTTATAATTGCGAAACTTCTTTTTCTTTTCTCTTTTTTCTCTTTTCAGTTTCTTCAGTTTCGACCAATTATAAGCACTTAAGGCATCTCAATATGAGCAATATGAGTACTAAAGATCTCAGCCTGGCTGAAGAAGAGGAGAATCTCCTCCTGAACCCCTTCTCGAACATGGATATGGGGGGTGGATCAAGCGTAATCGAGGTCGACGATGACGTCAGCTCGGTCGCTAGCTCCAACCTTTCGACGGTATCCAGGGCATCAAGGAGGTGCAGAATAACCAACAGCAAGAGGACAGTTAAGAGGTTAGGTGAGCTAGATTGGGAACAACTAACTGAGTAGGAGAGGAAACGGCTGCATAATGCTCGTGCCTTCCTGGATAGGGAGGGTTTGGGAAAAGACAGGCACACCGCTAGTCAAGCACTGAACCCTCCCTCTTCAGAGGGCCCGAGCGTTAAGACCTTGATGGGACCACCTGCCCCCAACGCTGTTCTAGTACAGCGCAAGGAAGGGTGCTCCCATCAATGGTAGCGGCAACTCCTCAAGAAGTACCAGCAGGACAGATCCAACGGACAGACATTGAGTTGCCAATCTTACCACCTGCTGATCCGCCACTGATCGCATCGATATCAGTTGGTGTTAGTGAAGCAGGTGTTAGAGCGGCTCTAAATGAGGGGAAAGATGAGATGGCTTGCGAAGACAATGCTATTGGCCACAGCCTTAGCGTCAACCTTAACAAGACCATCGAATCCGTACCCGAAAACCGGACGATCAACACGAACGACAGCATTGCGACAGTTATTGAAAGGACGACTACACGCAAAGCTAAGGTTTTGAACGAGAACGTAGTAAGACGACGACAAGGACGAAACGCTGAGAGGATTGTCCGGCGCTTCGCTAACAGGACTCCTGAGTCCTTGACAGCTAAGGAGAAGGCGGTGTTGGACAAGTCTAAACAGCGCCTAAGTAGCACAAAAACGACAACAGGTAGTGACGCAGATCCACAACCACCACTTGAAGCACCTTGTTCCTCTAAAAGGGCAAGGAACGAACTCTCCCCGACCGACTCTTCGCCTAACAAGGCAACGAAGAGGTTAAAGATCTCCCGGGCAACCGTGAAGGGGCACCAAGTTGCCATTGCTGATTTCGGCAAACCCTCACGGAAGCTGACCGAGGTCGAGTGGCAACTTCTGGAGCTTAGAATCCTAGAAGAAGTAAATGAGGCCATCGTCAAAACCAGCCCCCCCACTTTTCGGAAATTTAACGACCATCCATGGGTTCAAAGTGATGAACTGTGAAAATGACGCCACACTCAAATGGCTTAAAGAATTCACAGATAACACTTCTGCACCATGGAAAAACGCAGATCTTCGCCTTAGGGAGCGTTCAAGTATTACGTAACGCAATTTTTGAAGATTTTTGACCCCCCTCCTCCCCTTGTAACGCACCGTAACGTTTTTCTGTACTCCCCCTCCCACTCTCAAAACGTTACGTAACACTCAAGTGACCATTTTTACCCTAAAGTCGCAAAAAAGTAGGTATGTTACAGATTTTATCCTTGGTATAGTTTTAATTGCCCTTACAGTAATAATATTAAATAAAACAAGAGATTTTTAATCCGCAACACCTGCGTATTTTGTTTATTTTTTATAAATTTTTGACTTTACACACAATTGTTTTCATCCTTCATTCTCCTATCTTAGCTTTTTTTTACTAATAAACTCTTATATAATAACATTTTTATTTTAATCTTTGACAATGCAATTATAAATGGAAACCCAACTGAAATTAAACATTTTACTCGAAATAAAATCGTATTTTTAACAAAATTAAAAAATAATCAACTATTAACCAAGTATCTAAGTAGGTCTATAAAAACAATTCGATTGAAATTACTGCTCCTCTGTCCATGTGTTTGCTAGTCACTCAGATTCTTTCATCACTGGCATCTGGAGTGCAGACGAAGACGGTTCTGGAATTGTTAAGCCACTTGCATCAACTTCGTCTTTGTCGAGCCAGTCAGCATCCTCAGACGATGTTTCATAACGACGCAAAATGCAGAGAAGCTCATTCGCCCTTCTGGCAGCAAGGCGCTGTGGCCGTACTCTAGTTTCACAATGGTCTGGGACATTCTTGCCATGCACGTAACGACAGTGCATTTAAACACTCTTGTGAGATGTGAAATAGATTCCACAGACACAGTTGCGCTGGCAAGTCAGCATGAGAGCCTTTATAGGCCAAGAACAGCTGATGATACAAATCTCCCTCTTTTGAGGACATTACAGTATGAACACTACGAACTCACTTTAATAACACCGACTATAGCAATGTGCTTCTGCATAAACACTAACGAATACTGACAACGAGAACAACAATAAATGACGTACAATACAATCTAGGGATTCCCCGTAAAATATAAACAAAAGGGTTTGCCAACTTGCGAGAACAAATCAAAAATGACGACCAGACTAATACAATCAAGGGATTCCCCGTAAAACATAAATGAAAAGGGTTGTCAATTTTGGAGTTTTAATTCCCTAATATTGTATTTAAAAAAAAACAATGTTACATAACGTGTTGTAAGAAAGACCCCTCCGCCCTGTAACGCATCGTAACCTTTTACGAGACACCCCTCCCCCCAAATTGCGTTACGTATTACTTGAACGCTCCCTTATTGATATCAAGGAGATCAAAAACATCTCCAGACCTATTGGCATACTTTTGGTCAAAGGCCCAACACTTCCCAATGATCGTCTGGAGAGGTACATCAAATCACTTAACAGCGATCTCCTCAGCCAGGAATGGGAAGTCATTAAGTGCGAGAAAACTAAGGAAGGCACCGAGGTAATGGTTAGATTAATCCACAAATCTATACCACTACTGAGGAAAGTGGATTTCAAAGTGCGCGTCGGGATCACCAGATGCAAACTTAGATTGACATCCAATAACAGAAAACAGGTTAGTAAGGCGATGAACAAATCTTTATTATGTATATGGAACTGAAAATCTTACAAATCAATCTTCAACATAGTAAAGCCGCCAGCGCCAACCTGGTCTACCTCATGCAGAGTAGACAATACGACATGGCCCTGATTCAAGAACCCTGGGTAGTAGGTGGCATGATCAAGGGCCTGCACTCCAAAGACCTCATGCTGTATAAGTCAAATCTTGGCAGCCAAAATAGTAACCCCAGAACCTGTATATTAGCTAGAAAACGGTTTAATCTTTTTCTTCTAACTTACAGCAACATCGACCAGACCGCGGTCATCTTTAAACGCAAGGAGCACCCAACGCTCATAACAACCTCCACATAATGCCCTACGATGGATTTGAAGGACCACCAGCGGATACAACAAATGAAGTAGTAACATTCGCAAGTAAGAAAAATTTCAATATTATCTTAGGTTGCGACTCCAATGCACATTATGTACAATGGGGAAGCACCGATACAAATACTAGAGGTGAATCCCTTTTTCAATTCATCGTAGATATAACAATCTATGTGTTGTTAACCGAGGTAATACACCCACCTTTGTCACAAAAAATCGGAAAGAGGTGCTAGATAATACCCTCTCAAATAATTCTGACTCCTGTCAAATTGATCATTGGAGGGTTTTAGAAGAACCTTCCTTTTCTGACCATCGTCTCATAGAATTTAAAATCCCTAACGTTGATAGAAAGCACAAACCCTTTAGAAATAACAGGCGCACAGACTGGCTTATCTTCAATAGGGAAATTAGTAATAACATCAAGCACGTTAACACCAACGCCATTCTGGGACCGGACAGTCTAGATAAGGCAACAAAGGATCTCACAGAGACTCTGCGTAAGGCGTTCGAAACCAGTTGTCCAATCAAAACAACTGTGAAGAAAAACAGTAAACCCCCCTGGTGGACAACAGAACTAACCAACATTAGAAAAGAAACAAGAAAGCTTTTCAATGCTGCTAAAGGAACAAGACTCGAAAGTGACTGGGACTGTTATAAGACTAGTCAAAGAAAATTTAAAACAGAAACCCAACGAGCCAAACGGAGCTCGTGGAAAAATTTCTGCAGCAATATCGAGTGCACCAACGAGTCAGCTAGGCTCAGGAAAATCCTTTCGAAAACCTCCACTTCTGTTGGTTCTCTAAGGAAACCCGACAATGACTGGACTGAATCAGGTCGCGAAAGTCTAGAACTCCTGGTTGAAACACACTTCCCAGGTAACAAACCTAGTCCTGAACGCGAACCAGATAACTCTTCAATCTTCGAGTATGAAATCCCTACGGATTTTATAACGGAAGAAAAGCTAAACTGGGCTATTAACTCTTTCTCCCCTTATAAATCTCCAGGCCTAGACTGCATTTTCCCAATGATGCTGCAAAAGAGCACTGAATTTATTACTCCACACCTGATAAACATCTTTCAAAGTAGCATTAAATGGGGGTATGGTCCCAAGACATGGCGTGAGGTAAAAGTCGTCTTTATACCAAAAGCCGGCAAACCCAGCCATATTGAGCCTAAGGACTTCAGACCTATAAGTCTTACGTCTTTTGTACTTAAAACACTAGAAAGACTTATCGACATATACATCCGCAATAATTTAAAACCGGAGACCATATCACCCTTTCAACACGTCTACACAAAAGGTAGAAGTGTAGAAACGGCACTACACTGCGTAGTTAAAACTATAGAAAAATCACTTGACGTTAAGGAATACACTCTTGCTTCATTCCTGGACATTGAAGGAGCCTTCAATAACGTCCACAGTAATGCAATCGAGAAAGCTCTTAATGATCAACGTATAGAAGAAGTAGTTATCAAATGGATCATGAGTATGCTGAAAAACAGACAAATACATAGCGAGCTTGGTAACGCACATTTAGAGATGTACGCATCTAGAGGAACCCCGCAAGGTGGAATTCTCTCACCATTATTATGGATCTTAGTGATGAACGAGATCCTAATAAAACTTAGGAATTACGGTATAGTAGTGGTAGCCTACGCTGATGACTTAGCGCTTTTGACGACGGGTAAATACCTTACCACTATTAGCGAACAATTACAAAGCGCATTATCAAGGGTCAGCAACTGGACCAAGAAATGCGGTCTTAAGGTAAACCCCCTTAAAACAGAACTGGTTCTTTTTACAAACAGGAGGAAAATCCCTCCGTTTGAAATACCAAAAATAGATAATACAACACTAAAAATCTCCGACTGAGCTAAATATATATATACAGTGGCGAGCACATGTGGATACATAATTCTCAAATTTTACTTTGGGATGCCACAAAATGCGCAAAAATATAGTTATCACGGTCATTCTTTTTTTAATTAGTTCTTTATTTTCCTTAGAAACTATAAAAATAAAAACTTTTTGCAAATCTTAAATCCAAAATAAACATTTAATTCAAATTATGAAAAATAAGGATGTATCCACTTTTGCACGTTTTAGGAAGTCGTTTATTTTCTTAGCTGGCAATGCTAATTTATGAGTGTAAGAAAACAAAAATTTACACTTATTCTTACTGTTATGCAACTCATCAAAACAAACCACATTTCGTTTAAAAGTAATTAGTTTCTGCAAATATTTTCTGCGGTTCAGTGCAAAAAAAGTTTCTTAACAACAATGAAGAAATTTTCGGAAAATTTGGAAAATCAAATTATTGAAATGACAACAAAAAGTTATTCAGTTAGAAAAATAGCAAAAAAAACTAACAATTTGTCATAGAGCAGTGCTTCAAGTTCGAAAAAGACGTAATTTAGCTCGCCTGAGGTGAAAAAAACGCGGCCGACATTGTTTTCCGATCGAGATGCCCGAGCTATGGAGCTGATGATGATAACTAGGCAAGTAAGAACGTCAAAATAAGCTGTAACAGCTTTAAACAAAACCGTAAGTAAGTGGA
This sequence comes from Eupeodes latifasciatus, assembly GCA_920104205.1. Classification (NCBI taxonomy): domain Eukaryota; kingdom Metazoa; phylum Arthropoda; class Insecta; order Diptera; family Syrphidae; genus Eupeodes; species Eupeodes latifasciatus. The sequence continues at coordinate 112,539,116 of OV049926.1, forward strand.
CAGCACGAAGAGCACTTCGGAGAATCGGCTTGACATCGGCCGTTAAGCAAAAAAAGGCAGCAATTTCATCAAAAAATGTGTCAGCGCGCCTAAAGTTTTGCAGAAAACACAAAAAAAAACGGTTGACCGTTTCCAGTCATTTGGTCCATTCGGTCCATTGTATATATATAGTTATATTGGATAAAAAACTCAATTGGGGTCCAAATATCCAAGAAAGATATAAGAAGGCCACAATCGCACTCTACTCATGTAACAAGATTCTGGGTAGAAATTGGGGACCGAACCCCAAAATAGTCATGTGGATGTTCACCGCCATTGTTCCGATTCTAACTTATGGCGGCTTGGTTTGGTGGAAAGCGCTGGAGAAATCCACGAATCTAAAAACACAATGTACAGAGAATGGGTTGTATCTGTACTAGTGGTGTGATGAGGACTACCCCAACTGCGGTTTTAGAAACGATCCTCAATCTCCCCCCAATAGATCTATTCGTCCAAGAATTAGCAGCAAACAGCGCCCTCAGGCTCAGTCAAACTAACATCTGGAAAACTAGCCAGAGTGGCCACGCAGCTATTCTTACGAAATACGTAGACAACAATATCTGCACAGATTATATGACCCCTTATTTAGATTTCAACAAATCTTTTAGTACAAGGTTCCCCAATAGACTAGATTGGGAAAATAGTGTGCCCTACACCAACGACTCAACCATTACCATCTGCACCGATGGATCTAAAATGGATACTAGAGTAGGTGCAGGCTTTTACTCTGAAAGCCTCAAACTTGCCAAAGCATTCAGGCTTCCCGACCATAGCAGCGTCTTCCAAGCTGAGATCTTGGCAGTGAAAAACGCTGCTAAACATTTATCCATGATGGCGATATCACACGCGGACATCACTTTTTTCATTGATAGCCAAGCAGCAATAAAAGCTATCTCTGCCACCCAAATCAAGTCGAAGCTTGTCTCTTGCTGTCGCGTAGAGCTAAAGGTTCTTGGCACACAGCATAACGTAAGACTCTGCTGGGTTCCTGGCCACAGTGATGTACCAGGGAACGAAAAGGCGGATTAACTTGCTAGGGAGGGCTCCACACTGGAACCCTCTCTGATAGACCATCATATAGGGATACCGTTATGTGAACTGAAACATAACGTCAGTAAAACCATCATTCAAAAATCCAATGACAGATGGAATCTCCTAGAAACCTGTGTTAACACCAGGAAGCTATGGCCTAGATACGATAAGAAAATATCCGATTGGATCTTAACTCTTAATAAACCCTCCCTAAGTACCCTTATCGGCATTATTACAGGACACAACCTACTCGGCTACCATAAGAAGAAGATGGGGCTCAGTACTGATGACCTTTGTAGAGGCTGTGGTGATGAAAACGAGCATGAAGACACTGCTTACTTTCTCTGCCACTGTCCTTCGCTCTGTCTTGCTAGGAAGAAAACTCTAGGCAACTTCTTCTTTAATGAACTAGAGGAACTATCAGAACTGCCAGGCAAAAGCTTACTAAACTTTGTCAAGACCTCTAAATGGTTAAACTAACCACATGATTCATAGGTTATTATATCTTTTCAGGAAGTGACAACACTTCGGGGTACCACAATGGCAGGGGCGAACGCAGGTAGGGGTTTTAGAGGTTAACCCCCCCCCAATATGTACAGTAATCAAATATCCATTATTGTTCAAAAGAAGAAAAAAAAACAAAAATGGTACCTACAAAATAAATGTCCAACTCAAATTCTCAAACTATGTTAAACGAAAAATTTTAATAAATTTGCTACGGTGATAGAAATTGTGCACAAAACACAAACACGCTAAATCAGAATAATAAAAGTCTGCTTTTTTTTGGTAAAGAAAGAAAAATATTTTTCTTGTTTTCATTCATACTAACAATTAAAATGTTTAGTATTTTTATTTTCCAACACTGAGGTAGAAGATGAAGGCTTCATACATTTTTGTATGAAGCTAAGTATTATTATTAACACGGAGATGCTCTCTTTCGCCATGTTTCTTATGGCCAAAAATGAAAAATTGAAAACAGAAAATGACCTTGTTGTACTCGTTTTTGAAACGATCTCACGGCCGCTTGTGCACATTTCAAAAAGGGTTAAACATCAAAACACCGAAAAGTTGTTCGGTTCATTTATGTTAGTTTTAACTGTAAATTAAAAAAAAAAACTTTTAGCTTAACTTTTTTCACTTCTTGAATTGTGACACAAGAATATTTTAAAACAAAAACAGTAATCCTGTTTGCCTTTGTCGCATTTTTTTCCTTATTTTTCAAGAACAAGAATCAAATTAATAATGAAAGTTACGTGGTATCTCCTAAATTCAATATTTTTAAACATTTGAATGCGTTTCTTTATTTAAACATACCTTAATGTAAGACACATATTCATAGTCATATTTTAAACCCGAGTCTATTTCAATTGGGTAGTACCCATGGCATGATGGTTAGTGCGTTGGACTGTCATGCCAGAGGTCCTAGGTTCGATCTCCGCCTATGCCATCTAAAGTTTTTTTCACGGGTACTGCCTCTTGCGAGGAATTGACAAATTCTCCAAGAGTAATTCTTGTCATGAAAAGTGCTTTCTCAAATTAGCCGTTCGGAATCGGCTTAAAACTGTAGGTCCCCTCCATCCCTGAAAACAGTACTCGCACATAGGAATGGTTGAGAGTTGTAAGTCACTAGGCCCTAGTTCTCAACGGACTGTTGCACCACCTAATTTATTTATTATTATTTGAACTGGAGTCTAAATTTAACATATAGGTTAGACACAGCTGCTATTCATAAAGAATTTGCCAGCTCTGTTTAGTTAGAAACATGTTTAAGGAATATTCAATTCTGAAAAATTTCATTTAAACCTATACAAAATGGCTTGTAGAGGGTAACAAAATAAATTGCGTTAGCTGGAGAGCCAAAATCTTTAAAACCCTTTAAACTATTTTGTTTGCTGTTAGTTGAGAAATTTTATGAAGTCGGGCTGATGGTTTTAAAACTTGGAAGCACGCAGATATTAGCAAACATTTCATTGAATTTCAATCTATAATATTTAGAAGGTCAATTATAAATTTGGCAGTTTTTTTCTCGAATCGATACCTTTCATACAAATCGTCTTCATCTATATTTCAAAGGGGTCCAATCGGGTTAAGCAGAGCTTTCGTTTTCTGTTAGTTGGTAGCATTCCAACATCCAGCAAAATATCAAAATATTGATATGTATATGCTTAAGTCTTTTGACATTTTAATTTTTGTTTTTAAATTTTGAAATAAAATGTCTCGTAAGTTAATTTTCTCTATCAGTTTGTTTATTTTTGAAGTTTAATAGATTTAGAAACAGCTTAAACATAGGTTCCGTCGTGTTTATTTTTAGACTCCAAATTAAAATGGGTTTAAATTGTCTATGAATAACATAAACTGAAGTTTAGCTTAGCAAAGACAAAATAAGAACTTATGAAGGAATTATGAATATGTCTTCGGTCTAAAGGTTCGGAACGCATTCAAAATCATTACTTCTAGTATTTTCATGGTGAGTTTAAGAAAAACGTGTTTGACAATTTCAAAATTCAATCTAGCAATCTACGGTAAATTTGAATGTGCGAAAACAAACAAAAGAGAACTGTGAAAAAAAGAAAAATCTCACCTCATCTCTTTGTTTCTGTAACTCACATTTATTCATGTGTGAGTTCAGCCTAAGAATGATGGGATCGTCAACGGCAACTAGGAAATAAGAGGTACAAACTTATACATGCATAATGCATATAAAAATTAAGTTTTAGCTTTGAAGTCAAAGTCAAACTGTTTTGTCAATCGTGAAAGCAAGTCATATGTGTACATATATATATGTACTTTTTACATACATGTTTCTTAGTACCTATGTGTATAAAATAGTGCCAAAAAAGAAAAAAAACACTTGACATCTAAAATAAAAAATTTTTTTTCTGCGTTCGCCCCTGCACAATGGATCTACATTGATCTAAGTGTGATGGTAACAACATCAACTATCACCCCTTTCAACCTAACCTAACTGTAACAAGAAAATGCAATCAATAAAATCAAAAAAGATCAAGATTGTATTTTACTTATCAAATGAAATACATTTTCGGAGGAAATAAATTAGGTGGCGCAACAGTCTATTGAGAAAGTGACTTACAACTCTCAACCATTTCCTACTAAAATCTTTATGGGAACCGAAAGATGAGGAAATTAAAAAACTTGCACTGATCTAATGGAGCGAATAAGGATGCAATGTTGAACTTGACTTCCTGAATGCCAGGATACTGTTATAACAGTATTGGGTTCGTAACAAAATATAAACCGTAATTTTAAAGTTTTTACTAATAACACTATATTAAATTATTATTAAAAACAACGACTATAGCTTTTAGGACTGTCATTCAAAAGGTCTTTGGTTCAATCCCTGCCTGTGCAATCCAAAGTTATTTTTTCACGGGTATTGTAAGAGTAATTCTTAACTTGGAAAATGCTTTCTCAAAAAAGCCGTTCGGATTCTTCACAAAAATGTAGCCTTAGCCTCCCATCCCTGACATTACTCGCACACAGGAGTGGTTGAGAGTTGTAGTTCACTAGGCCCTGGTTCTCTACAAGCTGTTACGCCACCTACTAAACTAAAACTATATCGCGGTTGTGATTTGTGTTTTATAAGAAAATTCATGAAGCGGTATACATTTAGTCAGACGTTTGCATTAACGCCCCTAAGAATCAATTGAGGAATTGTGAAAACAGCTACTTATGTTTTATATTCAACTTTTTTTTTAAATTTTAAATAGTTTTAAATTTGTGCTTAATAGTCAATTTAAACAGGAAACGTGTTCTCTGAGTTAATTAGGTTTACCATTCCGCTTTCCGAGGAAAAAAATCAAACATAAGCCGTTTTTGTCGAGATAGATTTATCTAGTTTGTGAAGTTTACCCAGATTTTCCGTCATTACATGAATACGACTTTTTTTGACGGACGGAAAATTTGTTTATAAAACCTATAGCAATATCATCGCGGGACTACGGTGCGGCGACATTAGTTAGTGTAGTGATTTGTATATGTAACACTTTCAACCACACACCGCAGCTACGATTAACGTTAAAAAAACTGTTCTATATTACTATAGATTTTATAGATAAATATGGAATATACATTTTTATTACTCATGTAATTCCACAATATCAGTATGTAAACGTGTCCTAAAATATAGTGTAAACAAAGCTTATCGAAAATACATTGTTCACTAGAGGGCGCTGAAGCTATTAAATGGAATATTTGACTCAAGATATCGAATTAGATTTCAATAGAATGATAACGAATTGAAACAAAGTTCACCGACAGCAAAACTCAACGAAATACGTAATTTCTTCATACCTACGCCATTTTGAAGTTACACAGAAGAAAGTGTTCTCTATCCTGTTCGTGACGGTATAGGAAAATTGTAATTTATTCGTAAAAAACGCTTTTAATTCTCCACTAAACAAATTAAAAATCGCAAGTCAAACTAACGCGCAATTCATTCCCTAAAAAATCAAACGTCTACAACGTTAATTTCATCTGAATAATTAGTGTCGGAGTGTAATCGAATTGATCATTTTTTTTTGCAAAAAATCTTTTGTCTATTCCGTTCTCTCATCATTCACACCTTACACACATCTATGTACACTCTTCTCCCCTAAAAATACAGAAAAAAAGGTTTGATACAACAAAACTGCATGCCCGATTACTTGAAAGCGAGCGAGCGAGAAAAAGGGTAAGTATTAAAAAAACATGCACATAGAAATGGTAACTTTCAATGTCCAAAGAGCTAAAGAGCAACAGAGTCCGATATATTAGTGATAGACAAAAGTTGTGCGGTCGCGGTGGTGGTGAATAGATGGGTTGTAGTTGATCAAAAAAAAAATCTATGCTGAAACGATTCTAGAAAGGAACATGAAAAATATTCTTTTTAATTTTTAGAGAAATAGAAATAAGATGAACCCTTGTGTCCGTGGTCGTCGGTAGAATGCAAGTTGTAGTTTTTATTTCTTTTATTCCTGGAAATTTTAATCGGGTAAATAATACAGTTCTAGTTATATACTAAAAAACTGAATACTGAACAACACGCGCGGAACCTTTTCTTTGAATTGTTTAATGAAAATAAAATTTTTGTGTCTTTCATAACCTCATTGAGACAAGTGTGGGTCGAAGGGTGAAGAAATCGTAACAAAAAGCAATAGCACCATTAGTTTGAAAGGGGAGAGGTGGGAGTGGAGTGTGAAGAAAACTTCATTGGCAAGTGAAATCCATAATTCTATCCAATAAATAAAGTCTACATTTCTTTTTCCTTATATTGAACTGCTTATACTTTGAGGTGCAGTCGCAGTGTTGGAGTTGTAGTTTGGTTGCACCTTGCATTGAAAATAACATTGAAGGTTTCTTTAAATTCAATTTCTTCTATCCAAAAAATGCACTTGATTAAGTGAAATTTGAAATAAAAGCCATCGAATGCAAGAAGAATTTTCTTTTAAAATTCATTTTGTGGCTACCCTCCCCCTTTTGTATGCTCCTTGGATCCATAACAGTGGGGCTGAAGCTGAACGGGTACGGTATTGAACATTGAAATTGGAAGCAGAAGCAGTAAGCAGATGAATTCGCCATTGCAAGACGCCACCGCATTTTTCGGTTCGTTCCTCAGGTTCCTTTTTGGTTTTGTTTGCCCGAAGTCGAGTGGTATAGTGTGCGTAAATTGAATAAAGTAAAAAGAAACAACATTAATAAATTTGCCATTTTGTTTTTGTTTCGTTGAATTCGAGATTTTTTCGCCGGTGTTCCGTTCTCACTCTTTGAGTTGTCCTCTTCTTCTCGTAATAAAATAAATGAGGTTTTAATGCCAATTTGTTCTACTAAACTGACAATGAGAACAAATCATGTTCTCTCATTTTGACATGTATCGCTTTCGCTATTGCTATTGCTGTTGAATCGAATTGAATTCTTTTAAAAGTACCCATTTACCCAATATTTTCCAGATACATCCGTGCATTTTTTTTTTTTTTTTGATTCTTCGACTTAAACTGGCTACTGAGTGTGGCATGGCGGTGGCCTGTGGTATGTGGCCTTCTAAAATCTAAATGATTACTTCTCCTTTTGTGACTAGCTACTGATTTTATTCTCTTCGAATTTTTAGATTTAAAAAATAAGCTTGATAGGCATGATGTTAATTTAACTGTTATACGCGAAACGAGTGTAATTTGTCAAATATCGATGTTTTGATGGCTTCTGAATTACAATATTATTGGAAGATATACAAGAATGACAAAAATTAATCAGACCGACAGCTACAGCCACAAACACATTTAACAGACAAATCCATTAATTGAACCTCTACGATAACTTGATGCGGTCATCATCTTCTTGGAATGAAAGAAAAATGAAGCATCAAATGTTGTTCACCTTTTGGCACATACACTCTACAATGAGGGGCCACAGGACTTTGTGTAATTTTTGGGATAGTGACTCATTTTTCAGGTTTAACAAATAAATAAGTAAATGATTTGTGTAATGCATTTAAGATTGAAGTTGTTTTTAATAAATTGGAAAGTTGAAACTGTACGTAGAAATCAATCAAGGGACAATGCCACCTTTTGAAATAGAACAATAATGCTCTGTGACATTGATCTTATCCCCTGGAGATTGCATCATCAATATTCTCTTTGTGACAATGTGGTGGATGCAGTTTATGGGTATTAAATTGCATTGTTCTTTTATTTTGTCAAATGCAATGCATTTTATCTCGATATATGTGTGTGGGGGAGGGGATATGGGGTTCGCATGTTAAAAGTCTACTTATTTAAATAAAAATAAGTTGAATCTAAAAATTACTTGTATGCAGACATAAAGTAATTTAATGCATTCGAGCATCGGGCTGATGTATTTTCGAAATTTGATTATTAATTGAATTTAGTACCAATATACATATTTTAACGAAAAACATAGGGTCTTTGTATTATTGTATAATTTAAAAAAAATCATCATATGACTAGTTACCGATTCTTCAATCATTGTATGAGACCATTAGTTTATAAAAACTAATAAAATCTTAATTCAGTGTTTCAATCTCATTCTTTTTAAAAACTGTTTTTTTTTATTCACTCTGTTCAACATCATTCCCAACTATCTATATATTTTTAAAAATCTTATGGTTTTTACGGTTGTTTTTCATTGAAATTGTTATAAATATTAGGACAAGTCGCGTTTTCTGCATATATCAAAATAAGGGTGCGATTTTGTACTCACTCCGTACGTTTCGCATCAAATTTAATTGAGCGTGGTCACCGGGAAGTTGCTGTTTAAGATTTGTATAGGGTTATCCATTATGCGGTTTCAAGAGTAAACGTAAATAAAACACATAAAATATTTTTGTTGATGTTCTTTTTTGATATTTCTTTTTTTATAATAAATTACACAATTACACATCATTTAAATGACCACCAAGCGAATTGTTGCGAATTGTTTTGAGGTAATTTCGACCACTTTTTGACACAACAATTTTGTTTCTTAACATACCCACTGAGTGAGAAATGTGTTTCGTCAATGAAGAAAATTTTGTTCAAAAAATCGCCGTAAATAGCTTGTTTAACACATTTGACGTTTCTACGACGTTGTGTCGTTACAATATTTGTAACCAATCCAATCTCTACAAATTTCTTGACAATTTTGCCAATTCTTTGCATAGTTTGACGATTATTTAAACAATAATTTCTTAAAGTACGATATGTGGCTTTGGCAGAATCACCACTTTTGTAGTAGGTTTTAACAATAGTTAAGCGATCCATTTTCGTAAATGTCAAAATTTCAACTGAATGGATAACCCGTTACTTTAGATTAGTGCAAGTCTGATGATAAGATGTCCGTGAGGTGTTATTCCCATGGTCCCATAAATGAGCAAACTTAAAACTGTTGTTCAGATTGAAATTTTGGTGGCGTTTAATTTCAATCGCTTTGCATACCAAACGTGGGCTGTAGTGGTTTTCTCAAATTAAAACCTTGGCTTGATCGAAATGAACAAGTGTCGTTCTTCTGGATTGTCCTGGTATGCTTGCAATATGCCGACTTTTCCCGCTGATTTTAGCTTACAGCACTAATGTGTTAGCGGGTGTTAAAGCTTCGCAGACCCACACCTACAGGAACTAGGTACATATACACCCGGTGTGAATAACATTAAAGTGGTCCTTTGGTGACCTTCTTGTTTATCAAAAAAGTACAACCTATCCAACCTATGTATGTACATATGTATCTGATACTACAAATTTTGTTTGCAACCTTTAACTAAAATCATACTTGAAAAGATAAATAATTTGCTTTAAAGTTGTTGCAAAAAAAACTAAAACTCAGTTTCGAATAGTTTCTGCTACATCATGGTAATAGAACAGCATCAAGCCTTTATTTGGGGATTGTAACGTTCTTGAACGCCTAGCTAACAAAAACGGATAATTATAAGATGGTTTTACTTTTTCTCACTGCAGAAAGAGTTATGAAACTTAATTAACTGATATCACAACAGTCATAAGCAGTCAGCTTGTAGTACCCAGGGCTTGATGGTTAGTGCGTAGGGTCTTGGGTTCAGTCCTGCTTTTTGCGAGAAATTGACAAATCCTCCAAAAGAAAATTGCTATAACTGCTATAAATATTTATAATGTAATTATTAAACCGCATTTTGAGTTCTGTTCTACTGTTCTGTATTTAATTAATGAAAGCTCTATGAGCAATTTACAGAAACTTCAAAATAAAGCAATGCGTGTAATACTCCGATGTAGTAAATATACTTCTATTGTAGTTATGTTAAATACTTTAATGTGGTTGTCTGTTAAACAGCGTATTTATTTCAATGTTTTACTTTTTGTTTTCAAAATCAAAAATAATTTATTACCAACATACTTGTCAAAATATATTCGTTACGTCAGAGATGTTCAACCATATTTGTTAAGAAATAGAGAGAATTTTAGACTGCAAACATTTAGAAATGCAAGATCTCAAAATAGTTTGATATATAAAGGATTTAAACTTTTCAATGATTTACCAAATGATGTTAAACAATTAACTAATAAGTTCGAATTTAAAAAAGAAATAATAAGTTTTGTTAAACAATCTATTTAAATGAAATAATCTATTCAAATGCCAATGCCATTGTAAATAACATATATTTTATATACCTATTTATCACATATTTATTGTAATTATTAATAGCAAATTTAGCTAAATAAATTGAGAGAATTCTCTCTAACTAACTAACTAACTAACTCTAACTAACTAACTTTATCAAATTATATGTTCGGAGTCGGCATAGAAACTCCATCCCTAAAATGACTCGCACAAAGAAGGGTTGAAAATTGTAGGTCACTAGGCCCTAGTTCTCTGCGGAATGTTGCGCTACCTAAAAAATTTATATACATATGTACATATAAGCAGTCAGCAATATAAAGTTTTGTAAAATTTGTTTTTGTCTTTCCTATGGGTCTTCAGAGCAACTTTAAACATTTTCATATATGTACATAAAATAGGACTCATTGTTAATTCAGTTGAGATAAAGGCTTGCTACGCTATTGAAAAAAAAGTTATAGGTTCGTAATATAAAAATTATCAATTCAATTGCTTTTCAATAAAATACTAAATTACTATCGCTGCAACAACTAAGAAACCAACAATTTACGAGATACTAAATAGAAAACACCAAACCTAAAAGTACTAAAACAACTTAAGTTACACAAGACCATAGTTAAGAAAGACAAGAGATGAAAATCAAAGCTCGATTTCCATGAAGTTCTTGTTCATCAAATTTATTTTTATAATAATTTAAATATATTATTTTCTTATAATATGCAAAAACGCTTGCCTTCTTTTTATAAATTGTTAATGGACTGCAAAAAGTAAATACAAAAATATGTAGAATAACACTAGTGTAAATATTTTAAAATACAAAAACTAGTCTGCGGTTTGACTTGTAGTAATAGTTTTATTACCAAACTAAATAAATGTATACTTTATTTAAAATCAATTATAAATAATACCTATGTAGTTGTAATATAAAATTTTATTTATTTACTTATTAAAATAAATTTCTTTTTCATTTTAGGATTGAAGAAGACTGAGGACTTAGGTTTAAACAATTAAAAACTAAAATTATATCTAGCCTGCCACGCATAACTATAAATTAAAAAACTACTCGAACATAGTTTTACAGAAAAAAAAGAACCTATGTTATTCGATTACTCTTAATTATTTTTTTATTAAATATTTTAATCGAAGAAAAAACATCAAAAGTGGGAAATAATCCACAAATCATAGTTATCATTTCAATACAGCAGAAAACTACAGATAGGCTCAAAGCAACAGTTAAAAAAAAACCTGTGATAAATACGAAAGAAAGGAAAGTTATAAAAAATCACGCAAAAATATTTAACGGGTTTTCTTCAAAACGAAATCACACAACAAAATCGATAAAATTTGATCACAAGAAATAACCTAAAAGGCTCGATTTAAAAGTAAGAAATACCCAAACAAAAAGGTTTCATTCCGTCAGCCAACAGCAGACGTGAAACAATAGTAGAAGTAGTCGTGTGGTGCACAGTCAACGGGAGTTTTTGCTGATGAGGATTCACTGGCAGCATGAGTACACTGGGGGGAAGTAGGGGAGAGCGAAATGCCAAGCCCAAGTTCGCAGCACTCGATATAAATCGAATGTACAAAAATAGTCGTGTAAGTGCATTTATTAATTTAAGTAATTTTTATTTGTATGCTTCCTACGTAAGGTGGTTAAAAAATCTACTTTTTGGTTTGTTAGTTGCGACTTAAAAGCAAAAAAGAGTTTCTAGAGCCAGTTAAATAAACAAAGCATTTCAAAAACAAAAAACAGATAAGCTATAAAGTTGCCATTCTGACTTGTTGATTAATTGATTTAAATTATTAAATCGAATAATATTTTAATAAAGTTCAGTTAATTGCTATTTTTATAGGACAAAATTCAACTATTTAAAATTGTATTCGTATTCGTAAATATTTATTCGTACTTCAACTGGCAACAAGTGAGTATTGATCATAGCTTTCACTCAAACAAAAATATTTATAATAGGTACAATTTGGAGTTCGTAAAAAGTAGAATCTCAAATTTGGTGTAAATATTTCAGTTACGACTTACGCTAGTTTTATTTGACATTCTCAATACGAATCTTTTCCGATTAATTCCATTACAATTTAAAAACGAATTCAATTTTAATCAATTTCTTAATTAAAAAGTGCTTAGCAAATTATAAAATGTATACATACATTAATGACATATAAATAAATAAATAAATTAGGTGGCGCAACAGTCCGTAGAGAACCAGGGCCTAGTGACTTACAACTCTCAACCATTCCTGTGTGCGAGTAATGTTGTCAGGGATGGAGGGGACCTACAATTTATATGCCGAATCCGAACGGCTAATTTTGAGAAAGCACTTTTTCATGACAAGAATTATTCTTGGAGAATTTGTCAATTCCTCGCAAGAGGCAGTACCCGTGAAAACTTTTTTTTTAATTAAGGTGGCACAGGCAGGGATTGAACCCAAGACCTCTCGCATGACAGTCCAACGCACTAACCATCATGCCACTGGTACTACTATTAATGACATATATTTTTGAAAAAAAAAAAAGGAAAATAAATTTGAATTATCACAACATTTTTGTGTTAATCTTTTTGCTTTTAAGTTACAATAAAATTATGTTTGTTTTTTTATTTCCAGGGCGAATCTGTCGAACCATCTGCACAAAAAAATCAAGTGCCCCGTAAACATGGAATGCAAAGTTTGGGCAAAGTGCCGTCCGCTAGGCGACCACCAGCTAATCTTCCATCCTTGAAAGCTGAAGTTAGTTCGCCGAATAGCAATAGCAATACACCTGGACAAGAAGGTAATGTAAATTTAAAAAAAAAGTATGATTTCAAAATCAGATTCAAAAACAAAATTATGAGTTGGGATTCTAGTTCGTTCAATCAGCTTGTAAAACTGTACAGAACGTTTATCAAGACTAAGAAAATCCAAATACGAAATATTTTAATTCTTTTTAAAAATGCCTTTTAAAATATAACATAACGTTTATCAAGAACAAGAAAATCCAAATACGAAATACTTTAATTCTTTTTAAAAATGCGTTTTCAAAAATGAAGGTTTTTTATCTTGAAAATTGCTATAAAACCTAACATCATTTACTCTAAAAATTTTTTTTTAGAGTTTTATTGTCTCACAACTCTTAGTTTGCAAAATTGTATGACATGAAAATGTGCATCGAAGAAATGTTTTTATATATGTATATGTTGTTTCTTCTTAACTTTAAAAGTGTTATAAAGGCTTGCATTTGTAAAGCTACGAAAATAAAAAAAAAAATCAGTATTAATGAAAAAATTCTAAAAGTGTTAATATTTGAAACAATTTAAATCTAACACACACAAATTACACATAACCATCTTATCATCAGATATTAATCCCCCACCTACTCGATTTGTCGATCAAAAGCAATCCTCAGTCCAAAAATTGTTGTATCTCAATTGATCTATTAACACTTATTTAACTTCAGCGTTATCAATTCTACGAAACAAAACATAAAATGGTCTTTAAAATTTTAAAATAAGAAGTCTTTAGAATAATAAAGTAGTATAAATAATGATAACGGTCCTACTAACAAAGTCCAACAGCGACCACGAATATCACGACTTTAATCGTTGCATATTTTGTCTATAATTAAAACAAAAGTTATTGGACATGTTTAAATGTTTAAAAGTCCAGTTATATGTCTTGGTAGCTACCGCTGCATACAAATTGTAATAATCTGTAAATGTACATATGTACCTTTAATAAATAATATTTTTCTTGTGTAGATAGCTATTATATATTTTTTTGGAAAATTTGATTTTTCTTTGATTTAGTTGGAACATCTAATCAAATATCTGGCGGCGCATCTCAAGGAACATCTGTTAACTCACCAGTGGTGTCACATTCAAGCAGCGTCAGTTCTATCGCAACTAACAATAATAACATCCACGCAAACGTCAATACAAACAGCTCTTCTAAGTTGCTAAACAATATATCGTCGTCTAACGAAAGGCATAACACAACCTCACATTCTTCTTCACATTCAACACTTAATAATAGTTCAGCGATAACATGGTCATCGGTAACAACGGGCCACGATCACCTGAACAACTCTGGTGGTGGCAGCGGAGGCAAGAACTCTGCTCCACCGCTTTATCAAAGTCCACAATTCCAACACGAATTTCCATCATTAGATGGTGCTGGTGCTCCCAGCCACCAAAAAGGAGCATCCTCATCATCTGCGTCAGGAAATCAACAGCACCAACCACATCAACAACAGTATCACCACAACAACAACAACAACAATTACAACAATCATCAACACCAACAACAACAATACAATCATCAAAACTACAGAGATGGCAATGGCGGAAGAGACGAACGAGATCAATATCATCACCAGAACAAACAACAGCATCAATACCAGCATCATCATCATCACCAACAGCAAAATCACCACCATCAGCATTCGTCGTCGAGGATGACGACACAAGAGGGCGATGTGCAACAAGTGAGTCTAAGACCACAAACGGATGCAAATACATGGATAAACCAGCAACAAGGTGGCAAGCAGCAGCAGCAAGTACAAAGCGAAGCTGGCCAGCAACAGAACAGCAGCAGCCAACAGGGCCAGGCCCCCCTACAAGCTGTTCCGCCGCCGTTGCTAGCTTTAATGCCATCATTTATGGTGCGTGGGGGTGGTGGATCCTCTGCATCGTCTTCAGATACACAGGGACGCTCATTAACGCCACCAGCAGCTGGTGCAGATTATCAATATCATCGCCAGCAAAATGGCGGCAGCGAAAGAGGACATTTTTCGTCAGGGAATAACAATAGAGGAGGAAATAATCAAAAAGATTATCGTTCAAATTCCCCAAATGTAGGTAGCGGCAGCAACAGCAGTTCATTCCGATCAAATGTTAATATGATGGGTAAACGGCCGCCTCAAGTTAATACACCCCCTCCCCAGCAACAGCGTCAAAATAAGGAGTTGTCTACATCGAACCTTCCACCACCATACGTAGAACCCGAAGTTGCACTTCAACAACGGCCAATTATAAAAGAAGAAGACTTAGAGCGTCTGAATGCAATCGCCAAAGATGATAGTTGGACGCAACAAGATGATATTGAATATAATCCAAAATTGGAATATTCTGACGATGAAGATGAATCGCCTTCGCCTGATGCCGAAAGACAGCTACCAGTATTCCCAGCGAACACAACAGCCAAGATAAACAGCGAACAAAAATCTAACATTAAATCTACTGCAGAGCCCAGTAGATCGTGGGCACGAGACAGAGATTCATCCAAAGAGCATCATCAGCGAAAATCCGAAGATAATAATTCATCAACTTCGCAACAGAATGGTCATCGAGGAGTAGTTGCTCTAGATGCCGGAGTTTACGAACGCGCAAAGCAACGCAAAGAAGAAGAAGAAAAACGGGAGCTCGAGCGTCGCCAAGCGGCTGCAATAAAACTATTAGAACTAGAAAAGAAATTGAATAGCAAAAAAGCGGCAAATTCTGGTGCGGGTAGTGATAATGATTTATCAGGGGCCTCTGGAGGAGCAGGTATTAGTGCGACAATAAATAATGTTGGGTCATATGAAGACAGCCGCCAAAAAGACGATGATTATCACCATCAATCGACACGGGATATGGGTGGTCGTCGTGGATACCAAAAAGATGGAGGCAACAGTGGTGGACGCGATTATAACCGGTACGATCGAGGTGAGAGGGATCGTGATCGTGATCGAGAACGTGATCGTGACCGCGACCGTGATTATGGGCGTGGTGGTCCACAACATCATCAAAAGCCGGGATTTTCGGCTCATTTCCAGTCGAATTTGCCACCTCGATTTCAAAGACAACAACAATTACTCCTTCAACAACAGCAGCAACAACAACAGTCTAACCAATCTAATACGAGATCTATCACTGCCAATCAACAACAGTCGACAGGCGCCGCTGGAGGGTATTCATCCCATGAAAAACAATATGATTCCAATCGTTACGGTCATAACTCGCATTATAGATCGCAACCCCAGCAACGCCGCAATGACGGTGGTGATATGATGCGACGTAATGACCGAGGCGATCGGGATCACGGTGGCTATAGATCCGGTTATAATAGAAATCGAAATGATGATCAAAACGAACACGACGATCGTTACAATAGACGAAACAACGATGATTACCATCGCGGAATGTCTCGCAGTATCTCAGACTCTTCGCAGCGCAAGACAAGTGTTTCTTCTAATGATGATCCACAGCAACAGCGCTCTTCTGATTTTCTAGGAGCAGCTGGAGGGGTTGCGTCCTCATCAACGGTGGCATCTTGGGCCGAAGAGACCGATGCAGAACTTCGACGCCAGAGGGATGAAAGTTTTTCCAGTGGCCACAGTCGCAATGAAGATGATATTCAAGTAAAACACATTTTGCAGCGTCCAGCGCAGCACCAGAAAAGTGCATCCGAAAGCAGCACTAACACAACTATTGACAAGCTTCCCAGCACAGCCTCTGACAAAGATAACTCTTACACGTCGACAGTTGCGACAAAGGAAGTGGAGCAAAAGGACAAAGAAAACACTTCAATTAGTGAGCCTTTGACTTTCGTTCCAACTCAAATATTGCGTCGTTCGGAGAGTCCATCGCCACAAGTTGGTAATGATCAAAACAATAAAGAAAAGTCCTCGTCCGTTAGCGAAGGAAGTGTTGCGGAATCTTTAAACAAAAGCGATCAGCAACTGTACGAGCAAATTGATCAGAAGGAACAAGTCCCTAGTGGCATTGATACTCAACAAAGAAAACGGAAAGATAGTGAAAATGGAAGTGTTAGCGGTTCGGTTACTAAAAAGGATGAAGAAAAAGTCGATGACAGGTTACAACGTGGTGGAGATCATAAACGGCCAAGCCCGAGAGGAACGGGAGGCGTTAATGAACGTAGACATGACATGCGTGGCCCACCCTCCCGTGGATATGGGTCATATCGTGGTGGACCAAGCAGTGGCGGTGGAAGCTGGAGTCGACGTGGAAGTGGAAGTGGAGGCGGTATGCGTATGGGTGGTAGTAGAAACTATCAAAACGACTGGAGTGAATCTGAGAATTCCGAGGATGTTGAAGATGATGGATACGGAAGGCGATCAGAAAGAAGCTCAAAAGTTCAAAGAAAAGTGAGTTATTGTCTTGCCTCAATTTGTGATTATTATTCCATAGATAATTCAATAGTTTATTGCGGTGTAGTTTTTGTTAAAAAAAATATGCAGCGTTCTTAAAAATGTTTAAATATATGATTTTTATTGTTTGCTACACTTAAATACAAATTACTTTTCAATTGCATTTTTAATGAAACTTTTATTAATTTATTAACAGGATCATCTTGGCCGAGACCAGAGAAGAGTTGGAGGTGGTGGAAGCGGCGCAGACAGCGGCTCTCATAAAGAAGGGTTTGCTCCACGTGGTGAACCTTCAAGACGTGGACGTGGAGGAGGAAATATCGGTGGAAATTCACGAGTGTCGGATACCAATTCCGGATATCGACGTGAAAACAGAGGAAGCAATAGTAATATCGGTCCTCGTCGCACAGGTGATAGCTACAGTTCTCAACGGTCTACACATGACGATCAAAAAGAAAAGAAAAGTATATCAGAAGACTCACCGGAAACATCTGATAAAACAAAGCAGAATCAACTGGCACTTACAGCCGGCTTAAAAAAATTAGAAAGTAGTGTTTCCGATGTGGAAAAACCCAAGCCGAAGCAACAAAGCCCTCAGCCATCAAAAAAACCAGACGATGGCAAAAAGTCGTCTCCTCCCAAAAACTTTGGTTCTGGTTCTGGTTATCAAGGTATTCGAAAAGAAAGTACGTCAAGTAATAAGAACGATGATAAAGCAGATTTTGAAAAAGATAACGAACGTAAAAAATCTCTGTCCAAAGAGAAGGATCAAGTACAGCAACAGCAACAACAACAACGCAGTAACAGTTCTGGTCAGATAAGCACTCAGCAAAGAACAGGTGGAAGCTCTTCAGGTATGATACAGAAGAAGGACGAAAGGCCATCAATGTCATCCTCGGCTTCATCTAAAGCAGTAACATCTACAACAAAGCCCCCACCAGGTCTTGGCTTTAAACAACCAAGTTCTTCAACTATCAGTAATCAGCAACAGTCTTCGACGGGCAGTTCAGCAAATAAAGATTCTGTATTACAAAAAAGTAAATCTTCAACCGACGCACGTGGTGCAAGTACACCGTCTTCTTCATCGCCCTCTCAACAATCTTCTTCATCTACTTCCAATAACAACAAGAATCTACCAACACGATTGAATAAATCACAGCAACAATGGGAGACAAGTAGCAGAACTTCATCGGCCAATAATTGGGAAAAAGGAGATAAATCTCCCGAAGCACTACCAATCGATAATACTTCTGGCAGTGAAAGTAAGGACAAAAAAGCGATCACAACTGACAAATCGGTAATTGATGGTGTCAACGCTCCTGTAAACACTATAATATTCGAGAACACAAATTATAAAACTGCAGCACAAATCCAACAACAACCACAAGTAAAACGACAAGGGTCAAACCACTCAGATACATCCTCTTCCCAAAGCAGCCAGGTTAATCAAAAATCATCAGATATACCACAAGTACAGCAACATCAACAACAGGTCGAGGCAGTCACAACAACTATTTCGCAAATGTCATTCAATAACAGTAGTAATCAATCCGGAGGGGCAGTTCCTGTTACGGAAACTAGCAGTGGGAATGACTATGACAAGGAAATGAAACTGGGATTTGCATTTGAAACAGAATACTCACATATGGCAGAAGAAAAGAATACGGCCGCCATTTCTACAGCTTCTGCTTCAGTTTGTACAAAAGCTGTGCCGGCTAAACTTACGACAGGTCTACAGCCGATTCCAACTCAAAGTGGAGCACCGCCAGTGACTTCTGGTACGCCAACTGGTCAGCAGAATATAATTTCTACCACAGATCTCAATATGAAAATTGCAAGTGTGAAAAAAGTGTGGGAAAGCGTCTCACCTATGCCGACAGTAATGGAGCATGTAGCTGCAGCCGCTGTTGTCGCTGCACAACAAGTAAGTGAAGTGGAAGCTGCCCAGCATTTGACGTCAAACTACAACAACCCTCAGCACATACAACATTATGCGGTGGCACATGCTGGAAATATCCATATACAGCATGCACTTTCATCTCCTGGGCCACAACCTGTTTCCTATGGGAATTCATATGACCCCGGTATAGAGCAACATTTTGGACAAAAAGATGTCTCAGATTCAGATGGCTCCTCAGTTGTGGGTTACAGTCCAAGTCCCCAACACGGCGGGCAAGTTCAAGTACCATCTGGGCCAGGTGGCCATGGAGTTTCGAACCTAGTATTGAAACATGTTGCAGATGCAGTAAAAGTAAAAGCTACTCAACAGCAAATGCATCCAGCAGGCTTGGGTATGTCTCCACCGCCCCCAAATGCAATGCAACAACAACAACAAGCAGTACAACAGCAGCAGGCAGTACAACAGCAAGCTGTACAGCAGCAGCAACATGTTGTACAGCAACAGCAGCAACATCAACAACAGCAACAACAACAGCAGCAACAACAACAGCAACAACAACAACAGCAACAACAACAGCAACAACAACAGCAGCAACAACAGCAACAGCAGCAACAACAGCAGCAGCAACAACAACAGCAGCAGCAGCAACAACAACAACAACAACAACAACAGCAGCAACAGCAACAGCAGCATCAGGGCCAAATGCATCCAGCTGCAGTTGCGGCGGCTGCGGCTGCTGTAGCTCAGCAACAACAACAGCAGCAACCTCAGCCCTTCTATCAAGCATCTCAATTTACAGGTATACCGACAATTCCAAGTCCACCAGCTGTGTTATTTAATTCAGGCACAATGCCGTCACAAAGCGGCCTCTATGCTCCATTCCAAATCGATCAGGGTCGATCACAATTTTCCCAATTTCCTCCAGCTCCACACTACGGCACAACTGGTAGTGGACCATACAATGCGTACATGCAAACGCCTCCTAATATGCCAACTGCGCCGGCGCCCGAAATGTATTCGAATATTCCATCTCAATTCCGAATGAGTGGAGCGGTTCAATCGCCCTTCAATCAGAATCAACAATTAAGTAACCCCAATACTGTTCTTATATCGTCTAACTCAAATTCACTTATGTCTGCCTCGGTCAAACCAACGTCTCAACAACTAGGAACGATAGGATCGAAGAACAATGCGGGAGCTGTAGCTGTAGCAGCTGCTTCGGGCCCATATGCTCAACAGTACATGGGCCTATATCCGCCTCAACAAGCACCCCCACCTCCACTTCAATCGAATAGCTATTATTCAAATTCGGCTGGTGGTCAAGGTCCTTTCTATGGCGGACCAGCGGGTGCGGGAGCTACCCAAAGCTATGGTCTCCAAACTGCGGCAGGTATGTTCGGAGGTCATGCTGGCCCAGGTGGCCCAACGACAGGACCTCCGCCGCAATCGGCGCAACAAATTGCGAGCTTCAATTCGCAGTTTTTGAATTCGCCTTTGTTGACTGCTGCCGCAATAAACCAATTTCGTGGTGGTCCGACACCACAGCAGACAGCAGCCCAAGCATACATGAAATCGAATCAAGGACAGAATCATATGCAGGATTCAGTAAGTTAAAGCTCAAAATATTTATACTTCATATATTTATTTAAAATTTTGCTAGCAGATGGGTCGCCAATTAAAAAGTCCCTTAGGCGCTGATGTGAGCCTCAACTTAGCAAAACAAGTGCAATCCCAACCAAGCCCACCGCATCATAAAAATTATCAAAGTGTAAGTAAATTTTTAAAAAATCATAACTGGTATACTTTATTTTCATTAAATAAAATGTACACGAGGCGAAAAACGCGTAGACCGTTATTTACGAAAAAAAAACTCAAGAGAAAAAATGTATGAAATTTTTAGCTCTACAGTTTTTGTTACAGTACACTGTACTTTACTAATTGTTTTTTTTTTTTTTAATTATTAGACTCAAATATACTGTTGATTAGTGTTGTCGTTCACTTAAAAAAGCATAATAACATCCAAGGCCAAAGACTCATTGGACTGGCGTGGATTTGAGTGTAGTGTTGCAAAATTATTGGCTTCTGGTAGCTGGTAGGATCGTTAGAATAGACGACTTCTGGGCCTATTTTATCATCTTACAAAATTGTAATTCAAGTGATTTTTCACAAAATTTGCAAACAAAACTCGATAAATTTTATGTTACCACCAAATCTAAAAGTGTACAAAATCAATTTCCTTTTTCACCAAGACTTGTAATTTACAGGTTACAAATTTAAGAGCTTTCAACTTTTTTTTTTATAGGTTTCTAAACAATTTTCCGTTTAGTTGTGACTATTTTTTAAAAAGCCTCAAGACCTATCTTATATTTGTTACAAATTTGTTTTCGATCATATAGCGGGTTTATAATGGCCTTACGGTGTTGGAGGCAGAGTAGTAGCATTAGCAGTGGTGATGAAGTAATTTTGTTTTAACGAGCTTTTTCGAGTAAGTAATAATTTTTCTAGTTGGAGGATATATTACACACAGAACTGAAAAAGTAGCAACTATCACTGGATTGACATAGGGGCAGTATCATAGAGTTGCCGACATCCATGATGTCTCCAATTTTGTCTACTCCACAATGGCGATAAAAGAAGTCTTGTCCTGTCTTAAAGAAAACGTAACATCAACATCTGATATCTGTATTTTCTCAGATAGTCAGGCCGCCATCAAATGTCTGGACTGTGTCTCTACAAACTCTATAATAGTCACTAACTGACGATCGTCTCTTATGGAGATCGCACAACAGCTTAATATTCACCTTTGCTGGGTGTGGGCCATAGAGCCATTGAAGGAAATTGTAAGGCAGATAAACTCGCCAGGAATGGTAAAGAACGACCCATACCAATTGGGACTCAAAATGGTTTTATTGAGCTTATCACATGGGCCATTAAACTGGCCTAAGTGCGTCCTACTCCATCACGGCCAGCCACTTTAACCTAACCTAACCTATATAAAACTCCTCCCAATTTGTGTTTTCTTTGTAAATTGTTCGTATTTAATAATTTTGTTCATACCGAACAGAGAAAAGAGGCACGCAAATGTTGTTGGGATTCTTTGATATTTGTTTTCGGACAAGGTTTGCAAATTGTTCGTAATTACTTTGAATGACATGTTTCAAGAAGGTGGATGTTTTTGGCAAAATGGTTGTTTCAGTAAACAGAAATAACAACAACTGAATTAGTCTAAGAGTGTGTAAATATACGCACTATAATATCAAATTCAACCGTTTTGCAGGTATTTTTTTCAGACGTGGTCGGGGTAATCGTACGAAAATGGTAATTTTTCTGATTTTGAGGCAAAAATCCCCTGATTACAAATATCTCCAAGACGTTTTACTTTCAGCCTTCTGCTTGCAAGACGCATTTTATTTTTTTTTTTTTAAATGCATTTTACCCCGACTACTGTTTAAAAATAAACCTGGCAGACGGTTGAATTTGATATAATAGTGCGTATATCCACACATTCATATCAAGAAATTTTGGTTATTACTCCACACTCCCAGAATTTGTTGCTGGCTCTAGGTATAACTGTTACATCCAAAAATGTACAATGTCCTATACCAAAAACATACTGTTTAAATGAAAGATAAACAAAACTGGCATTTTTATTCCCTTAATTCACTATAAGGCGATGTTTCTTAATATGTGCTTTTTTATTGCAAATTACTCAATCACGTAAGAGCTAGGAGACTGAGACCATCCAAGGGCAATGAGTAATTCACTAAAGAAATTAACTGAAAATGATACAAATTCGGGGCATTTCTAGTAAATTAGTTTAGCTCAATTATTATATCCATTCACAATGTAATTAAGCTAAAGTTAAGAAAAATAAACACATTTTTTCATTGATGTACCATAAATTTTATATTATTGTAATTCAGGTTGTTAGCTATATATTATAATAATTTTGTTTGCGCAACACAACTTTTATGAATATGGAACTGTCTTATCAATTAATATTATTTTTTTTCTTTTTTTTGTGTTTGCAATTTTATTTTTAAGTGGGACTTGCAAAACCAAGTTATGCAGCAACAACAGCAACAGCAGCAAGTTTCCCAACAACAAAATACCCGTGGTGGCAACCCACAAAATAACATGAACCCCAGTGGTCGTGGAGCTGGTGGCCAGGGCCGATATCCTGCGCCAATTCAGCGACCAAATAACTATCCACAACATATGCAACCTTCTCAACCGCCACCTCAATCGCAACGACCGCTTCGACAAGGTCATTCGGGTGGCGGAGGTGGTGGAGGACCCCAGCAAAGTGGGCAGGGTGGGCCAGGCCCAGGTGGTGCTGGCAATCCATCAGGTGGGCCACAGATGAATAAACCGTATTATGCAAATAACGCCGGTGGAAGTAGAGGTAATTAGAAACAATCAATACCACATCAACTCCTTCCTCTGTCTCTCATGCTCACATTAAACATGTTATCAAAAAATGGAAACAAATCTATAAAAATATTTAAATAAAATTATATCTGTCGGCATATTTCAATTCTTTCAGTTAGATTAAAAGTATAAAAAAAGTAATAATTATTATTAAAGATACGTTAATGCAATTGAAATATACTTACCTTATAGTAATCAAAATTAATTTAATGATATTTTCTTCCTACATAAAATAAATATTTAGCTTTAATAATTACAGTTAAATTCAAAAAGAGATAAAATATCAATACTATAAAAAAGTAACTACACTTTTAACATTACATATTTCGTTATTTATTTAAAATATATATATATTTTTATTTTTTACTTACGCAAATTATGTAATAAAAAAAAGAAAAGAAAACGAATCAGAAACTTTAATCTTATGAAATATATATATGACAAGCTCAGAAGTTTGTTTAAAATATAACACATTAAAGCTCTTATGCGATTATTTTAATAATTATAATACAGAAGAGATAATGATTAAAAATAAAAATAATTTAAAGGATAAAGCAGAACTGATTCCGCCTGAACAAAAACGGTCTTTTTTTATTTTGTTTTGGTTTTTCTTATAGCTTATTTGTTTGTGTGGCCAATAATTATGGGTATGGTATTTAAATTTCAGAAATAGTGGTCTGATTATGAAATATTAGGCTTATATATATTTTTTATTTTATTTTGTGCACAATTAAACAAAAAATTGAACCTTTAATCTGTAACACATGAACACTGTATTAGTTGTTGTTGTTTTTTTTTTATAATATTTAGAATTTGAAAATGAAGAAATTTGTAGTAAGAAAACATTTAAAAAAAACTATTCAATTTAAGCATTAATGTATCACGTTTTGTTTTGATATTTATCAAAACGCGCAGACAAGGGGTTATATACACATAACCCCTTTTTATGTTATTCAAAGTGTGAACAATTACGAAAGTAAGATAGGATTAGGAAGGAGATGTTTTAAATGTCTGAACATTAAAATGAGTGGGAAATTACACATTCGAGTTGTGCAGCTATAAGAATAATCTGTACCTTTCTAACTAATTTAATTAAGACAATGAACTCGATGTTTTCCTACCTAAAACTCAAAACTTATTTAAGAATAGAAAAGTGGTAAGTGGGAATAAGAAAAATATCTGCATACATTTTCCAAAAATTATGATGCTACTTCAAATTCAATAATTATATGTATCTTTTGTGTAGAATAAATGTGTAACTATTGCCCATAACTCAAATTCACAGCTGTTCAAAATAATAGGGATTCACTTTGACAAGGCACACAATGTTTAGAAACATTCTTTGAAATGATAAAATAATATTTTAATATATTATAAATAAACCTGACTGAGGGAGAAATGTTAGGCGTCCTAAAAGAAAAAATAAATAAATTAGGTTTCGCACAGTCCATTTAGGACCAGGACGTAGTGGCTTACAGCTCTCAACCATTCCTGTGTGCGAGTAATGGCAGGGTTGGAGGGGATGTATAGTTTTTATGCCGAATCCAAGTGCTAATTTTAGAAAACACTTTTCATGACAAGAATTAGTCAAGTCCTCGCAAGAGGTAGAACCCGTGAAAAAACTTTAGGTGGCGCAGGCAGGAATTGAACTCAAGACCTCTGGCATGAAAGTCCTACGCACTAACTATTACGTCAAGGAAAAAAAAAACTATGAAACGGAAGCAGTAGCATCCTAGTGTGGGGTTGCTTTTCTTGGTTAAGCGTTAGACGCTGTGTGAAAATTCGTGATAATCATTACCAAGGATTACATACTCGTCAAAATTGGTGAGTGCTTGGCTTCGCGATCATCGAATCTCTGTGGTAGCCTGACCATCTCAATCCCCCCGATCTCAACCCGATTGAGAATTTGTGAGCGAATGGATTTCATCAAGAAAAACCAATTATGGCTTGAAATAAAAAAGTAATGAAACGTCATTACGGTAAGTAAATGCCAAAAACTTCTTGAGTCTGGCTATTGAAAAAACAATACAATTTTTTGTATTTTCAAACTGACTGCTACTTAACTTAACTTCAACAATTAACATTTAATTTAACTTTCCCTATTATTTTGAACACTTAAAATACAAAACAAAAAATTGCAAGCAATGCACGGTTTATTAAAATTTTCTAAAATGTTTAAAAATTGGTTGGTTTGTTGCTTAGCTGTAGTACATCATTTTTGTTTGTATTGACACAAAGCTGTAAACCATGGGGTTAAGTCAGTTAATGGCAACAAGGATTGCAATTAGATCAAAAAGTAATTGAAATAGTGTGTCATTGAAATGACAGTATTAATAACTTTCGACGAACTGACTGGACCCCAAAATTATGTTTATATTAATGGTCAATAAAAGCAAATAAAATCATAAATGGCAAATAATTTGTTTAAAAGTATGAAAATTCTATTTATTTTAATTCGATTTAATGAATAAAATGAATTTTAATAATTTTGTGTTTAGGGCCTCCAATAGGGCAACGTTGGAAAGCTTAGTTAAATAGCATAATTTTCGATTGTGTACATTGAATAGTAAAAATAGTATACAATTCTACTTTGTTTATTCAGCGAAGCGAAATGCTTTTTTTTTGTAATTTATATCAACCATATCAAAGTGTGTTAACAAAATAAAACAAATTTTCCATCGATCATGCACTCTGCATTATGCATTAGTTCTTTCAAAATGTGACTTCATTTAATAAAACAAATGAAACGATATACGAAAACTCTTATACATTTAAACAATAATAATAAATTAATAACACACATTAAATTGAGTTTTCCGTTTTTTTTTTCAAAACAACAAATTTTTTATTGAGTCAAAATAAATTTTTTTGAATGCATTTCAAGCAGTTTACTGCCCATCATCAGCAACACGACTAAAAATAAATTGGTTTCTGTATATAAATATACAACAGCAAAGTAATACACATCATCGTCGTCGTCAGCGGCAACAGCAGCAGCATCAACATCATCAACATAATCATCACTGAGAAGGAACAAGAAGGTTAAAGCGGAGAACCCCCACGGGAGCAAAGTTCCATTTTTCGATTCCATTCCAATCGATTCCAATTAAAGAAGCACTTCAAGCGCTAAGAACACATCTGTCAAACCAAAACCTAATGGAGGAAGAACTTAATGCCTACATGCGAGCAGCAGAAATGTGCATGAACACTAACTATTTTGTGTTTAGAGACCGGTATTTCAAAATAGATTCTGGCACCAGTATGGGAAACCCGTTATCTCCATTGATAGCCGAGGTGTTTATGTCAAAATTTGAAATGGACCTGCAATCAAGGGATATGTTACCAAGAATTTGGCACCGTTATGTTGATGACATTTTCGCCGTAATTAAAAGGAGTGACCTTAACACCACGTTGGAGATGTTAAATGAACAGTATCCCGAGATCAATTTTACATGTGAAATAGAGAATGAAAAGAAGTTAACGTTTTTAGACCTGATTTTGGAAAGAAACTCTAACAACATCGAAATTGCTGTTCACCACAAACCAACGAGCACTCTCCGATATATTCCTAGTGATTCTTATGCACCAATCCAGCACAAATTAGCTGCGTTTCACTCACTCGCACATCGTTTGGTTAGTTTACCTCTTTCGTTGCCAAACTACATCAAAGAGCACGAGTATATACAAAAAGCAGCGAGAATAAATGGCTACAGTAAACAAATCATAAATAAAATCATTCGGAAACATGCACAAAAACAGACAAACATAAATCAATCGACTCTGTTTGACCAAAACAGAAAAATAGATAAAAATAGTGATTTGAAGCGTGTTTCTATGACTTTTGCTCCGAATATCACTAACGGCCTTAAAACTGTTTTTCGCAGACATGATATGGAAATTGTGCTTTCGAACCCGTATAAATTAAAAAATCATCTAATAACACCAAAAGATAAAACAGATTCATTAGACAAAGCTGGGATTTACCAAATTTCTTGCGGAGTTTGCCAAAGAAAATATTATGGACAAACCAAGCGTTCAATAAAAAAGAGGTACAGTGAACACAAACAATACGTCACAAATAACGAGCCAAAGAAATCTGCCTTCGCATCACATATACTGGAAAAACAACATTTGCCTTTGTCTACTAGTGAAATACACCTTGTGAAGTGCGTTAAAGACGATAGAAAGTTAAACGCATATGAAAGTATGTATATATACAAAGATAACACCGCTTTAAACTTGGACAAAGGCAACATACAGTCTGATTTGTTCTTGCTGCATTGATATTGCAATCTCCAAATACTTGTGGGTCTAACACTACCTGTGCTGTGCAAAAGGAAAAAAAAAATGGAACTTTGCTCCCGTGGGGGTTCTCCGCTTTAACCTTCTTGTTCCTTCTCAGTGATGATTATGTTGATGATGTTGATTGATGCTGCTGCTGTTGCCGCTGACGACGACGATGATGTGTATTACTTTGCTGTTGTATATTTATATACAGAAACCAATTTATTTTTAGTCGTGTTGCTGATGATGGGCAGTAAAGTGCTTGAAATGCATTCAAAAAAATTTATTTTGACTCAATAAAAAATTTGTTGTTTTGAAAAAAACGGAAAACTCAATTTAATGTGTGTTTTTAATTTATTATTATTGTTTAAATGTGACTTCATTGTTGCACTGCAATAAGATGTAGTACATACATATATGATAGTTTGTACTTTTTCCACGAAGAATAAGATCAAGAAGATTCATGTGGTATTTATGATGGTCCCTACATCAAAACCTGTTTTAACCTCTAGCTGATAAAATGTACATTTTAATTGTCGATGAAACATTAACATATTTAGAAATTTAAATTATAAAACATTTCGTCTTAGTTTATTCATATTTGCAAAGTGTTTTCTTTTTTGTTGGTGCCTGTTTTTTAGCAAACTTCAATTGTTTAGGATATAACAAATATCCGTACATTGTTTAACTCCATAGTATCTAATCATTTGTATATGCCTCGTTTGTGAACACTAGGTAGAACAAGTTCCGTAGCTATGTAGTTACTATTGCAAAAAAATATGAATCTTCACATAAGCGCAACAATATAATTTTGAAATGAGGAAGCACCTCCAGATAGGGACTTCATATTTTTGAAACCTGCAATATAAAGGTTTACTGCATTAAAATATATACTGATGGCTTATGTGTAATTATTTATTATCTATTTTATCTATTTTCGAGTTACATTTAACAAGCATCTTACAACGACTGGCGATATTTTAATTGAGTATTTATTGTGAATTTTGTTAGGTAGATTAAAAAATATTTTGCCAAAATTAAAAATCACCCAATTCGATTGGCAATTCGGTAGCCTTAAAAAGGACCTAATGAATCAACTTTTCGAATTTTGATCGAAAAATGTTCTTTTGTCAGACGATGCTGTAAGAGCCATTTTGCGGTCTTTCATCTCTTCCAAAGGCATGGAACATGGCCTATACATCATAGAAAGGGTTATGGATTTACGACTGATTCCACCCTTGACTGAATAGTGCCCAGATGATGACATCATGGTATTACCGGTCGGAGTATTACCGGCTGATTATCTTTTGGCTGATAAAAATATTGCTTCATCTCTCGGTCATAATATTGCGGCACATAAACGTCTTTGAACAGAAAATAATTGAAAACGATCCCTAATAAAAGATAAGTAACATAACAAATAAAATGATATATTCATATGTTTGAGAAACTTCGCTGAGACAGATTTTAATTTGTCCCTTTTAGAAGATTCAAATTTAAGAGAATAAAAAGAAGTTTGTTATATTTGTTTTATGAATTCATTATGGTTGTTGGGTTACAACGTAGACTTTAAAACTGATTAAGGTTCTTCTTAAAATAATAAATTAGGTGGCGCAACAGTCCGTAGAGAACCAGGGCCTAGTGACTTACAACTCTCAACCATTCCTGTGTGCGAGTAATTGCAGGGATGGAGGGGACCTACAGTTTATATGCCGAATCCGAACGGCTAATTTGAGAAAGCACTTTTCATGACAAGAATTACTCTTGGAGAATTTGTCAATTCCTCGCAAGAGGCAGTACCCGTGAAAAAACTTTAGGTGGTACAGGCAGGGATCGAACCCAAGACCTCTCGCATGACAGTCCAACGCACTAACCATCATGCCACGGGTACTATAAGGTTCTTCTTAGTGAAACTTTTTTCAAGTAAGGAACAATTAGGTACAACTCAGAAATGTTGTCTTAAAAACAAAACTTTACCTAGGCCATCAGTTTTGGTGTTTTATTCTACTATAAATATGTTTTTTAAGGTACGTATATAAATTAAATAATTTGAAATATGCCGACAAAAATATCTACACCACAAAATTCGTTTAATAATTTTAATTATTTTGTCTTGTTTTTTTTTAGCAAATCATTCGTAAGCAACATTATTTAACGGAAATGAAATGAAGCATTAGCAAAACTAAAAATAAAATTAAGTTATTATTTCAATCAGTCGACTCGTTAATTCAAAATATAAAAAATAGACAACGTAAAGAAGCCCCCTCAATAAAAAAATACTAAGTAATGTAAATTACAATTTATTTATAACTAGAATTAAAAAAGCTTCACGGACGAATGTTAATTTAGTTTATATTTTCATTTAAATAAAATGCTTAGAAACAAAATCATCAAATTGTGTAAAAAACGATCACCTAAATTATATTGTTTGCTCTTATTGAATTATATTTATATATTTTTATTATTAATTACATTTACAATTATGATTAAAAATTTAACAACAAATGTGAAAAATAATAATTTAATCTCTCAAATCATTATCAAGCAAAAAAATTAAACTTTTCACATAAATAAAGTTTTCGGTAAAAAACAACGGTTAAAAGTGTGAGATATGTGAAAAAGAAAAGGATTTAGAAAAACTAAAAAAAATAATAAGATATGTTGTCGACAGGATAGAGAAACACTTGAGAAATGCATTGAGTTTAATAAAAATATTTGCTTAGTTCAACAAAGTCAGTTTTAAAGACATGAAAAAGAGCATACATTTGTATGTTAATAGTATCGCTACATGCATCGTGAAAATCAGTTCCAATGAAAAGGAGACTAACAGAATTAATAAAAAATAAACACATTCATACTTAAAATGTTTAAAATATTTTCAAGTTAGGTTGCAAAAAAATTGCATGCTTAATTTGAAAATTTAGATAACCTCTTTAAACTGAAAAACATAATATTAGCCAACAATTGTCTTAAGACATGAGAAAATAAAGAAATAATATTCAAACCAGTTCTTTCATAATATGGCAAAAAATAGATGATGTATTTAATAAAAAATTAATTTACATTAAAACGTATACAAACAAAAAACGAAAATTAAATAAACTGAAAATTTTTTTGTCTTATTTATATTATTTTTTCTTCATAAATTATAAACTATTGATAAGAAGTGAGTTTATAGCTAAATAACGCAAATATTTATGCAAATTAAAAATACATAAATGAACCATATAATAAAATGCATATATTATAAATTATATATAAAGCATATAAATGTTTTATAAATTTATAATCTTTAGGCACTTTCAAAGTGTAAAAGTAAATGCAAGAAAGAATACTATAGACATAAAGAAATGAAACAACTTCGTTCTTTTATAATATATAGTATTTCCCATTGTAATAAACAAATTGCAAACAACATACCATTCTAGTTTCTTTGCTTCAAAAAAATAACAACAAAAACATTTAAACACAGTTTTATGAATAATTTATTTAAATGGAAATTACTAGAAAACCTGCATACATTTTTCGAAAATATTAACACTTAGAAAATAATAATAATTATAAAATAATGTTATTTACTGTTTTATTTTATATTTTTTTTATATTATTTTATGACAACAAATCTATTACTCAACTATCCTTCTTCTTTCAAATAATAAATAATATATACGAAAAAAAAAAACATTATAATAAAAGCAAATATATGAATTAAATGAACAAAAAATTAATGATAGACTTGCGCGTCTTATATAGAAAAAATGATATAATTATTAAATTTAATTAAAAACATTTTTACTTTCAATTAAAAAAAATACATAAACATGAAAATGATAACAAGTATTCTAGAAGAAAATTGCTGTCAAAAATAAAAAGAGTAAAACTAACTGGAGAATGAATGAATAAAAAAATATAAACAAAAAAGATATAATATTTAAATAATATTATTATTGAAATTATAAAAGAAAAATAAAAAAATGCAAAAAAAAGAAATATAATTTACACTTCTATCCAGAACAAAAAGGAGTTATTGTTTGTTTTAATTTATTTTTATGTTGGAATTTTAATTGATTATTTAGATGTCAACCTAATTAGCCAAGTGGATTTCAGACCGATTTAACATTCAAAATATACGCGGGTAGATACCTTTTGAGTAGAGTTTGTTGCACTGGTTCAAAACGATATGTAACACCCTGAAGATATGGAATTCGGGTCAAAAAACATTTTTTTTAATTTCCTTCATTTCAAAAACTAACTTTCAGCCTTATTATGAGTATCAAATTGATAGTCGATAGTTTCTATCAATTATTTGATAAGTTGGTATTATGGGTACAACTGGTAATTTTAGACCGATTGTGAATATCAAAAGTTCATCGCGAATGAGTTTTATTTATTTTGTTTGACGTTTCACATGTGAAGTATTTGTTGTTTTTTTGGCCACTAAAGGAAAAATTCTTTGTTCGAAAATGTAGTTGCTCTTATAACAAATTACTTTGTTTCTTTATGTGGTACTTTTGTATTTAAGAACAGAATAGTAAGCAACGTTTCCTGCCAATTGGTAACTTCCTTGGACAAAGAATTTTAAAACCGCTGCTAGTTTTAGTACATTTGGAATGGATTGCTGACTTTTGATCGGTTTAAGTTTTTATTTAAAATCGTTTAACACCTCCAGGAAGGCTTGTTTGGAAAGCCTGAAGTTTTGAATGAATCTGCAATGAAGTTTCATCAGCCAATGCAAGAATTAAAGAAAATTATATTATTAGATGTGTTCGTCCAAATCCATTCGGTTGGAAGAATCACGTAATGCTCTGCGTATTTTGAGTTGCTGACTTACGTTCATCATAACTCCCTTCAAAAAACAATTCCGTCGAAGTCATAATTCCTTAAATTTTTGTTTTGAAAATCCTGAAATATAAGTTTTTTGTTTGCATGCGAAAATATACCTATAGCAACCGAATTAAACATCGTCAATACGAAGTAATTTTTAAAATAAAATGCATACTAATCACTGTTTCTTTATGTTTATATTTTATTCTATGAAGAGAAAAAAACGTACCTTTTATAATTCTTCTAAATTGAAAAGTATTTGAGACGTATCAACCAAGAATTTGTGGTTGATATGAAAATTGATGTGTATCTATTTTTTTAATATCCTAATACCAAGTATGTCAAAAAATCATTCACACTAATGATAAAATTCACAGTTCATCAACAAAGTTGATAGTTGCAATGCATCAAAAATATTGTTATGCATCAAGTATCTATGTAGTTGATAGCTATAATATGGCTATTTGTCAAGTTCTCATCAATGTAAGATTTGCTTACTGTTTTGGGACGAATACATTTAAAGCTTTTCAACTTATTCCTTGGTTTGACTAAGCTTAAGTTAAATTTTTCGGGTATTGGAAACAATATTCTAACGAAGAAGAATTATAGGCATAAAACACGCTTGGTTTGAGATCTCTGGATTTCATTATAACATTTTACGAGTCGCTTGCTTATCACATCTAAACAAGTTAGAATCGACATATCGTTAAATATGCAAACACATTTTTTATTCACTAAATGTGTTAGAGATTCAAGTCTATTTCTTTCAAGCCTAAACAATAAAAAAAAAGAATAATAATGTGTGTTAATCTGATACCTAAGTTATATCGTAATCGTTTCTATTATTTTAAGTAAAAACATTAAAAATAGAAAAACTAATTTTTTGGCTAAGAATTAAACCGACCATAATCGTAAGTCGTATGGGTCATGGAACATACCACCCCCCCTTAGAATAGTTTTTTTTTTTAGTTTGCGTAGGAATTATTTTGAATTCAAAGCTTATCGTATTGCGTTAATGGATATGATATTATATAAAAATAAAATTTGTATTTTAGTGCTTTCCACTTTGTTGCCAAAAAGTGATACACTGGTTACTGGACCAAGAACACAATGTGAATCGGAAATCCAGTACCATTTTAATCGCGCTGCACGCTGCACAAATTCAGCAACTTCTTACCAATGGACGATCCAGTTGGGGTCCTATAATCCATAAATATCATCCAGTTTAATTCTTTAAGCAAAGATTTCATCTACAGATCTGTTAGTAATTTAACGATATTCACAAAAAAAGTGGTTTGTCTGCCAAAACCAACTAAAATCTTTGTAATAATCTTAAAGGTTTTCTCAAAATTTAATATTTGGAAAAACTTAAGAAAAAAAAAACCTTGAATAAAATATGAAGAGGTCAATTTGCTTTTGATGCTCTAGAATTGATATTGAAACATGAAATCAAAAATATAAATGTCCCAAAAAAAGCAAAAGTGACACTCGTCAAGGGCCGACCAACAAGAAGTCCAAGAAGTCACAGGCCAAACTAGACCAACGCAATGCTAAGAGGATTCTAGCCGCAGTCGGTGTCATACCGGCGGCGAATAGAACCCCGGAGCAAACGCGAAAACTCGAGTGGGCTAGTGGCTTTCTTAGCAATAACACCAAACCGACCTGCAGCGACTAAACGTCAAAGCGCAATAGGTCTTTCGAGGGCGACAAGCCTGAACTGAAAAGGCAGAAGGTGCATTCCAACAGCACAACAGCCTTCAATAAAAATCTCTCCTTTAGCGACGCGCTCAAAGGCAAGATCATAGCAGCGGTCATTGACAGGAGTCATGTGGATGGTAACATCTCTCATGACCAATGGGCAGACGTCAAGGCTCACCTCGGTTTGAGATTTTTATCTGTCGTCGAGGAGAATCCGGGACCTCTCCCAGACACAGCCGATGCAGGATGGTACCAAAATCGTATCAAACTCATCGCCTGTGGTGATCAGAGATCTTTCGATCTAAACAGGGCTGCTGTCAATGGCTTGCCAGAAGTCTGGCCGGGTGCCAAGCTCGAGGTTGTTGCAAGGGAGAATATTCCTTGCCGGCCAAGAGCACGTATAATGGTCCCGGCTCTACACAACTGCCCAGAGATGATCATGAAATTGATCAAAACCAGCAATCCAAACCTGCCTACGCACAGTGGGTCACTATAGATCAGCTCTCGTGCTGATCAATAGGGAATCACTGGCTCCACTGGCCGCGACCAAAGGCGTGATTAGGTATGGTTTCGACGAAATCGTGTTGCGCATCTACAAAAAAGACGAAGATTCGCTTAACACTCCCCCTGCAGAAGCCCCTTCAGCGGAAGGAAACGCTTCACTACCCCCAGTAATGGAAGTCGATGCAATACCACAAGTGGAACCATCGACCTCCACAGCCCCAAACAAGCCATCCGACGTGGATGCTGAACCTATAGTCGACAGCAACTCCGACATGGACACTGAAGACGTCACCTTAGGCATCACTCTGAGTGAGGAAGACCTACTTCATTCCTCCTCAGACGATGAAAACGCCGACAAAACAGTGGTGGAGGTTAATCTGACTAATAGTAGCCATGCTGCGATTAGTACAGATTAATCTCCATCATGGCCGCAAACAACCTGATACTCCGACTGCACACGAACAAGGAAGACATCGTCTTGATACAGGAGCCGTGGGTCTCAAACTCCATCATCAGAGGCCTCAGGACTCCTGGCTATAAACTACTGTATGCATCGGAGAAAGGTGAACCAAGGTCATGCATGTTAGTAAAAAATGACTTAAATGTATGTCTCAAAAGAGAATTCCTTCTCTGACCACAAATACATTCAGTTTGAGCTCAAAGATGTAGCAAATATATCTACGGGTTTTCGCAATCACTGTAATACAAACTGGGAACGATAAAGGCAGGTACTAGCACAGCTACTTGATCACAACCTTTTTAAAAGCTCCTCCAGTAAAGATGAACTAGACCTTTCTGTGAATCATCTCACCGAAGCCTTCAATGAATCAATGAGAACTTCATGCCCTGTAACCATTTTAAGGGGTAAAAAGAAACCTCATTGGTGGCGTAAAGAACTAGAACCATTCAGAAAGAGCTGTCGCAAACTCTTCAATAGATCTAAGTACACTAGATCTTCTGACTGGGACTTATACAAACAAGCTCTAAAGCAATATAAAAAAGAATTAAGGAAGAGTAAGAGGTCTTCTTGGAGAAACTTCTGTGGTAAAATAGAAAATACTTCAGAAGCCTCAAGACTCAGGAAAATTCTCTCAAAAAGTCTAACAATACCCAGTGCTTTAAAGACAGAAGCAGGCACGTGGACTATCACAGATGAAGAATCTCTTAATCTGTTATTAGACATCTACTTTCCAGGTAGCTCTAACATACTTAACGACTCAATATCGGAGTCTCAAGCTTCTACAAGCGATTTAGTTGATCTAATAACGCGAGAAAAACTGCAATGGGCCATAGATAGCTTTGATCCATACAAATCTCCAGGACCAGACGGAATCATTCCGGCCGAACTACAAAAATGCTCAGACATGATCATTCCACCATTGGAAATCATTCTGACAAACTGTTTATGGTTGAGATATATTCCCAAAGCCTGGAGAATGGCAAAAGTAGTCTTCATTCCAAAAGCAGGGAAACCCTCCCACGTTAACTCCAAAGATCTACGACCAATCAGCCTATCATCTTTCCTTCTTAAAACCTTGGAAAGATTGATTGAAATTTACATCAGACATACATAACTTAAAACCATGTCTCATTTCCACAGCTCAACATGCTTACTCTAAGGGAAAATCAGTAGAAACAGCACTTCATTCGCTTGTATGTAGTATTGATTATTCCCTCAAATACAAAGAATATAACCTAGTAGCTTTCCTAGATATTGAAGGAGCTTTCAACAACGTCAGTTACCAGGCGATCACGACAGCAATGGATAAGCTGAAATTAGAGAAATCACTCATAGATCTTATTAGTCTCATGCACAAAAGCAGGACAATAACTTCTAGCATGAGAAGTTTTATTACCAACAGATCGGTGAATCGAGGTACCCCCCAAGGTGGGGTCCTTTCGCCTCTTTTATGGAACATGGTAGTAAACGACCTACTAACATCATTGGAAGCAGAGGGTTTCAGGGTGATTGCCTATGCTGACGACGTTGCAATATCTGTATATGGGAAACACCCCCAAGTTCTCTCGGAACTCCTACAAAATGCCTTGAATAGGCTAACAAAATTGGCTAAGCAATGTGGCTTGGACGTCAATCCACATAAAACAGAACTAGTACTCTTTTCGAGAAGGTACAAAATTCCTCAGATCAGCCCACCCAAGATTAAAGGAATACCATTATGGTTTTCCGACCAAGCTAAATATTTAGGCCTCATTTTAGACAAAAACTAAATTGGAAGGCAAATATTGATGAAAGAGTAAAAAAGGCTACTGTGGCGCTTTTTACTTGTAAAAAGGCCATAGGATCAAAATGGGGCTTCTCCCCCAAAATAACCCACTGGCTATACACTTCGGTAATCAGACCGATACTCATTAATGGAGTTGTCGTATGGTGGACCGCACTGGACAAGATGGTAAATCTAAATAAGTTCATCAAAGTCCAGCGGTCAGCAGGTATGTGCATCACATGTGCTTTTAAACCTAACACCTCTTGACATCTTCTCCAAAATGGTGGCAGCCAACTCATGTGTGAGGCTTAGAGCCACCTCTCAATGGAACAGTAACAATACTGGACATACTACCATTCTAGACAATTTCAGATCTATCCCAGATCGCTTAGACTATACCACCCCTAAAATGGTATTCGGTAAAAGCTTCCATGTGTCCATCCCTTCAAGATCCTCCTGGGAAGAAGAGGGACCCCTGGAAGACAATGCGGTACACTTCTATACAGACGGTTCAAAGACCGATTACGGAGTTGGAAGTGGTATCTATTCGGAACAACTGAATCTCAGTCTATCATACAGACTTCCCAATCAATGTAGTGTATTCCAGGCAGAAGTAATGGCGATTAAAGAGGCACTATCCTGGCTCAAAGAAAACGTTATATCTTGCAAGGATATACGAATCTTCTCGGACAGCCAAGCCGCTCTTAAATCTCTCGCGTCTGTCTCCACAAACTCTCAAGTAGTCCACGATTGTCGATGACAGAACAGTTTAATATTCACCTCATTTGGGTGCCGGGCCACAGGGACATTCCGGGAAATTGCAAAGCCGATGAACTCGCCAAAAACGGAACACTTCTGCCTAATGTTAGACAAAAACATAACATAGGAACACCACTTGCTACATGCAAATATCTTCTCAAACAATATGCTCTAGAAGCAACAAATGCTAGATGGTCACAGAATACCACCTGCCTAGCAACCAAGCAAATATGGCCAAGCATAGACTTAAATCGGTCAAAAGGCTTGATATCGCTGAACAGACAAAATATAAGCTCTACAATTGGAGTAATAACAGGACACTGCCTCATAGGAAGACATGCTCTGAGGCTAGGGGTCTACACAAATGACTTCTGTAGAAGCTGCATGGACGAGGAGGAAGAGGAAACAGTCCAACACCTTCTATGTACATGTCGAGCACTCTCCATTAGAAGGAATAGCTTTCTCGGTAATTCCTTCTTCGATAATACCAGTGAACTGGCAACGATTGACACAAAATGTCTCTCTAACTTTATTAAAAGCACAAAATGGTTTGTTTAAATTCATTACTCTCCCATGAGTAACCTCATTAGTGGTATCACAATGGACCCTTGAGGTCTAAGTGAGTCAATGACATCTAGACAGCCACTCCAACCTAACCTAACCTAACACTCGTCAAACTAATGGCTAATTAAAATACATAGCGTAAGTTTCATATCTATTAATTAAAAATATAAAAGCTTTGAATCTCTCGAAAATTGAAGTGAAAAGGGATTCTGCATGTGTAATTAGTGAGGGACACATTATATT
The DNA here is from genome assembly GCA_920104205.1 of Eupeodes latifasciatus. Taxonomy (NCBI): domain Eukaryota; kingdom Metazoa; phylum Arthropoda; class Insecta; order Diptera; family Syrphidae; genus Eupeodes; species Eupeodes latifasciatus. The sequence continues at coordinate 112,577,831 of OV049926.1, forward strand.
TTATTTTGCCTTAATTTTTTTTTATTCACGAACCAAACATTTTTCTCTCCAATTTTAAAGCTTTTTTAACTCCTTTTTGATCAAAATATTTTCAAGGGGTTCACGCAAAACAATAATTTTTTTGATTTCTTCTTTGATCACTTTAAAACGCGTGATAGTGAAATGAATCAACGGCTCATGAGGGGTGATGGAGCTAGGAAATTAAGGACACCGTCTTAAGAAACCAAGGTAACACATTTTTCGGGATGACTATATTTTTAAAGATCAGATGGCCTTAAAGGAAATTAATAATTTGTCAGGTTAATTAATTCTTAATCTATCTATTTTATCTGAACCATAATGCGACCCTAGAATGCCTTTCTTTTCTAGTTGGCCTTTTAATTTTGCATTGTTTTCTTTTAATAAGACTGACAAAATTTCTTCCATTTTTTTCAGGCAAGATATGATTATACCTATTTAGATGATTTAAGGAATTCCAAACAAATATTTGTTTAGATAAGTTTAATTATAAAAATTGCAATTTATCTTATTGAGAACTGACGAAGGATGGCATCCTAAGCAGCACATCAAAAGTTCCCCAAAATCCCCCTATTGGCTTTTTGTAAAATTGGATTTAAAGGGAGGGTTGATGAATATTCAATTTAGCACAACCAAAACAATGATGCATGATTTCAGGGTAGTTTTTAATGCCCAATCTAACAACTTAAACCAAAGAAATTGAACCCTCGTGTACGAATTTATAACCCTTTTTATACATTTTTTTTTAAAGAACAGATACAAAAATTATAAATCAATCATAAAGTTTGGAAGTTGGCATTATATGTGAAACACTACATCTGTTAAATAACCACAACGCGAATTGTTGCCAGCATCGATTCTTGTGAGGTAATTTTTGACCACTTTTTGACACATATTGGGTGGTATCTCAGCCATAACTTGACGAATGTTGGTTTATAAGTGCTCAAGAGTTAAAGTTTTATCTGCATAAAAACGGTCTTTCACGTAGCCCCACAAAAAAAAATCCAGCGGTGTCAAATCGCATGATCTTGGTGGCCAATTGATATCGCAACGACGAGAAATTGATATCGCAACAAGGAAATGTCACTTGCAGTAAAGTCGATCGAGTTGTGTGGCATCTAAATTTTGTTCGAAAAATCGCCTTCCATCGCCTGTTGTTCAAGCAGCTATTCGATGTATCTACGACGTTGTGAATGGTCAGCTCACTTCAGTTGTTGTGTGAGCTGGACTTTTGTATGGATGTAGATATAGATCCAAATGCAAAATACGCCATAATCTGCCGTAAGACAGTCCTAATTCCTGAGAACCACGAGGTATCGACACATTCGGGTCTTCGACAACACTTTCACTTACAGCAGCGATATCTCAGTGGTACGAGCGAAACGATAATACACAGGCCTTACAATATTTGTAACCAATCCAGTCTCTTCAAATTTCTTCACAAGTTTGCCAATTGCTTTCTTAGTTGGACGATTATGTAAACCATAATCTCTTTTTAAAGCACGATATGTGGCTGTGGCAGAATCACCAATTTTGTAGTAGGTTTTAACAATTTGTATGCTTTGTGTGATAATTGAAGGATCCATTTTCGTAAGTATCAGACTTTCAACTGAAAAAAAATTGTTTAACAACTTAGTTTGACAGATGTCGAGTTCCAGCCCTACACTTTTGAAACACACAAAATGGATAACCCGTTACTTAACTTCTAGTATTGGTTGACAACTTTTTTTTAAAAGAAGCACAAAGGACATTTTTTAAAGAGACCAATCTTTCACCTTGAGTAAATACCAGACACCTGCTTATCACTGTCGATCGAAGTGGAATCGTAAAGGTATCGGAGTTTATCGATGGTCATGTACAAGGAGTTTTTCTCTTAAAAAAAGTGGATGTGATGGAACTATAAAGACTTATGATAAAAAAAAAGTCCCAATCAACAAAAAAAAGTTGTACGATATTTTGAAAATCCTTGACTACATCTCGGAGGAATTTAAACCTTTTTTCAATGAAATTCTTCGAGTGCCTACATCGGACACTGTGAATAGTGATAAAGACGATGGCTAGTTTTTTTTTTTGTTTATAATGATCTTCTTTTTTCTGTTTATTTTTATTCCCTTGATTTATTATTAAAATATCGTTTTAGTTTCAATTTTGCAGAATTATGTTATATGAACAATAAATAAAATGTTTTAACCATTGTTTATATAATTTGAATAAAAAACTTAATTTTAAATAATTTATTTGATTATTTTTTAATTAGTGGAAACAGGAAAACATTGCACTCTCTACCACAGTAATTACTATTCAAATTTTCAATTCCAATTGTTTGGTATGTTACTTTTTCAGTTTCAGAAATAAACAGTTTTCTTCGATTTCCCAAAAACTATGATTAGTGGAATGTTTTTTTTCTCTTCTCAGCGGTTCAATTTGGGGAAATGTATTATTTGGCATAATCATTAAAAACCAAAATAGTACACTTATATATTTGAAAGTGTGTGTTTTCTTAGGGGCATTTGTCAGTTAATTGGTAAAAATATAAAATTTGCTTTAGTTGTCATAGACACAGAGAATCAAAAGTTTCGATTCAAATAACGTAATTCAAAGGATTTATTTTTGGGCGACAAAGACAAGCGACAAAAGAAGTGTTTTTTAAAGTAAAAAAAAAAGTTTCAATCATAAAATTTCTTGAATTAATTATTTGAAGGTTGATAATGTTGCAAAGAACGAATATTTATCTTCTAGATACAGTTTAAGTCATTTTAGTATCTTTGTCAGTTTCTGGAAATACTCATTGTCATTAGTTATGAGTCTTTTTACGAATCTATATGAAGCTTGAGCAAACCTTGAAATTAATATTTTCATAGTTTTGAAAAATACGTTTTTGAGTTAATTTTTAATGCTGATTTCAAATACGAACTTTGATTTTAATTATCTGCTCAAGATTTAAAAAAAAACGTTTTCTATTCCTTACAAGAACAAAAATCACTTTTAACCCGTATGCGTTTTCCTGTTGAAACCAGTTTAAGCACAAATTGCTCAGCATTTCTTTGAGATTAACTTGAAACACGTGAAATCTAACAACTTATGACGATTTTTCCAACATTTTATGAAATACTATGAATATTTGAACTGAATATCGAACATAGAAATAAAGATTTAGAAAACCATCACGAATTTAAATAAGAGGCTGGGATGCGACCCACACAACTTTCCATCCGTATCCATGGGTCGAATTGCTTAAAACTTTAACAAAATATTCGTAACAATGTTTTGCGTGAGATAAATAATTTGAAGTAAATATCTTTCTTTGTTCTCGTAATACTAGAGTCGAAAACCATTTCATATTAGTTTTTGTTTTTGTTTTTTTTTTTTTGTTTTTGTTTGTTTTTAGTTATTTTTTTTTTAGGATAATTAACTAAAAACTATCAACATAATTTTGAATATGATTAATTCGTTTGATTTGGCGAGTTTTTAGTCGAGAACCAATTCTTACCCATTTTAGTAGCATTTCTTGAAAGTTTTTATTTCTTATATACAAAAATACATATTGCTTTTTTTAAAGAAAATTTAACACAGAATGAAATTATTTTTTAGTCAATACCTTCATTTATTCACGAAATGTCGAGAATCGAATATCAATTTTTAACAAATTTTCGTACTATTGTTTATAATTTTAAATTTTTATGAAACTGTTGTATTTTATAAAAAATTTTACTATATTTTCTATAAGATGAAATTAGTTTCAAGCCAACATTTTTAATTTTTAAAAAGATATTTGAGTCGAAAATCAATTTTTGCCAAGTTTTAGTAATCAATTAATTCGATTTTTCTCAAAATTTTACTAGATGTCAAAAACGTTATTCTTCGTTGCATACAATTATTTTTGAGTTAAAATCATTTTTGTTCGTAAAATATTTGAGGTGACAATTATTTGTTTTTAGTTTTAATTAATTGATTTTTTTTCAAAATTATAACAGTTTAGTATCACGTTTTTAAGTAGCTATAGCGTTATTGGTTCGTAAGATATTCTGGGTAAACCAAAATGTTCACGTTGTTTTTTAAATTGCTACGGTAAAAAACAAACCAATAGGTTCCCAAAATCGAGTGAAATTAAAACGAAAATCTATTGTAATTATTTTGAGGGTTCTTACATTCGATCGATTTCATAGCTTCAAGTATGTACTTTTCAAAATCACTTAAAGTAATTTGGTGTTCATTGCGATATATGTAAGTAGTTTTCAAATATCTATATGTAGGTTGGGAAAGACTCTGGTATCGAAGTACAGTTTCTAAATGTGTCTTGACAATTTTTGAAAGAACGTTGTTTTTTGGTATAGAGAAGATATTTGCTGTGTTGAAAAATCGTTTTAAATGCTTCCTCAAAATACAAAGTAGAAGCTGCAAGATCTCACGAAGTAAAAATCTTTAGGTTTATTTTCTTTAAGTGAAACCAACTTTGTTTTTATACAATTTGCTCTTGTCGAATTAAAATCAATTGAAATTTAAGTCTGAAATTCATAAAATAAATACTGGTGTCCCCCAGGGCTCCGTTTTGTCTCCGACTCTCTTCCTTATATTCATAAATGATCTTTTGTCTGCCACTTCTAATCCATTAAACTGTTTCGTCGACAACAGTACCCTCAGCTTTTCATATTCGTTTCTAGATTCACATCCTTGTCCTTCGGATGTGGAACTTCAACGGCAGCGTATGATAAGCTCATTAAATTCAGCATTGTTCAATGGGGAATCAAAAACCGTGTAGAATTTAATGCTTCGAAAACACAATGCTGTCTCCTGTCGTTAAAGCGTAACACGCCCCCACTTGTTTTATAGGCAGTTGCATTCCACCCGTTAAACGATTCAGCCGTAATACTCGCACTTCCAGGAATTCTCATCAGTTTACCCTTGATCTCAATTTCGGGCGTACTGTCAAGTATAGAGATTCTTTCTTAAATCGCACATCGAGAATGTGGAATGCTTTGGCCAACTCTGTTTTTCAATCCCATGTTGATTTTCAGAACTTTAAGACCAATGTGCACCGGTATCTCCTCTTAAATCCTTCCCTATTTTCCTAACGCTCGCATTGTGTTTAAATATAAACATTTAAAGGGTACTAATAACCCCTTGAGTGCCTGTAAATTATTTAAAAAAAAATGAAATCGATATCGATAACAGTGAATTTCAGAATTCCAATTTACATTTTGAATTGATTTCAATTTTCAATTCTAGTGAAAGTGAAAAGTAGAACCTAGCTGAATATCTCGGAAACCTTACCTTATATCTAGATACCCTGGTTAAAAGAGGAGATCGAGGAATCGAATTCAAATGGAATCGAAATGACATTTGGGTTTTATTTGTGTGCGTACTGCTACGTGAATAACTTTCAAATAAATTTCACATTTTATAACAATGCTCTCAACACAAAGCGCGCGCCAAATTAAATTCAGCTTAGAACAAACAAGAGAGAAAAAACTTATCGCACGCACACAAGCAAAACCTCACACAACAATAACTCGATTCCCCGATTCAGGTTTACAAACAAATTTTCGATTCCATTCACCTCTTTCAGTGGGATTGGATCGAGCAATTCTATTTCGATCCGATCCAGTCTATACGGCGCGCGCTAAATCCTGATTCAATACTCCTTGTAAACGCGGTAAGAGTAGTTTTAAATCGGGTTTGAATTAACGGAATCACTCAACCCCGATTAAAAAAGTGCAATTTGATTGCTAGGAACAGAACCTTGTCGACCAGTAAAATCGTCTTAAAAATAGTACAAATGAAACAAACATCCGGTCCCACTCTTCACCGTTCAACTACTTAATCTTCAACTCAGCTCAACTGTCACTCTGTCAGCATCAGCATTATATTATACTTCATACTGGTTCAAACTCGATGCAACTTACAACTTGTATGTGTATAAAATTGAGTCCAGCGCAGCGAATGTTCCAATCCAACATTTTATTGTTTAGTTATTTAGTATTTAGTTTAGTTTATAGAGAACACGGAACTAAGGCGAGTGTGCGTTAAAGTTGGTGTCGGCGGCTCGGTACGGTTTTTGGATTTTATTGATAAATTAAAATAATGGCTGTCGGTGGTGAGTTCTGAGGAGTTGTCTTGTATCTCAGAGTCAGGTGTATATTTGTGAATGTTTTGGATGAATTCGGTCTACCTGCGACTGCGATCTTACCTTCTCCTCCTTGATTGAAAAGATATTCCTAGAATCAGCAAATATATTTTGTTTATTGTGAAAAAACACAAGTTAAAATAACATCAAAACAAGTGATTAAAATTTTGTAAACGTGAAGCCGCATTTGAATGTGAATGTAAATGGAAAAACCAATCAGTAAATTAAATTCGCAATCATTACTGGCAATTATGCTAGAGTTTATCGTTTGAAGATGAGTACATATGAATGTGCCTACATGAACGAAAAACTACGGTTTTAGAAAAGCAGGAGCTTTTATTTCATAATACCTAGCTATATGCTAAAATTCTTTCATATACATATGTACCTACGAAATTAGTGAGAATGTATTTTTAAATCAAAGTGAGGCTAGGCTCTTCCTTAAATGTAAATAAATTCTTTTTTTCTTGTCGTGCGTGTGTTTTGAGGTCGATATCTATCTAATTATAAAAGCTGAATAGTTTTGGCGGTTGAATAAAATAGGTTCGAGTAGGTACTAGGTAGCAACCCCTATTACTGTGTTAAAATATACCTATGCATTATAATCCACTATTAAAGTGACTGATAAGCAAAGGACTTCATTTGGAATGTCTTTTTGAAATAAAAAAAAAGAAAGTAATAAAATCAAACGCGTGATAATTGTGAAAAGAATCTCCAATTAGACCAATAAAGTATGGCGCATCTATTTTGCCCCAACTTCTAAGGGATTAAAAAAGGACAAGGAGCGCATCATATTTCTGCAGATAACCTTCAGCGGAGCATCGAATTACAGATTGATTCCTTCTGCAGTTAGGTTATACTAGATAGATATCTATTTTTTTTCTACGGCTGCTGTTGGATTTAAAAAAGGATACTTCTGAAATGGGACGAAGACCGTTCAATCGAGTATGCGCTATAAACTACCCCAGTCGAGTTGAGGGTTGGTTGGATGTCTGTGGTAAGATGGAAACCTATATGTATGCGTTATTTAAAAT